>OY728119.1:588193158-588637586 GCA_963277665.1 Viscum album | reverse complement strand
GATTCTCCTCCTACATCATCTGTGAATCCAACATGGTCAAGGTAGGGGAATTAATCATTATAAGTGTCTATATATTCATCATACCATGTTCTTGAATAATATGATGAAGGTGGATCAACCGACTGACGGGTTGATCAATGATTCTCTTGAACCTATGGGAGGTAATTTAGGGGTTATGATTTGGATTAAAAATTTATCTTGGTGTTGTTTTGATTTTATTCCTATGATATAATGCTTACAAAGAGGTCATGGGACAATCTAAACAAGGCTAAGACCCTCTATCAATCTCAGTTTTGATTCGTTCTTCATGGGAGACTGAGCAATATGGTCGTAACCAGAAACAACGAAGCACGCGCTAAAGGCGGTGTCCTAGGGGGGGGGGTGCGTAGGTGCCACGATTGATAAGGGGTGGTTGACCATTGCCAACCGCAATGTTGGAAGACCCGCATCCACGAGTTTGGCCCTAGATCGGTCCACCAGACTGATCAGCTAGGGGGGTGATCCCAGCCTGGTGCCACCCGTTGGAGAACTCGAACAGACCCAGTTCGTTAGGAGGGGTAGGGGTGGACCCTGCACCAGCAGGCGGTTCGCGCCCAGCCAGGTAGGTTGAGCCAGTCTCGTGGACCTGCTAATTTAGGCTGGGTCCAATGGGTTAGGACAGCCCAGATCGTGTTGGACCCGGGTCGTGTCGACCCAGACCGGTTCGGTTTGGCCCATATTAGACTCGATCCCAATTTTACCTAGTTTTCTTAAAGGGTCATAACATCTAAATGGATTCTTGTTTGAAGAATCATCTGTGGTGACAGAAACATTATGAAAATGATGTTCTTTTGAGAAACTCCACTTGGGTTTTGGAGAATGTTGGAGTACAACCGGGATAGATCGAACACGAATCCAATCGGGCCCTCGGTACAAAAATGCCGAAAAATAATGATCGAGAATCTGATTGACATGTCATCTATTGCATTTGAACCCTTTTTACATAAAGGTTATTCAGTTTACATTTTAGTTAGGGTTCATGGAAGTTTAGGTATGACTGATGGGTTGAGGAGCAGTATCTATGGAACTCAAGCGCAGTAAGTGCTGGAATCCCATGGCTGGCTGTCAAGTGAAGAGTGATCCTTTGTGGATTAGCATCAGAGCGATCCTGTGTGGATCAGCAGTAGCGCGAACCAACAAGGACTAGCCGTAGAGAGGCCCATAATGGATTAGTGACGTATGACCCTATGTGAATCGACAACTTTCGACCATGTGTGGATTAGCAGTAGCGCAACCTGATGAGGAAAATCCGTAGAGCGGCCAATCATGGATCTGTGACTTACAACCCAATGTGGATCGACAACTTACGACCATGTATCGATCATTAGTAGCGTGGCCTGATGAGGACCATCCAAAGAGAGGCCCATTGTGGATCATCGACTTATGGACCTATGTGGATCGATGACTTACGACCCGGTGTGGATCGATAAATTATGACTCTGTGTGGTTCATTGACATACAACCATGTGTGGACCATTAATAGTATGAATTCTTTGTGGTTCAGAAATGGAACTTCTCAACATAATAAATTGATTTCTCATTATGACTAATCATCATTATTCATATTATTTAAGTCATATATCAGGTATGAGTTGTCTTTTAATTTGTGCTTTGTGATTGAGATCACGTTTTATTTTTTTTCCTTTGTAGAATTCTAGGAGAACATCAGGGGTCTCAGGGTACCTACTGGGTATTGTTATACTCACCACTACATGGGATTCACCTACACACTATTCTGTCTTAGGTAGATGAAAGACAGCTTTGACAGAGATTTGGGAGCTTGGACTAGATGTTGTATGAAGGTGACTGGTGGGGAGTTGTAGTGACGAGATATACCTACCCTTCAGGTAGGATCCTTGGAAGACGACCTCAGGAGTTGTGTTTTTCCTTTTCTTTGTACTTTCTTTTAGTTGGGTTTGAATACAGGACCATTCTGCTTTAGTTCACACTTTTACCTTCAGCAGTTATACGACAAGGTTTTCTCTTATTGGGTACCTGGTCTTTGTGTACGATGTTTTAAAGGAAATTCATTCCTATTTCATGGATATGCATTTCTGGTGATAATCACCAACCGCTGGCCTATGGATGGTAGGCTTGGGGTAGTCATGACATGAGGCTCAGGTGAGGGGTCATGACAGATTAAAATATTAATTGATATATTAGAAACATTAAAATAATTACATAACAATGTATGTGGATGGAATTAATTAATAATCCTAATTGTTTGTGTCATAGAATGTAAATTAGGGTATGTAAATGAAATATGGAATATTGTTGGGGCCATACAAACCATGGATGTGACTATTTGATATTACCTATTTTGAAACTAAAATTTCATTAAACTAGAACTGTATTATACATGTATATAAACTTAAAGTGAATTTAATTGAATTTTATTTATGTATTTACAGAAACTCGGTATATTAAATATAAGTCATGACATGAAAATTAGATATATACAGATATAAAACATCAAGTTGGATATAAATGAAGACCAAATAATATTTTAATGCAAGCAAATATTATACATAAAGTGAATTAATTTTTTTTAAAATATTAGAGTGAATAAATAGATAAAATATAGAAATACATATTAAAAAATATTAAACAAACATTGATTTTTACACTAAAATAAATGTTTATTCAACTAAAAATGTAGTAAATTTTATGTTCAATACACATGTATAGAAATGAAATGTGAACAATACTAAAATTTAATAAAATAGATATAAATTTAATTTAAAATAAATATCTTTAAATATTTAAAGTTCATTATAGTGAATTTTCATTTTATATGTAAAAATTGAAAACCTATTAAACTAAAATTGCAGTATACATGAATTGAAACAAGTAGACTCTATTTTTGTGAACATATGGAGGAAAAACAGTCTTTCTTCAAAATATTAAGCATTTGAAATATTTAGTAGGATGAAACATTACACAATCTCATGTATGTCTAATGTTATAAACAATCAACCACTTGAAACTAATTGGGGAGTAAAACACATGTAGAAAATACAACTTAAAAAATAATTTCCCTAAAAATTAGTAACCACATCGAAACAAAGGGATAAATAAATATTCAAAATAAACTTTTTATGAATTTTCAATTCACCAGCATGGGCCCACATCTTGTCAAATAATTAAAAATAATAGTTAAAAAATACTAATATTGAACATAAAATATTACAAAGAATAAAAAATAATAACAGTTATGTAAATTATATTTGTTTTCATTCATTCAAAAGTTATAATAGTAAAACCAATGTTTTGTAATTATGTTTCAGAGGAAAAATAGTTTTTAAGCCTTACTAATGTTATATAATAGCTTTTTTTTAATTTGATTTAGATTTGAAATTTATGTATCATATCTCTTGTAATGTATTCATAGTGAGACATGTATCATCAATGTATGAAAATGTATTTTATAGGGTAACTGTATTTAAAAATCATGTTAAAAAATATATATGTAAATTAATTCTATAAAATTTAAATGAAGTGATTAAAATATTAAGGGAAAAACAGATTTATCATAGTATAGGGAATTATAGATAATAATTAGGATAAATTTTTTATGTATTCATATAAAATAAAGAGATTTCATCAATTGTAGTGGAAACACATACATGAATATTTCCAAAATAACTAGAGTTTTGGAACTATGGTTAAAACATTTCTTAATGTGGTAGTACCAAATAGTCATAACAAGGAAATAAAGAGACCCATCAGGGTTATGGTTAACTGAAATTATAGTAAATGAATAAATTATGTAATTAAACATGTTAGGGTGTCGAAGATCTAGAATTGAGAGAGAATTCACATCCTGATTTTGGAATTTGGTCTTCCAATTGATGAAGGTATTGGTAAGAAGGGATTTTTTTCAAAATGGATAGTTACTGTGAAAGATGAATACAAAATCTGTACTAAAAAATGGAATGAATATGTGATTTATTCACAACATACCATGAATTCAAGTTCTTACATAAATTTTGATGTTGTGGGAATGTTCTAGAATCACTTATTGGGAATATTGCGTGCATCGATCCAAATTTACCAATGACATAGTAGAGATAAGAGGTAAATGAAACCGATGTTGAATGGGGATATTATAATTATGACCGATGGAAGGATGATGTTTGGGGGAGGTTTGGATGTTGCGTCGAAGCTATATCAGAGGAGGGGGACTATGGGGTGGATGGGAAGCTACATTAGAGCCACATCAACTGGGAGGTGGGGAGGCTTCATTGGTGAGGATGTGGGATGGATATATTGGAGCTGTGTTAGAGGAATATGATCATCAATAGAATATTTACAGAGGATAAGGTTCAATTGCATGTAAGAGAAGTGATGGTCAGGAGCATCAGTGGAGGTTGGCCTAATTATGTGGGGATAGGGTGGGGGGCTCGATCAGGATAAGATATAATCATTATGTCTTTTCTTGTTTTCAAAAAATCATAAATGAAGATAAGCTATTTCTATAGTTTTAATAATTTATGTACATAGGTGTGTGTTAATTTGAAATTTTACTCATTGTGTTACACATAGAAAATTCAGTGGTGTAATAAAGGGATATGTATCTTGACCCTAATAGTATGAATTTTTATATTATTATTTTTAGCAAAACAATGATACTATTTATATCTTTTTAATATTAATTATTAAATTATTATATAAAGTTTTTTATAAAAAATATTTTTTAATCTGTCAAAACCTAAAATATATATTTGGGAAATATATAGTTTTAATCAAGATTCTTTTTTTGAATTAATTTTATTTTGAAATATATTAAATTATTATAAAAAATTACTAATAAATAATATTGTTAAAAATAATTGATAATATAAATTTTTTGAATCCAAATTTTTTTATATGAGTCAGAAAACAGTTATTATAAAAAAATTAATCTTTTAATCAAATTATATTTTATAATTAAAAATATAAATTATCATATTTAGAGATTTATTTTGATAAAATAAATATTATTTTTGAAATAATAATGTTTAAATTATCCAAATTTTAATTTTCATTAATTTTATGAGACAATAAAATAATTGGGTCACAATTAAATACGGTATAAATATACGGTGTGTTAATATATCATAAGATTACTAAATTGATTTAATAAATTATAAAATAAGTATCCCTAAACGAAATTGTGTCTTCAATTTAAAATAACTTGTTTTAAGGTTATTTTATTAATTTTATAAAACCTTAATGAACCCTTTAAAATCTAAATTATATTTTAAGGTTATAAAATCAATTCTTTATAAACATGAATCACTTCCACACCACCAAGGGATTTATTTTTAGGAGTTTATATCATGGAATTATAAAATAATAAAAAAACACTCCTATTTGTTATAAAAAATGGGAATAATATTGTATTGGTTTTTTGTTTTTATTACTTCATGAAATACCATCCAAAACCTATGTTTGAAACTTAGTAAATAACCCTCCTTTATTTTTCTATAAAAACCCACTGATATCATATTATTCTTCTCTAAAAGACAATTTATCCTGACATTTCTCTTATGTTCCCCCTATATTTCCCTCCAAGGGTTCTCCCAATCTATCAATAATCTCATACCAAGCTTTTATATGCATCCCCTCAAGTTAAGGGCTCTACTCATTCTCTTCTTTAATTAGGATATTCCTTTATATTATGCCTTTTATTTTCCAATTCTTCACATTGGGATAAATTTCAATAGATACATCATACATACCTTTTATTTTCCACATGATAAAATACCCCTTTAACTATAATTAGTATCTTTCATGAATACTTATGTATCCCAATTATTCTGCTGAAGTTATCCTACGATTTTTCATGCCAATCATTTGTGTTGTGAATACTCATCCCCATATACAGTTGTATTCAACTAGTTATGACTATCCTAAATTTTATATGATTTATATGTATTTAACCCTAAATCCATAATCATGGGTTCAAGTTGATGAATGATGTATTTATGTTGTATGAACTATGTGGCACACTTATGCCTAAACATGATATTAATGTGACTAGGTGGGCCTGAAATTATATAGCCCTCTAATGTAGCGGGTAATTATTTAATCTCTTTAAATGCCATGAATGATGAATTTGATGTTATTTTAAGAACATTTTTTTTTATTTTTTCTTGGAAATTATCCTTGACTTATGTTTATGATGTCATATTTTATTTTTTTACCACATTTCCATATTGCCTTTTTTATCATGTTATATCATGCCTCCTCGATCAAGATATTGATTTACACCCCTCTTATGTTACAATGATATATCCCATGGCTCAGATATACCAATTTACGTTATGATGCTATTTTTTATTCCATTACTGGGATTTATATCTCACCCGTTTCTTATGTACTTAACCAGGTTATCTCATGTATTTTTATAAGAACAATGTAATTCTAGGAGAATGTTAAAGAATGTTTCAATATTATCATTGTATTAATGTGGTAAGTTGATAATATATGTACTTAACTTCCCAAATTAACTAGGTTTCATGAATTTTTTGAATTCTATTATGTGTACCTTTAGGTGATAATTCATGAAATAAAGAGTATTAATGATATGGGTTTTCGTAATACATGTCCAGAATATTGAAAGAAACACTATTGTAAATGACTCAGAGGATGGAAATTTTTTTTTCATGTGTAGAACATAAGAACATGGTGTAAGTTGTTTCTAGGAAAAAAATATAGAGTTAAAAGGAGTGAAATAAAGTAAACCTAAAGTTAATATTTATAGTTTAATGTCTTATATTTAGAGAACTTAGTTATTAGCCAAACCAATTCACTAATACAATGGATATCTCATAGACCATGGAATTATATATGTTGTGCTAATCACTAAAGTGGAATAACTAAAGTGTTTATGTATTTTGATATGAGAATTTTATTTCATAAGTATTTTTTATAAATGACAATCTTGTTATAAGAATCATGAAACATATAGTTTTTATTCCACAATATTTTTTATTCAACGTTTTTAATGAAAATGTAAAATGGAACTAATAACCTATAAAAACGATTTAGTGGTAAGGTGATATTTTTGGAAAACACACGACTGAGAGATAAATAAACCTAAAATTGTTTTTGAGGTTGAGATAATAATGAATATTTGAGATAAGGTGATTATTTATTTTCATAATGTAAATTTAATTTTATTACTGACCTTGAAATTGATTAGTGTTCTAATGATAATGTGATTTATGTTACCTTTGATGTTTATTATCACATTTTTTACTTATGGAATATATTTGATAATCTATGGTTTTATTTAAATAATTAGGATAGAGGTAATTTTTATTGAATAATATATGTTTTCAATGAGTTTTTATGGTGATTCATGTTATTATCATGTTTTAGGATAATATATGATCCTAGTATCCACATGTTCAGTATGTGACATTAAGAGCTAATTTATATAGTTATTTAAATTAATGTTATTTTCAATTCTGAACCCTTAGGTGTTTTTTCAATTATTTTCTTTCAAAATTGGTTAGACATATTTTGGAGGATTATTAATGGTAACTATTTGAAGAAATGGTTTATGATGAGGTTTGGGTGTTATTATTGAGGTTTAGAGATTAATGTAGTATTTCATTATATGAATATTAATCCATATTTGAAATCTTCTTTAGACTATTTTTTTGGTAAATATTTAGTGACAAACCAAAATAATTTTTATTATTTTATATATCTTACGATCCATTAAATGGTAATTTTAGTGCTCCGCATAAGAGAAATTAATATTATCCGAATATGGATGAAAATTGGTTAAATAAAATTAAAATACACAATGAAAGGATGAAATTTGATTTTAAAGATTTTATGAAATAATGTAATTATAATTACTCATATTCCATGGTAAAATATAAATTTAATTCTAAGAATACTGATCATGAAAAGAATTTTTTTCATTTTTTATAATTTTTTTGTGGAGTTGATGGTCATCATCAACCCTCACTGGTTTACATTATTACGGTCATTAACATTATCATGAACATATTATATGTCACTATCTATTATTCCTGGGATATTATCTTTCTCCTCCATGTCTATATTTTCACTTCCTTTTATTGTTATCCTTATATGGGAACCCAATTTTGAGTCATTTCAGGTGACCTATATGTTTCTCCTTCCTCTATTCAAAGGATGATTTATTGTCCCACTGTATAATGAGAGTCTTCAAAAATGGTGTTTTAAAATATTAAACCTTTTATTAATGATGTAAAAATTTTGTGGGTGAATAATTTAACACCTGAATATTTTATAATATATGTTTTCATTAAATAACATGTAATTGTTTTCTAGCTTTCTCTAAACACAACCCCATATATATGTGATTCTCTATATATTAAACAATTATAAACTATAAGTTAAATTGGAAGGTTTGAATAATAAAAACTATATTATGAGAAAATATTTATAATGGTTTTAAATAATTTAAATTCTATGACAAATATTATCAAATAATTACTCAATTTTCTGTAAAATCATTTTCGGCATCAAAAATGTGTTTTCTTAAAAAATGGGATTTATTTCATATTACATACATGTAAATTATAAAAAATTTATATATTTCATTTTATTTGTTGACTTAAATTAATTTTATTTTTTAAATCACCATATCAATATTATCTTATGATGAATTTTAAGTATTTTTATAAATAGATTTAATTTTCAGTGACTAATGAAAAACACTATTTTTTATAAAAACATCCATTTCATTTCAAAAAAAAGTAATTGTATGTTTTGAATTTATTAATTAATTAAATTAATTATCCATTTATTATAAATAATTTAATTAATTACATAATAATAATTAATATAATTTATTTTTTATTAGTTTATTTCTTATCTTAAAAAAACATTTTTTTCTAAAAAGTGTTTTCATTCGCGGAATGTGGTTTTATCATTATAAATTAAATCAATATCTATTAAGAATTATTTTTCATAAAAATTATTTATTATATATTAAATATTATATTTTTAATATTCATTTTATAGTTTTTATAAGGAATTTAATGTCTGAAAATTATGTTTTACGGTTATAGATTCATTTTTAAAATGGGTTTTCGTTACAGGTTGTACACTTATTTAAAATTTATTTCTGCCACTTATAGAAACATTTTCTGGTAATATTGTTTAAATTTTTTATTCATATTAATTTATATAATATAAAATTTTCTTATTAATATTTTGTCATAGTAAATAGTAAAAGCAGTAAAAAGTTTGAAGCCACGGGTATGGATTAAATGGGCTTCCTGAGGGGTTAAACCAAGAGATAAGGGTTGGATTTTTCCCACACTAATGTAATTCTTATTTAATGATGATATTTAATCCTTATCTTATCATAAATTCAAATTCATATCCATTTGGAGTATCTTTCCAATGAAAGTGACCTTATATAATTGAAATCGTTTAAGAAATTCCACATGTGTCCCTACCCTCACTTAAAAAAGGGAACTTATCTTCCATAATTCACATCATTGTAGCCTTATATATCATCCAATAACTACTAAAAATAATTCCTAGAATCCTAAAATTCATCATAGTAATTTTGGTAATATCTTAAGATATATAATTCAAGACTAAATGTTTAAACCCAAAGAGTTGTCTCAAAGAATAGGTATAAATCTAAAAAAAAATTCAATTTTTTTATTACACATTCTATAAACATGTTTCATTCCTGAAAACATAATTAATAAAGTATCATAAATACAATGAGATGTTATTATGATTATTTCACAACAATTTACCATTTCTTATCAACCAAATGAGAGATGAACGAAACGGTCAGGAAAACATGTGGACTACCGTCTCTACGTAGCGATACAATTAATTTTATATCACCTTTTTTCTTTGATGGTTATTATGATTTGTATAATGTTTATATATTATATTTTTAAAATACTTATTAATTAATAATTATAATTCTCTTTATACCTTCTTACATTCGAATCCATTGATAAATGATAACATCGCTTGTGTGTACGTACAGACTACCAACTCCGCCAAGAGACGTGATATGTTTATCATTTCTAATTTACATGGATACTAAAAAAGATATATTTAGTGAAAAATAATATTTATTATATAAATTTATATTATCATTTACTTTTTTTCATCCATCAATAATATGAAACATCACTCGTGTGTATGTACAGATTACCATCTCAATAAAGTGATGTAATTAATTTTTCACCACAAATTAAGATGTATTGTTATAACTAAATAAATAAATTTATATATATATTATATATATATATATTATTAAAATTTTATATATGGAGGAACCATGTTCATTGTGAAATAATCGTAACTGTTGAACTAAAACACGCCTGAAAAACTAAGTAGTTAACATCCAAAATGGTGAATTTAATAGAGATTTGTTAATAAGAGGGGTTTTAAAAGATATATATAGATCATATATAATATTATATATATATATATATATGTTTATATGGATATTTTTTATAATTAAATTAAACCTTAATTTATTATACATGAGGTTAGGGTGCTTATAAATAAAGAGGGACATGAGGTATGGGTTTCCTCTAAATTTATCTTCATTGAGCCATGTTTTAATGTCTTGAAAAAATTTATTATTTATATGGTGTATATACATAAAAATATATTTTTTCTGGAATAATACATGATTTAATTCAAGGAACTTATTTAAAAATATAATTTGAAATTTTTTAATTACTTTTTTCAAATATAACTAAAGGCATAAGGGTTCTTTGTCTTTATTTTTGTTTCATTGTGTCATATTCGATGTTATACACCTATATTATTTTTTGAGGTGTATCTAATAAAATTTTATATGTTGATCAATGAATAAACTTATTTTAATATTATTGTATGTCAAATCTGAATATATTTATTTCATGGGGGTTGTGATTCAAATGGCATCGAAATAGTTAGGCTTTTATGTTACTATCTCATCTTTACATGGATTGTTTATGAATGAAATTTCCAATGAAAAAATTATATGGTCTATCTCTCATAAATATTAGTTATTTTATTATCCTATGGATTTTTATAGTTTTTTTCATTATGTCTCTTTAATTACTCAATACACCAAAATAATGTTATTTGTAATACTTCCCATGTTTTTCCCTTTGATTCAGAATCTTTTCCACCATGTCAATTTTTTTTCAAATGTGATAAATATTACACAAAATATTATCAAGTGATTATTTAAGTCCTTTTTCACTATATTTTACATTACATACCAATTTATAAAATTAACCTTCTTATCATGGTACTTTTTAATATATAACTAAAATGTGAAATGTTTTTTTGTTTTAACAAAAACCACATGAATGTATTTCCACACTATCATGAATTGTCATTTATTTTTTGGTTACATTATAATATTCATTTAATATTCTATAATGAAAAACTTTTTTAATATATTTTTAAAATTTTAGATTCTAAATATTTGATTTCAAACAACACTTTTATTTTACTCAAGAAATGTTACATTGATATTTTAAAGGTATGTGTATATATAGTAAAATCCTTAGATGTTTCTTATGGTTTACTGAGTATATGATCAAATGTTAGTATATTAGTCCTTCTACTAGATGGTTTATGATTTTTTATGATGATATTTTTATGAAACCAATTTAATTTCAACATATTTTAATTTAATGACTTGATTAATATTTTATGGTCATGGGTCACATATATGTATAGTTTTTCATTATGAGATAGTTGAGACCAGAGTTATATATCCATCCAATTGATTAGGTAATGAAGGATATTTAATGAGATAATATGGAAAACATGGGGTGGTGAACACTATTTTGTACGATGAATTATCCAATAAAATAGTCTTGGGAGTGAACCTTGAAAAAGGAAATAATGGAATATGAATTGAACCCAATAAACTATGATATCATTGGAAATGTGACTTGAAATAGGTAATGATTCTTTATGTTTATTTTCATGAAAAAACATATTTATTGTTATTTTTATATGTTTTCATGGATCATGATTTATTATTTATGATTCAAAAATCTTATGTATTATGTTTTATATACTTTTATTGATATATCATTATGTCATTTTTATAATTAGGACCTATGAATTTATGGGTATGATTAAATAAATCAATGCTCATGTTATCAAACCTTAATGCTCATCTTATGATATCATATGGTCATTAATTGATAAATTTTATGTTTACCATTATTGACCAGTTGATCTCAACCTTTATTATGTTTCCCTTTAGCAAGCTATGTAGAACTATATTACGTATGTTATGTACCAAAAGAGCGCTAGTTGTGAAGAACATATTGGTAAATGATATAGATAACTTATATACTAGTTTTTTTTGTATCCATATTTCTAGAGACAATATACCTTTTCAGTTTTTGAGTATATAATATTGATATGTATGTAATTTTAGAGTAATAAAATGTTCTATTTATCTATTAAATTTTGGGGTTTTATAAGTTTTTATTACATCATTTTATTGTTGTTTTATTCAAGGTTTTAATATTATATTTTTTATCAATAATGATCAATGATCTATTTAGATAAATATATAACTCTATAAGTGTTACAATATTGATTTTATATCTTTCCCAAAGTTAAAACCGATTAAATTAGAAAAAAAGTGATCCAATAGAAGAACAGTTTAATTAGTATAGGTGTTATTTTATAATGGTGTGTAAATTTTGTAATTCTTACCAACTATGATTATCTTAATTAATTATATTTAATTTTAGAAAAATTTTTTCATGATAAAACAATTTATTATGATCATTCAAGAAGTTAGTAATAGTGGTTCAACAAAATTATCCTTATAGGTGGTTATATAAACAATGAATGAATGTTTGATAAAAAGAAATTATTATGTGTATTATATGCCTTCACCATTGATATTAAAATATCATAAAATCATTTATTTTATAATATGGAATTTATTTTCATAGATTTACATTTTATGAATAATAACTAAATTAATATTTGAAAAATAATATGTCTAAAATCATTTACATTACTATTTGGGTTGAATCCGATTCTAATCAGCTTAGGAATTCAATGGGTTAGATTTTGATGAGACCAAAACCTCCCAAATGTGGTTAAGATTTATTATACATTTAATTTAGTTGAAAATTATCAATGTAAGAAGATTGAAGCGTGAGGATAATTGGGGAGGTAGTGGGTTGTATTTAAGGGAGGAGAAAAGGGGAATTTTTGAATAAATATTTAGAATATAATATTATATTCACATATAGTTATTTAACATTTTATTCAATAGTTAGAATATTGTGATTTAATAGTATTTTGGGTATTATAATAATTTTATAAATTCTATAAAACAAAATTTTAATTCTTATTCTACTATTACAAAATATGGTATTTATACTGTAATTACTATTCACATTTTTATTTTACTACTTATAAAAAGTTCAAAAATGTTACCCTTTACGAATGTTGATGTTTTATCACAAAAATAAAATCAATATTATAAAATAAAATAATAATTTGATAATTTTAATATTTAATTCTATTATAAAATATTTTTTATTACATAGTGAAAAACATTTTTTTAAATGTACGATTATATTTACATTATGTTACACTGATTGTGTAATTAATACAAAAAATGTTGATACTTATATACAAATATATAACATATGGTAAAAGTTGTTCATAAAGATAATTTATTATATACCTTATTGTTCATTTTACTATACAAATTATTTTTTTTAGAATTCTATTGATTAGGTTGACACTCTAATGGTCAAATTACTATTCTAATAGTCATATCTCTTATGGTCATATAAATTTTAACATATTATACACATATATTATTTATTTAACATCTTGTTACCTTATTTTAGGTATTTTTGACACTTTTCATAATCTCCCTTAATTTGGGTCTTTTTAGGGGTCATTTTGTGAGAATGTAGAAAATATTTGAAGCCCAAGGGGATGTGCATGGTTGGTGACTAGATTGGGATAACCATGTGGTTTGGCCTAGTAAATTTTAAAACCTCATGTGAGCCATTGTATTGGGGTATATGGTTTTTCTAATCAAGAAATAACTCCTCCAAAACAGGCTACTTAAGACAGTGAGGGTTTCCATGGTTGACACATATTTCGATACACTGTGTTCCCTCCTAAGATAAATCATGCAGCGTACCATAAGGGGGCCATGGGTTTGGTGCATTATTTATCTAACCATGTGTCCATACCCATAAACATTTTCTTGTTAGTTTTAATTCTTATGGTTCCATTTTAAAAATCCAATCCCTTAGATTAAGATTCCTAATCAACCTATTCAACCATAAATCAATTTTCCAGGATATGAAGTCTCCCCAGAGGAAATTTTGGATCCCAAACCCCATTTTTCTATAAGATATAAGCATCATTGATCTTGTTTGACCTCCTCAATGTTAGCGGATCTCCTCTCGATTTGTTTCTTTCGATCTCTCTATCTCTCCTCCTTAATTAGTGATAGATCATCATGTTTTCAATGGACCAAAACTCACTTTTTTGGATCGTTTTTTTTTCTAGGTAAATTTTATGATCATCATTTACATAGTTATTCATGGGAATTCCTCATTATTGTTTTTGAACACTATGATCCCATGATTTAATATGTAGGCAGTTCCATAATTGTTTTCCCTATGACCGATACTACAATTTTTTTAAGAAAATTTAAATGAGTTTTTAGTTGATTTAAAAATACTAATTTTAGAGGATTTAATGTGAGATTTAAATTGGGATTTGAATTTATGATAAAATTGCAATTTTAATTTAATTTCAACATGGGGAATATTTTTTGAAACAATTGATGGCTTGGTTTTGAAATTGACATGATCAAATTTTTTGGATGTCGAAATGTGAGGGAAAAGTTTTAATATGAAAAATGTTATGAAATGGAATGAATTTATGAAAACCTATATTTTTGTTTTCAAATGGAAAAAGGCATGTTTAACTCTAAAAATTGGGCAATTATAAATTGAACTAGTTTGAAATTATTTATTTTCCCAAATTTGGTTGATTTATTATTTCAATATCCTGGTATAATGGGCAGTTACTGGTAACTAGAACAAGAATGCTAGGACCCCACATCCCTAAAAATGGATCGATTAAGAAAATTGTTTCAAGAAAAATTATAAACTAACTACTCATTATGGACTCCTCTATTAGGGTGTAAAATACTCATCATAGGCCCCCCAATTGGGGTGTATTTTTGAGTGTATACCTTAATAGAGCCGAAATAATTATTGAGAGGCCTGATGATCCTATTACCTAAAAATAACTTACATTGGAGATTTCATACATGAATCTTTAAGATGATTTGTGACATTATTGTACATTAAATTTATTATTGAACTGTTTTAATCATTACAAATATTTAATATAAATTTTTATATAATTATTTTGTTTTAGATTGTTTTTTTCTATCTTTCTTATATTTTAAATGTAGATGTATATTTCATTTTAAAATAATTTATTTGAATATTATGCGTTGATTGTTTTTATTAAAATCAAATTTTGGTTAATTTTTTATAGTTTATTATAAAACACATGGTGAGATCCTACTGGGATATATATCTCATACCCTATATTTGACATCAAGAATTTATTGACTTTCTTACTTCATGTCCAGGTAAATGGAAAGCGCTACATGGTGGTGGTGGATGTTCATTATCCTTGGTATTGTAGAGTGATGATGGGGACTGGTGAAGCTATTTTCCACTTGTTAATATGTTTTTTTTGAGACAAGAATTTTATTGAATTTTTAATTTCATTTTGTATGAGTATTTATCAATTTGGGAACTATTTTACATAGTTATTTCATGTACTTATCCTTTTGGAGTGTTGAGGATGTAGTCTTGTTTCTTTTATCTTCCACAAATCTATTCGTCTTTGATCTTGTAATATTCGAGGTGCTAGTCGCTAACCTGTGAGGATTAGTATAACCCTGCAGGCTATAAAATATTTGGATCATGTATCATCGTACTGGGGTATCCATACTCATTCTTGAAATATTAGTATCAAATATGAAGGTTAATCATCTTTCCTCGATGTCAGTATGATTTTTGGGTTGTATTTATGAGAGTTAGGTGGTAGTTATAAGTGAGTGATTGGATATCTATCACTATAAAAACCCTTATGTAACCATTGGTGTTTGGAAAAAGTGTATTTGATAATTGTGTTGATCTCATTCATGTATTTTCTGAGCCTTTGATCTGAGTTTATTTAAATCTCAATCATAGATTTACGCTCGATGAAATTTATATTCCTTTATATCTTTTTTAGGTTTCTGATATGTGTATCATTTATGATGTATTCAATTTTTTGTGTTGATTTTTTGTTACATCAATAATCTAAAAGATATTTGAATGTGGACATGTAGTGATATTATGAAGAACCCCACCAGTAAAATCCTCCAGTGGACCATAACCTTTCCGAGATGGTGGTTATGGTTGTACAATCTATCTTACTAGTACATGTACTCATTTTCATTCATTCTATGGTAGTGGAACCTTGAATTGATGAATCTCATGATCATTATCAAGTGTTCCTTTTACATAATCCACCAACTTCACGAGGAATAAAAAATCCACAATTGGTTGAGGACTAGCCGATAAAGATAAAACTTCTTCTTTAGTTCTTGGAAACACTTCATTCGATTAAGTTTAACTGTGATACATTTATGCTAGAAGTTCCTTATAGGCTATGATGGGATTTAATTTTTATGAAAATAAAGATTGAGGGTTTGGAATGGAAATAAATTTTATTTATTTTCATCAATAAGTTCTATCTAGAATCTATGGTCTCGGTGTGATCTAAGTAGTATCTCATACTCCTCCCATATGACATGAGTGTGACATAGTATGGAAACTATTTGTATGAGCATGTTTTGTTTTCTCCTGAGGAAGTAACCAATGAGAATATAAATTCAGGTATATTTGAGATCAGTACATTAATTGATATTTAATTTCATGTTTTACCACTAATTTAAGATTCCTATGATGATGTGTTGGATAGGGTATTGATGGTTGATTGCATCCTAGAACATAAGTCAGTCTTGACAATAGTTCTTTTATCTCCCACTGGAAGCTATGTGGGTTAATTTAATGGTATCATGAATCATGATAAATAAAAATGGTTTTCCAATGTATCATGATACTTTCATACCACCTTTAGGTCTTATAAGAGAATAATTGAACTTCATTCAATGCATAAATGTTGTAAATTCAATATGTGTTCATACCGAGGTGCCAAAGATCTTAAGATCATATAGTATTCATGAAACAATTAGAAGTGGTTACATTTCTATTCTTTTATGATTAGTTTCATGGGCTCATAATATCTAAAAATTACGATAGTGCAATCTTTTGTTTCAATATCTAAGGAGTAAAAAACAATAGAATCAAGAAAAAATAATTTTCATATAGTGGAAGAGTTTATAAAGGAAACAAATACATGTCTAAAGACTGTGAGAGGTTCCATAAATTTAGATTCATATTTTTGTGAATAATTTATTTTATACAAGTGCATCTTACTCATTTATACTAACTCATATTTTTAATCGGATAAATCCTATTATAGAGATATTTATTATAAGTTAGACATTACCACAACCCTCAGAATTAAGATAGTGTTGGTTATCGATGTCATAATTGTGTTGTATCTTTTTCAGATATTGTTCTTACTTGTGATTTTTAGTTTCTTGAAATAAAACCTCCTGACTTCATCCTCATGATAAATATGTTAATTTTTTGTAAGTCTTTATTTTACTATTATATTCTATGGGTCTCCTTTACTGAAATGAATGCGGTGTGAAGGATATTTCAAAGAGAATGGGAATCGATGTCAATTAGAGCTGTACCGACATTTCTTGAATTGGGTTGGGTAATATTGGTGTTTTCTTTTGACTTTGATTGATAATTTTAGAGTTATGATGTCCCTCCAGTTTTTGTCGACTCTCCAGATGTGTTTCCATCAATTTACTCTAGTCTACCACCCATAAGAAAGGAAGATTTATCTATCAATTTGAAAATTGTTAATCAATCAATATATATTCCTTTTTTATTATATAGTACTAGAAAATTTGAAATAGTTAAATACTTAGTTGGTTTATTTGTTTCCGAAATTATTTATATTCTTGAGTGTATCACCATGGGTATCACCTATTCTCTTTGAAAAGAAAGATGATGGGACACTTCACCTATGTGTTGAATATCAAAAATTCAATCGAGTTATGATAAAGAACATGTATCTATTACCAATGATTATGGATTTTTTGACCAATTTTAAGGGGTAAAGTTGTTCTTGAATAATGATATTTGGTCTGGTTATCACCGGTTTATAATAATGGAATTTGAAATTCAAAATACCGCCATCAGAATTTTTTATGTCCATTATGAATATCTTGTCATGGAATTTAGTATAAACAATACATTATTAGTTATTATGGATTTATTTAACAATATTTTCCATGTAAACCACATCCCATTCATAGTACTATTTATGGATGAAATCATTCAATACTCCAAGACTGAGGAGGATCATGTAGGAAATTTGAGAATAGTCCTTGAAATGTAGATAGATGAATGACTTTATGAAATTCTATGAAATATTAATTTAAGGACTTGGGATGTGATTTTCTTGGGTAATGTGATCTAGTAACATGGAATATCAATTAATCCTAAGAATTTGATGGATTTTGGGAAATGGGATAAATAACCCAATGTTTTTGATATTCAGATATTCATTGGCCTGGTGGGGTATTACCAAGGGTTTTTCAAAGATTTATAAAAGTTGGATCCTCTAATGAAAAACATCACTCATAAGGTAGTAATGTTTTTTTTGTAATTAAAAATATCCAAGTTATTTTTCAAGTAAAAACATATTTTTAATTTAGTGTAAGTGTTTTCTCATCCAGAGGTTAGTAAGGGCTATGTGTCATCTATGACACTTCTTGTTTGGGATTGGGTCATGTTCCCATGCAGGGAGATCATGTGGTAGCCTATGGATCTAGAAATATTAGGAAACATGAGTTGAATTATCGAAAAAATGACCTTGAACTCGCAACTATGATTCATTCTATTATGATTCAAAGGAATTATAATTTTGGAGAATTTTTTACCATTTATTCTAACAAAAAATAAAGTTATGTATTAACTAAAAAATATTTGACCCTCCATCAGAGTCATTGAGTGGACTACATGGTGTCTTTTTATTCAGATATTCCATACACCCTACGGAAGGAAATATCATTATGGATTCATTGTTTAGGGATCTTCTGACCCATTCCATAAAAAATCCACAATAGAGTGAAACATGACAACTCCTTTTCATAGTTTCATTTTACAGTCTGAAAACAAGGTTTTGATGTTTATTTTCCATGTTTTTAGTTGACCTATGCTCTTCTCGAGATGATTCCATAGACTAATCATTTTCATGATTAATTCCATAACATTAGGCACTATCTTTATGGTGGGGATACATTTGATGAGTGGATGTTATCTTATAAGGCCATCATATGTTTTTAGAATTGGGTTGTTGTTCATTTTCCCATATGAAAGGATATAATGGGGGGGTTTTCATAATTTCTATGGGATGGTCCACCATAGAACCATGAATATAGTTTATAATGTGAGGTGATGATTTTGGTGGCCTGTTATATTAGAAAACATTATTGACATTGTTTTTCATTATTATAGCTATTAATATGTCAAAGTCAAGCATCATAGACATTTGAGTTTGAATTAGCCTCTACCCATGATGATATGAAAGAGGAATGAGATATATATATCGACTTTTTGGTTTGGTTTCTTCATAACACCCAAAAACATATAGCAACATAGATAGTCATCTACCGATTAACAAAATATGCCCACTTTTTACCCCTTTGTGACATAGAAAAAATGAAAATAATGATATATCTATGTGTAGGAGATAATCATATTTCATAGATTCCTTTCTATAATAGTCTTTTATAGGGATCCGTGTTTTTCTTAGCACAATTGGAGAGGCCTCTATGAGTTATTTGGATATTAGGTATGTTTGTTCATGATATTTCATCCCCCAATAGATGGGGAGATACAAAGAGCTATAAATATTATGGAGGACTTATAATGTGTTTGTGTTCTTCATTTATGTGGAGCCGAGAAATCCATTTAGGGATGCTTTGTTTTTCTTATAATAATAGTTACTAGAATGATATTTAGATGGATCCTTTGAGGTATTTTTGGTTCATCATGGTAAATATCCACTATGTTGGTTGGAAATTGTTTAAACATCTATGTTGGGACCACGTTCGGTCAATGATACAACAACAACAATCTATTAGATTCATCATTAAATATTTATGGGGAATAGTTGATACATATATTATTCTATCATTCATAGGTGACCGTTGGAATTTTTAGTTGTTGGTTGGGTGTTTTTGAGAGTCCCATCATGTTTTGGTCATCGAAGAGATATAAGACAAGAGAATATTGAACCATGGTTCATGGGACCATTTGAGGTTGTCGAGTAGTTGAGTAAAGTGTCTTACCATTTATAAATTTCATTACAGTTGACGTTAATACATATTGTGTACCATTATCGTATCATTAAGAGTATATTTATAGCCCATATCATGTATTGATATGGGAGGATCATGATATTGAGTCTGAGGTATCCATAACTAAGACTTTATGTTGGATTATTGATTTCAAGATAAAGGTATTTTGTTGGTGGATGATACCATTGGTTTTTGTTCCAAGGAAGTACATTTCAGATTTTCATGAGATATGGGATCATCAAGGAATGATGAGAGAGAAGTGGCCTCATCTCTTTGACATTTAATTTTCTTGAATGGATTTTTGGGGATAAAAGGTTTTTATTGAAGGGTTGTTTTAACATATTGATAGTTTATTTCAAGAATTTATTGACCCTTTTATTTATCTTATTTATATTAGTTATTATGTTGGGGGTTTTCTAGGAGAAATTGGGAAATTTTGGAATCCCAAAGTATCAGGCATGGTTGGTTCATAGTTAAGGAATATTGTGGTGCTTAGATTAGAATACCATGATCCCTAATGTGGGACACGAGAATGGGGCCCATGATTTTTCTAACCATCTATCTAGCCCCTCCAAATAGTAAAGCCTCAGATAGTGAGGGTTTTTAGGGTTAGACATTGGATTGAAAAACTGTGCTCCCTCATAGGAGATAAAATGAACCTTACTAATAGGTGTGAATGGTTAGTGCGCACCTTTTATCTAACTATGTGTTCAGACACAAAAAAACATGCATACATGTTTTAATTCACTTTATTTTCTCAACAAAAATACCAAACCCCCTATTTATGATACATAATAACGCCATTAGAACCAAACTTGAATTCCTTTGTTGTGACGGATTCATAGAGTTATTTTTGGATCCTCAAACACATTTTCATGGTGAATGTAAGTTTCATTGATATCGTTCGATCTCTTCTGGATAAGTGGATCTACTTTCAAATAGTTTCTTCTGATCTCTATTTCTCTTTTCCTCATTGAGTGATTGATTATTATGTTTTTAATGGATCCAAACTCTGTTTTGTTCGATATTGTTTCTAGGTTGTGTTATTCAATATTATGTGATATATTTCTTCATTAGAAATCCCCATTTTTGTTGTTTTTCATGGTCATCCATTGATTTTAAAGGAATTATATTCTATAAATATTTTCCCTAAGATTGAATTCTTGAATTAATTTATTAAATGAAAATTAGTTTTTAATTGATTTTTAAACCTGATTAAAAGGAATTTATGTGGGATTTAAAAAGGCATGGTAATTTGTATGATAACACCAATTATAATATAATTGAAATACGGAGTGAATTTATTTTGGAAAAATTGATTCCTTGATTTTGAAATTTATTTGACCAATTTATTTGATGTTGAAACATTATAAAAACAACCTAATGTGAAGAATGATTTGAAATGGCATCAATTGATGAAAACATCTATTTTTGTTTTCAAATGAGAAAAGGCATGTTGAAAACTATATACTATGAAATTGTAATTTGAACTTATTTGAAATTTTTTATCTATCCTCGTTTGATCGATTCATTATTTAAATCAAATTTTATCTTTTTTAGTTAGTGGCAATGGGACCAGCATGAAAAGGCCATTCCTCCCTAGAAATGGATTAATGATTACATATATTAATTAGAAAACTATGGCGTGACTACCTGTGAGGGGTTCCCCTATTTGGGATTTGATTTCCCATGTTGGGCTTCTCTATTAGGGTATATTTTTGAGTTCACACCTAACTAAAGATGATATCATAATTGAGATGTGTGGGGTTACTATTTCAATAAAACTGACTTACCATTGAGGTTTTATACATGGATCATCATAATAATTGTGGACCTGATTATATATACTATTGATTATCAAACTATTTTATTCATTAAAAATATTTTATAAAAGTGCTTTATTAAAAAAATTATATAAGAAAATTTTGAATTATCCATAATCTCTTGTAAATGTGGAAGTATATTGTGGTTTACATTATTTCAATTAAATATCATCCCATTTTTATTTAAACTGAAATCAAAATTTTTTAATTGTTATGGAATTGATTGAAGACCATTTTGCGAGACCCCATTGGAATTTATATCTCAGACCCTACCTTTTACTTTTGGAATTTTTAAACATTATTCTTCTATTTTAGAGAATCGGGAAAACACCACTAAGAGGTGGTGGATTCTCTTGATCTATATGACAATGGAGTTATGATGGTGATCAGTGAAGATTTTTTCCACTTGTTGAATAGTTTTTTTGAGACTCTCATTTGATTGATGTCGTTTATTCTTTTTAGAGGATTATTTATTTTTCTAGCTACTATTCTACTTAGTTTTTTTTCATACGTCTCCTATTGGAGGGTTGATCAAGATTATTTTTATCATTTATATTTATTTTCTCGGAAAATATTTCCCTCTTTGATCTTGTATGATGGCAGGTGTTAGTTTCCAACTCATGGGGATCAAAAACACTATTCGATCTAGGTTAGAGCATACTTGGGTATCAGGATACTAAGATATCCAGGCTGGTTCATAAACTTTTTATCATAACATAGTCAATAAATTGTCTATCATGGATATCTATATTTAATTTAAATAATGATTTTTTTTTAATTTTCATCACTTCATTTTTAGGTGTGGAATTTATTAGAGAATATGACCATATGGATTTCAAAAATATGTTTATGTTTTTTATTTATATTTATTACATTAATGATCTAATTTAAATTTTATAATGTGTCTTTATCACTTATATTAAAAATACTATTTTGATGAAACAATATAATTTTCATTATTTTTATATAGTAAATGTGATTTATTTTCAATATTATACCTATATTTGACACAAAAACATATATATTAGAAATATTTCATAAATAAATGCACTTTACATTAACATAACATAGATTTGGAACTTATGATAACAAAATTTCATTAGGTATATACATTGAACTAAAGTTAAGAGTGTGATTAATATTGTTACAAAATTAATGAAAGTTTTTACATTAAATTTAACTATATATAAAGCACATAAAATGTTGATACAATATTGTACTTTCTTTGTAGGATAGTAGTTTAGGTGAGAATTTGAGTAGTGGTCATGTGGGATTATAAATCCTTAATATATATTATTCACTATTTATTAATGATGATATATCATCATTCATGATGACAGAATCAATTTTTGGGATCATTGATCTAGTGATAAGATAAGGATGTTAGATTGAAAGAAATATTTTGAACTGTGATCCAATGATCATTAGGTAATGCTTATCTTGGTATATAATCAGAATATCAAGGATTAATCGGATAATAATTTTAATATTATGGAAGATTTATTGTACACATATGTCCTAGATTTTGGTGGTTTTTGAGCAGTTAATCGTGAATTAATCAATGTTTCATGCAATATCATGTATCATGTATCAATACAGACGAAACCATTTGATTCATAGTTTATAATTTCATCTCATTTTGCATTATATTCTTTCTAAGTGTGATAATATACTTTTTATAAAAAAACATTATGCAGGTGACTATAAATTGGGTTTATATGATTATGAATTCGATGGATATGCCTCATTGAAATAATTATTTTTTGATAATAATTGTTATATTGACCTCAAGAGAATGGAGTTAGGGATCATGCATTCTTATGGGTGTCACTTCTATAAGGAATCCATCATTTGAGGAAGGAGGGTCGTTGGAACCTAATTTCATAGGGTTTTTATGATTCTAGTTTGAATTGGTAGATTATATTATTAGTTATCACTTCCTCCTTAGTTGTCATCCCCCTCTCTCCCAAAAGGTACCCTTACTAGACCAATAATGGGATAATGGAGATAATGATGCACGAATCCCGTCGGAAATATGCCATATTTTCATGACATGAATTGATGATATATCATACAAAAAATGTGGTCCATTGACCTCCATGATTTTAGGAATTAGAGATAAGATAAAGCCACTCAACCAATCCCTCTCATAAAACAATTGAAGAGATATTTAAATACATGCATGTGATGTAATAAAACAGAAAAATGAAAATGTAGCTACAAGTACCAAAAGTAAAATTCCTCAGAATCATCCATGATTTCCCAAATAAATATGAACAAATGAAGAAGGTAGTAATGTCGGACATGATCACCAACTAGCTCTTAATAACTAGAAAAAAGTATAAATATATAGGGATAGAATAAAATATATACTATGTATGTTCCCTTGAGACTCTCATGAAAACGATAAATAAATCATACTAAATCCCAATGGAGAAAAGTGAAACAACTCATCACATAATAAATTATGATATGTTACCAACCAAACCATGTCTCACTCATCAATTATTTTATACACGTAATGATATAATATCCCATATATATCTAGAGGGTACTTTTGTAAGAACCCTGTTTTTCACTCAAGCATAGATCATTTAACTTTTGGAAATTTTTTTAATTTTTACTTCTCGGTCAGAGTAGATCACTCGAGAGGTGGTGGGGTGAATTGAGTATCAATAAAAATTTATGTTAAAAAGGTTATTTTAAATATA
The DNA here is from genome assembly GCA_963277665.1 of Viscum album. Classification (NCBI taxonomy): domain Eukaryota; kingdom Viridiplantae; phylum Streptophyta; class Magnoliopsida; order Santalales; family Viscaceae; genus Viscum; species Viscum album. The sequence continues at coordinate 588,612,456 of OY728119.1, read as the reverse complement.
TCCCCTAATTAAAATATAATCAATGTCAGTTTGTAGTAAATTTATATAAGTCAAGACTGTTAAATTAATTTTTCAGAAGATTGATTAGTTCTAAGCTTTACCAATCTAATGATTAGTCATACTTTTGAAACTAGTATAATGATTCAAAATAGTTATAAACAATTTCTAAACGGACTATCAATGTTCAATTTAGTTTTATTTGAAATTAAATAAATAAAGATCATAATAAACTAAAAGATAAATACATACCAGATAAAAACAAGAAGTTCAATCTCATGCTGAGACTTAGTCATATCCACATGGTGATCACTTTCCACCATGAAGTTTATATTAATAAACTTTTGGATTCAAACCCTGGATCTGGGTTTACAATAGCACACAATAGTGTCTAGGCCACACTTGTCTTCTACTACAGTTATCTGTGAGATAAATAACAAAACGATCTCGCATGATCTCTTCCACTGTTCTATGTGGAACACAAGGGAAAAAAGAGAGTGAGTGTGAGGATATTGAGCATCATCTAGTAATACATAGGAGACAATGTGTGTGAACCAAATAGATGAACACACTACTCAAAAAGTTAAACACAAGACCACAAAAACATTATAAAATAATAGCTGAGTTTATAAATCTATGTGTGTTTTGTAGTATATCTCTAGTCTAGATTGAAGTAAAGAAAATTATATTCGAGTACTCTTCAAGAAGATGGCTTAAGAATAGTTTATCGCGACCTCTATATTCTAGCTTCTAGGTGTGTAAATCTCTTTGATGTTTGGATGTTCAGATAAATTCAGTACGTTCTTGATTGTCTTATTGAACTCCTTGTGTACTTTAGCTTTGAGTTCTTACACAACTTTATAAGTTACTCAATTTTCACTATTTAGCACATTCACCTGGTCTGTCTCACATACATGATGTGCATGGTTTAAATTGTTATCCTTCTATAGATCAAGGTCTAGTATGCATGAAGATCTCCCCACGATCATGTACCTTATACTGTCTACAGATAGTTCTTCATCCAACATTAAATAATGTCAGAAACATTAATCTATTTAAATTTGACCATTAGAAATAAATTTGAATTAATGAATTGGAAAAAATATTTATGACTATCGGTGAGTAATAAGTATGGGTGACTCATTTGCAACATTCTGTCATCATCGGTCCATCGACATCAGTTTATCATCTTCAGTCTATCAGCATTTGTCTATTAGCACGGGCGACTCCGAGTATTAATGGGTTATTTCCATCGGTATTAGTGACTTAGACTATCGATGAGTCATTTGTGTTGTTGGCCTGTCACCCATCAGTGAGTCATTCATCAAGGTCATATCCATTGGTGATTTGATCATCAGTGTGTCGATCATCAATGTGTTTTATACCAGTTTGTCGATCATCATTGTGTCATCCATCAGTGTGTCAATCATTGGTGCGTCGTCCATCGTTTTTTTTTGATCCTTTGTGTGTCGCCCATCGGTCTTTCATCCATCAGTGTGTTGATCATCAGTGTGTCGATCATCGGTGTGTCAATAATTTGTGTGTCATTCATTAGTGTTTCTATCATTGGTGTGTCAATCACTGATTTGTTGATCATCAGTGTGTCATCCATTGGTGTGTTGATCATTGGTGTTTCAATCAGAAAAAATGGTATTAGGGTCATCTATGGAACTTATGAAGTGTATGTTGTATACAGAGCACTACTAAAATAAGTGACATCCATAAATACATGGAAATATACCCTTGTAAATATATTGAGGCATAAATATAGTTTTTTGAGTTATTTAAATTTATTTTATTGTATGGAATAATTGATTTACTTAGAGATATTAAATGACATGAAATAATAGAATCAATAGATTGACATTATTTGTGATTATAAAAACCATTATATCATAGGGGGTCCAACAATATCCACCTTTTTTATAATCACAAATTATGGAATATATGTGATGTTAAATAAAGGTAATTAATTTACTTATAATATTTCACTGAATGTTATTTTTCAATATAACTTTTCCTTTCCCTTGTTTGTGTTTTTAAAATAATGCTCCCCCTCAAATATTGGATCAGAGGGAATATATGTATATAGATTACGGTGAGTACATCTCAAGTGGAATATGCCAGAGTTTCTCCCCCTAAAATTAATAATTTATTCTAATACATTTCTCCACCTTTTGTTATTAGAAAGAAAGGTTAAGAGAAGGAGAAAGAAGAAAGAGAAACAACATATATAAAATGCGAAAAATAGTAAATACAAAAAAAAGATTTCCATTAAGGGTTAAAATGGTAAAACCAGAAAAATAAATAGAAAAATCCCTATCAAATACATAATGCACCTCTAAGATTGGGATTTTGAGGTTTTTATCATTTAGCTGAATGATCACGAGTAGTATTAGAAGGTTTTGGTTTGGTAGTGGAGTGAGGGTTTTTAAAGAAAACACTAGTCAAGGAAACACCTGTATGGAAATTTTTGACAATGATATGTCTTCTTTCTGACAACACATAACCCTATGGTTTCTCAGTAATGATAGGTCAAATCTGAGAAAGGGCATGAGAGAGAGTCAACGAAGTATAGTTCGAGAGGTATTTCCAATGGAAGCATCAGGAGGAAACACAACTGCTTCAGCTTGAACATGCAGATATGGCTTGATGAGCCTGACGAAATCATTAATGCTCTCACCACCATATTGCATGGCCTTCTAGAAATCACTCTTATTCTCCAAGAATTTATTTCGTAGATGGGTAAACATCATCAATTGTTCCACTTTTTTCTTAAAGGCTTCTATTAATAGATGAATTATGAGATTTTCAGATAAAAACATGGAGCTATTGATGATATCATGATTGGTATAGATCATAGTAAAGTACTTACCCACTTTCTCTCAAATCTATTTCTGAGCCACAAAAGCTACATATTTGCACTAACTTACCATATTGTAAACAATGTATGTATTTATATGTACCTTTTCAAGAGGTTATTTGTCTGAATCAATCTGAATATTTTGAGTTCTTCTCTTATCATAGCCTTTAGAGATTACAAATCTGCAATAGCACCTCTCCCACCTCTAGAAGTGGATAGATCTATGATCATTTTTCCAAACTCTTCTTTCAATTTATTCAAATCTAAATTTAGTATATGTGACCATATGTTCCTAAGAACATCCATCAATCTACTAAAAGTGGTCATGAAATCAGTGGTTAGAGAATTTAACTCATTGGCCATCTTCCTTACTTCTTCTCTCAACAAGGTGTTTTGTCTAAGGATTGTTTCACATGTGGTAATGAGATTAGGTTGAATCTCTGGGATCATTATCCATGTATTTTTTGCAGCATCAGATTCCAAAATACCTATTGAAGTAGATTCTTAACTTCGGGAACCAACTGAGGCTTTCACTGACTCCAAGAGGTCATTTTTTAATTGCTCTAAATAAGTTTCAGTGACACAGTCACTAGGCACTAACAATTATACTAGCGCAACTATAGGTGGTGCAACTGGCGAAGTAGGTTCAACTGGTTCGGCTTCAGATTGAACTCAAAAAGAAAGAGGAGGTGCTACTATATCCTCAACAGAGTTATATTACAAACGAAATATAATGCATCCTAGATCTCTATTCCATTCACGAGTACAAGTCCGGTCTATTTGATCAATAGTTTCAACCCTATCTCTTCCTCCCTACGGGTTAGGTACATTTTCATTATCATCTTCTTCTTCATCATCCTATTCTCTAGCCAAAAATGTTTGGGGCACAAGTAACAGCTGAACCTGAGGTTTTTCATGTGCTCCATCCACTTCGTATTCTTTCAGAACTTCCTCAATATAAGGCACCTTATCCATAGCCTCTTCTTCATGGCCATGAGCCATGATTTCATTCAACTCCTAAATGAGTTCTTTATTTTCAACAATAGGATAATAAGGTATGTTCTCATTACCATCATCTCCATGATCAACAACCTCCTATACAATATGATCTGCACCATCTGTGACTCCATGTACAGATTTCGCATTGGATTTATCAACTACATATTATCTAACTTTTAAAGAATAACTGACATGCTCATCATCTCCCTCATCATCATCATCATCATCATCAGACTTCTCATCTGACTTACTCACAAATCCTTCCACTCTAGTGAATTATGTCTTTTCCTCATCCTCGCCAACAAAAAAGGGTTCCCTTGAGGGTAAATACAATGGTGGATAGGATGGTCCATAAGACATGTCTTTTGGACTTTATGAAACATGAGGATCACTCCTGTCATCAAAAGGAGATCCTTCTTCCCTGGGAATCTCAGCCTCAACTTTCTCATCTAAATGTAAATCTTCCTATCCTGGTTTTGGCCTGGATCAACATGATCCTTTGATATGGTAGGATAGTCAATCATATTGAACTCCTCATACAGTCTTTCCTCATCTCATACCCATCATTTCATCCACAGGTTCCTAAAAATATTCATTCTCTTGAAAATCGATTTCTGAAGGCAAAACCCACTACAGGCACTAATCATTTCATCTCAACCTTCCACACAGACCTACTTCTTTAGCATTGTAGAGATCATACTAGGGTAGTAATACATATTTCATTCTTGGAGGTTTTTATAATATCATAAATTTGAACCATTAGATACCTAGAATGATTAACCATTATCCAATTTTTTAGGAGCTAAATCAGGAATACATCATGGTACTTCACAGTAGAGAAATCTATCTTCCTTGGGAAGATTTGATGTTGAATAAACATAAAAAGTAATCATGACTCTCCATTAAATTCACTATAACTATATCTCTTGAATTATTCACTTCAATTCAACTCCTTCAGAACATCCTCATACGAAAAAAAAATCAGATGATAGTGGAATGTTAGCATGATAATCAGCATCAACACCTTCATGAGGCATTTCCAAACATTCAACCAAATCCATAGAGGAAAATGTTATCTTTCTTACCATTACTACATAATTCATCCTTGATTATCCATCTCCATCCAAAAATACCTTCAACTTGAGATTAACCATATGAATAAGATGGGGATAAAAAAGACTTTCATTATTTGAGAACCAGTTTATCAATGCATGAGATTCTAGAACTCTTAGAAAAAGTGAATTTCTTTACAAAATCCATTCTGAAAAAACATCTTTCTCAGCTGTAAAAACTCAACTTCCTAAACTAGGATTTTCTGTACCATTAGAGTCACCCATTTGATTCTTCGCTGATGGAGATTCCTTCGACTCTTCCATCACGTGCTTCATCCTTTCCATTCCTGAAGATCGATTCCAAAGAGAGTTGAAATGTCGTGGATCAATTGAAAGATTGTAAAAAGATCTAAATGTTTTACAGATGAGGGAATGTGAAAGTTCTATGTGGAATGAATTTGTTATATCAGTTAGGGATTGTAAATCATAAAGCACATAAATTTTAAAAACGGAAAGAAGAACATAAAACTGTGCCATTTTACTTAAAACAGACTGAATTACGAGAAAGGTCCTTAAGAGATCGGTTTCATAGGATCAGTTTCACACAACCAGTTTGAAGTGACTGTTTTAACAGACTGGTTTCAAAAATCAGTTTCACAAATCATTTTAATAGATATTTTTTATAGATCGGTTTCATAAATCAGTTTCACATATCGGTTTAAAAGATCGGTTTCACAAACTGTTTTCACATATCAGTTTCACTGATCGGTTTCACAGATCATTCTTAGAGATCATTTTAACAGATTATAGAGGTTTGATTGGACTTTAGAGATTTACCATTTCTTGTTCATGTCTGATGTAGTTTATTCTCTTAGTGTTTTTGGGTTTAGTGAATTTGTCAGCAAGTTGAAGCTCAATCCCAATAAACACAAGAGTTATATCACCTTTTTTATAAAGATCTCTCAAAAATTGATTTCATATATCAATATGTTTAGTTCAATAATGATAAATTGGGTTATAAGATATTTTAATAGCACTTTTGTGGTAAAATTTTATGGGGATATGTCTGAATTGAAATCCATAGTCTAATAAGGTGAGTTTCATCCACAATATCTGTGAACAGAAACTACCAACAACAATGTACTATTCTTCAGCAGTTGATAATGTAACTGAATTTTTATTTCTACTAAAACATGATATTAGAGACTTTCCCAAAAAGTGACATGTTCTAGAGGTACTCTTTCTATCAAACATACAACCACCAAAGTCAGTAACTAAATCACTAACTAAATCAAAATGTTTTCCTTTAGAATAAAACAGTCCTGAATTATGTGTATACTTGAGGTATTTTAAAACTCTTTTAACAGTATTTAAATGTGACTCATTTGGGTTTCATGAAATATTTCACACATACACACACTAAACATAACATCCAGCCTAGTAGTTGTTAAGTAAAACAAACTCCCAATCATTCCTCTGTGTGTAGTTTGAGAAACAGATTTTCCATTTTCATTATGATCTAACTTCCATGTAGAACTCATAGGGGTTTCACTAGACTTAATGCTATCAAGGTCATATCTTTTCAAATATATTTAGTGTACATAATTTTATTTATAATCATACCTTATTTATTTTGAAATATTTGAAATCCAATAAAATATTTCAATTCACCCATGAAACTCATTTCAAACTCATATTCTATTATTTTAGAAAAATCATTACATGAATAATTTTTAGAAGATACAAATATAGTATCATCAATATATATTTAAGCTATTAAAAATTCTTTTAAATTATTTTTATGAACATAGTAGGATCAACAATTACTTTTGTAAAGATTTTAAAAATAATAAAATTACTATATCATTCATACCATGCTCTTGGATCTTGTTTCAAACCGTATAAAGGTTTAGATAATTAGAACACTTGATTTGAAAAATGTGGATTTGTATAACCTATAGGCTATTCAAAGAAAAAATCCTCATATATATATAACCATTTAAGAATGCACTTTTAACATCCATTTGGGAATATTTAAATTACAAGTGTGCTATATAGGCATATAAGATTCTAATGGATTCCAACCTAGCTACTGAAGCAATGGTTTTTTGATAATAAATTCCTTATTATTGATTATATCCTTGTGCTACCATCCTAGCATTGTTTATAACTATTTTATTCAGCTTCATCAACTTTATCTTTAAACAGTCATTTGGTTCCAATGGTTAAAATATACTTTAGTCTATCTACAGGTTTACAATATTTATTTATATCAAGTTGGTTAATTTTTTCTTGCATGGACACTACCCAAAATTCATTATTTATTTCATCATTGATATTTTTAGGTTCATGTTCGGACAAGAATATTGGATGTTAAACTAGGTTTCTCATGGAAGCTCTAGTTTTCGTTCGTCTATCAAAATCTCTAACAAAAACATCAAAGAGATTAATTTTAAGTGTCCTAGTTAGTTTAGTAAATGTAGGACTATTTATTTCAAGTTCTTCATTTTTATCTAGTTCATTATGGCTAGGATCTGGAGAATTTCTAGAATTGGGAGTTTTCACAGATTCGTTTATATGAAGATTTTAGGTTTTATCATTGATATCCATATTGGACATATCCACTTCAATATTTTCTAGTGATTTCTTAGGATCATGTAGATCTGTTTCATAAAACATGACATGTACAGATTCCTCCAGACACATTATTTTCTTATTAAAGGCTCTATAGTCATGGTTTGATGTAGAATATCCAAGAAATATTCCTTCATCACATTTGGGGAAAAATTTAACTATATTGTCTTTAGTGTTTGGAATATAAACATTACATCCAAACACAATAAAATAAATTAATTTGAGTTTCATATTGTTCAAGAACTCATAATGGGTTTTGTTAAAGATGGGACTAATTAAGACTCTATTTATTATTTAACAAGATGATTAAGAACTTCATCCTAGAAATAAATTGATAGGTTATATTCATTAAGAACCGTTACGACAATTTTTCTGTTGGGTTATATTTTTTCTTTATACCAAACCATTTTGTTGGGGTTTCCTAAGGATGAGAATTTATGATTATAGCCATTTTACGAGTTGGAAGATTCAAAATCTTGATTCCAAAACTAATGTACATGATCACTTATTATGGATTTAATCTTAATTCCAATATGAATTTATGTAGTCCAAGAATACTTGGGGAAGTGAGAACATGCTTAACTCTTGTGAGCTAAGAAAAAGGTCTAGGTATACCTAGAAATAAGGACATAAACAATGTGCTTCTCATTGAGACTGAAAACACTAGTTTTTCCAAAAGAATCCATGTGAACCAACTAAAGATGTTGAGAATTAGATATAGATTTCATTGGTTTCAAAGAGGTTTTATGTTGCTTTCCTTTTTGAAAATAATTGCACACATTATTGTCTGGAAACTCTAATTTGGGTAGGTCATTAACTAACCATTTTATAGTTAACCTTTTTAGAGATTATATGATGCAAAGTCCTTGAATGTTGTGCTAGATCGTGGACTCTTTGTGAAAGGCATTTAGACAAGAAACATTTTGTGAGGTTAGTGTTTCTAGATTTATAGCATATATGTTATCATTTTTATGAGATGTAAATACTAAGATATTCTGGGAATAAAAAACATGGAATGAATCATTTTTGAATTTAACATTAAATAAAACATCAAGTAATTGAGATATAATATGTATGTTATACTTTAATCCATCAACATAAAGTAATTTGGAAATTAAATAGTGTTAGGGTTACCAATATGGCCATGGCTGATGATTTTTCAATTACTATTGCCTCCAAAAGTGACATGTACTCAATCAATCTTGATAAGAAATTTAATTCCTGAATAGTACCATGTCATATGTCTTGAACAACCACTATCCAAGTACCACCGATTCCTACAGGATCTCTTAAGTTAGTTTACTTAAAAAATCGTTCATCCAAGAAACGACTTTGGTACCCATATTTTTCTAGGTCCACATTTATTATTAATATAAGCTTTAGGAACCCATAATTTTTTATGGGATACCAATATGAAGAATATAGAGTTCTTTAAAAATAATCTATGTTTGTTTATGATGAATTAAATGTAGTAAAGGAGTTCTTGGAACTGGAACTTACGTTAAAATTCTATTTTTTGATGAAAGAAGAATATTTTCTAGATTTCATTACAAAATGTGGTTTGGATAAATTTGGTTAACCTGGTTGATATCCTATCCCAGAAGAATACATATGAGCTATTTTTTACCTATAATTTGATTTAGGGTTTTGTTCCATCAGTAAACTTTTCTAATTCCTTTTTTAATTTCTCATTAGAAATTTTTAACTCATTTTTTTCCTTTAGCAGTTGAGCTTTTTTCTCTTTTTAAGTTGTAAGTTCATATTAAACAATCACAGCAAGAGCATTCTATTTCATCAATGGTTTATACTTATCTTTTAACTCACTGAATATTTCTTCTAGAATGTTTCAATATTCAAATAATTCAACATTTTTTACATTCTGATACTCACTTTCGTTTTCAGAATAATAATAATTATGTAAATGAGCATCTATGGTTACCTCAGGTGTGTTTTTCATAAAACACATATTAGCCATATCATCTATCTCATCAATAGATGAATAATTTTAACTGGATCTTTCCTCAAAGCCACCTCAGGTTGCCTTCACTACCTTCTTATACGTTCAATACTTATTTTCATACCTCTTCTTGTCTTTCATCTTTGGATAGTCAACCTCGACATTTCATTTCCTTTTACATTCATATAAAATTTCCACTTTTGATTTATCCCTTTTCATCCAATCCTTTTTCGATTTACCATTGTCTTCATACATCCCTTTGTAATTGGGATTTCTGAAAAAATTCTTTTTCATATAATATTTATTGAATCTCTTGACCAGTGGGCCATTTCATCATCACTATATGAAGATGGTTATTTACAACTTGATATTTCAATAGTATATTGAAATTTCTCCATGTATTTACTTTTAGAGGAAGTAGTCTTGAAGGCTGAAAAAATTCATTTTTGTTCATCCTCTTCATGATTTACCTTCAATTCCACTTCATACATCATTAATTTTCCAATCAATTCCTTACCTGAAATCTTATCAATGTCCCACGATTCTCTAATAGAAACAGGTGTCCCTTTCCATCTCTTTGGTAAGCATCGCGTAATCCTCATAATCTTTTCTTTAGCTATAAATTCTCTTCTTAAAGAAATCCTGGTATTCACAATTTCATTGAACCTGAGATACATATTAGAAATAGATTCATCAAGATTCATTTTGAAGTTGTCATATTTAATAGTATAAGTATTTAATATCATTTATTTAACATCAGTTGTTCCATCATGATAAATAGACAGAGTATCACAAATCTCATGTGCAGTTTTACAAGAAGAAATACGATTAAAATATTCATCTCGAAGTGAACATTATAGAGAATTAATTTCTTTATGATTATTGTTGAAGGTAGTCTTGGTAAGTTCATCCCATGCGTTTCAAGTAGTTTTAGGAATTGCATATTTACTTTCAATATAATTCTAGATTTCAAACCCCAAGAATTATAGATATATTTTTATTTTAATCATTCACTGTGGAGAGTTAGTTCCATTAAAGAAATGTGTACTATTGGTAGCAGCCCCATAAAAACTTTTATCCATAATATAAATTGTATGATAATTTCAAAGAGATAAAAATTTTAAAATAAAAGAAATTTCATGATCTTTGAAAAACAACTACAATCACAGTTGTAAAGATTTGAAAAATAAAAATAATTTTTATATTCCCTCTGAAACCAAATGTCGGTTGGAGTAGATCCCTCAAGAGGGGGTTGAATTGAGTGTCTATAAAAATGTTTTGATAAAAAGGTTCTTTAAATGATATCCCCGAATTAAAATTTAATCAAATTCAATTTGTAGTGAATTTATAAAAGTCCTGCATGTTCAATTAATTTCTAATAAGGTTTATTAGTACTCAACATTACCAATCTAAAGATTAGTCAAATTTTTGAAAATAATCTTTTAACACCCCAAGAATTCATATTACATTATCTCATTAAATTTATTCAATAGCTTGTGCTACAAGCAACACCGAGTTCGAGAGTAGAAAACATACCAAAGTAGCCGCTCAAAAAGATTTTATGATTAATATTAAATGAATTTTTAATCTTATATACTCTATATAAATTTAACACCAATATCATGTGTTTTGTAGACATAATATATGAACAAATTCATTTTTTCAAAGAAAGGTAACTTTTTTCAAAAAATACAATTTTACCGCCAAGTAATAGTGATCTTTTTTTAAATGAAATATTTGAATATTTTACATTATATTTGAAAAAATAAATTTTTTTTTAGAAGCGGGACATAAAAATTTTTTATGGATAAAATTTTGGTGTTTTTATGATCACTTTCAAGTTTTGATGAATAATGAAATATGTTAAATTTTAATTGAAAATAACTTTTTTAATCAAAATAATTATTAGTGTTAAATTATACATTTGAATGGTTTTTATGTATAATTAGATTATATTTTTATCATTTCATACAATGTAAGTCATTATAAATATTTTTACATTTAAATCTGACAAAAACACATGTCCATCTTTTGATAGTTTTTACATTTAAAAAACACCACTTTTGGTTTTGACAATGGGAATTAACTGTAAAATAAAAAATTCAAATTCTATGTTTTTTATATGGTAAAATATAATTCATTTTTTATTTTTAAGATTAATAATTATCTTAGGGTGAATTTTTGGAATTTTCTCTGAAAACATTCAATTTTTGATGAATAGTGAAAACCACAATGTTATTATTTAAAACCAATATTTTATTTAAATAATTATTTATTTTATATAAATTTATTTTCAGTAAAAATAGATATATAATACCCATATAAGTTAAATTTAATTCATGGGATTCATTTTATAATAAAATTAGATATATACATTTTATTGAACTTTTTACCATCTTTTACCCACACTCTAGGAGCATTTGCAAATTTTCATAAAACATAATTTTACCGCATCTATGAGTTGAATTTCAAAACTAAGAGTGAAACTATTGAAATCAGTAAGTAATTTATGGTTCAATAAGATGAAAACAAATTTTTGTGAATCATAACTTTTGACTTTTATTTACCACTGTTAAAAGTAAATACGGTAATTAAGGGTAAAAATGATATTATAATTACCCACACACTTTGCCTAATTCTGTTGGATAAGTGAAATTTTGACCCAAAAAAAACCTTAGGAATAAAATATGGCCCATTTTTCCCACTTGTATTAGATTAGGACATTTATTATTATTTTATTTAATGAAGAGATAAAAGTGTTAAATTCAATGATTAATAAATAAACCATTTTTAATATATGGTTATACATAATATAAATGCAACAATAAATATTCATTATAAATATAAAAAAACTCCTACACAATGTTATTTTATTTATAATTTTTAGACATTATATATTTAAAATTATTTATGACACGATAATTATGCAGTAATTGCCTTATTAATGAAATTTTAAAAGATTGAAATTATAAATATTAAAATAAATAGAATTTAAATTTTTAGATGACATACAAGAATATTCTAGGTGAATGGGACATTTTAGGGTTGATAAAATGTATTTGTATTGAGTTAATCAATTTTTGGTGACTTTCACAAAAACCAAATACCATATAGTGTAAAAATGGATATAAATAAGGTTTTTAAGACAAATAATATATTATTAAATGCTATAGTATTCCTAAAAATATATGATTCAGACAAAAGTCATATATAATTATTAATAAGTCATTAATGAACCACTTGGGCTTCACTTGGAATTTTATAGTATGTTTATTAACCATTTATTATAATAATACAAGAGGACATTTTAAAAGTTTTACTTTTTAACTTATAGTTAAATCTAAAAGATAGGGTTATTATGGTGCACTAAATATGTCAAAAATATATTTTTTAGACGATTTAGACCCATAAACACCTTATCATTGAAATAAATCAATTTGTATCCATTATCAATCAAAAATGATTTTATAATAAAATAATATTTTTAAATTTTCCTAAAGATACCCTCACCCTCTTATAAAAGGGCACTTCAACTTCTCTCAAAATAACACCTCCAAATCCATTTAGATCGGCCATACCCTGCCCAAACATCCTCCCAAAATCCCTAAAATCATCCTAGAGTCCTCAATTTGATCGTAATGACAACCTAATGAGCCCTTTTGATCAAATCAAAAGGATACTCCCGATGAAGAGGTAATAATTTCACCACCCTCATTTATGTTCTTTTCATCTTCCACTTCTTAATTCACTGTTGTTACCATACCAAAATAATAACTCTATTACCTCAAGCGTTATATGATGTTTTTATAAATATGGTACAACCATATTATTTATTATATCTAGCATACAAATTACAATGTCATCATACGTGTGTACGTATGACTTACCGTCTCCACGTCGTGATGTAGTTTCTTATAAAAACACTTCATTATTTAGAGGGGTATAATAATGAGTATGAAATTTTTAAATAATATATAAAAAAATTTAAGGATTCTTTATATATGATATAAAAACCAATTACATATGATTTTACCATCAAAATAATGATATTGTCGCTCATGTGTACGTATGGATTACCATCTCCACGAACGTGATGCGATTCATTCCCCATCGTAATCATTTAAGAATAATTTTCATATGATGATTAAAAATAATGTTTGAGAACTTAATGTCATTATGGATATGAATCAAATAAATCCTATCCAAGACAAATATGGCTCACATAACCAATCATATAAAGGACAACAGATTAGTTAACACTTGAAATGATGATACAACTAAAATATTATTAACAATGAAATATTAGATGATCATATATGATATCATATTTATGTATGTGGTTATTATATAATTTAAAAAAAAATATTTAACTATTATACATGAGGTCGGCATACCATTGACTAAGGAAAAGTTCCAGGTAAGGGTTAATTCTACATTCTCTTCATTATCCGACGTTGTTTTTACGTGTGTATCTACTGGGTCCTCTTTATCATCCAAATCCATGTTTTAAAAAAATATTTTCAAATGGAATATTTTAAATTTTTATGGAAGAGAATCTTTAACTATATCATCATTTCAAATGTTTTATATATTTATTCTACTAAATCATTCTCATTAATGTCCATGTTTTCAAAAAATTTCTAAGGATTTATTTATATGGACATGAATGTTTTTCAAATTTTAATTACTTTCAAAAGATTCAAAGTGGTATGAGACACTTTGATTCAAAAAACATTTTCTTGTATTCATTTATAAATTTTGTGTCTTTTAAATGTTTTTACGAAATGGGTATATTTCTCTCAAAGAGTTTTACAAATCATTTTCATCTATGTCAAAATCCTTTGATGGATTTTAAACTTGTTCAAAGTTGATTTATTATGATAAAAATCATCCATATTGTATTGAAGATTTTTTGATATGTTTGACTGTGGATGTGTTATTTTTATACCATTCGTGATTTATGGATATATTATTAACATTTCGGATGATATTTTTAATAAAAATGTTTATGTTATGTTTAAACCTTTTAATATGAGGAATGCATTGAAATTAGTAAGTGACGGGTGGAGCCCGCTATAGCTCCTCGATGCATTGGTAGGTATCATGAGAAAATCTTGTGTCTTGGCACTAGGCCTTGAAAAAATCTTATTTGTAGTCTTGGAATAAGGCCTTGTCTATGTGGTTATGAAGTCTAGAATTTTGCATTCCATCATTATGAAATTGGCTATGGATATTACATGTTATTATTCGACAAGTAGAATTTCAATGTGAAAAATTAAATGGAATTATTTGATTTATATTTTCAATATTATGATGATGTTGTTGGAGTTGGTGGCCTAGAACCAACTAATTTGTACTTTATTCATTAATAAAAGCCTTATCACATCTTGATTGTTTTATTTCGTGACAATGCATCTGATAATTTCCTAAGGATAGCTGTTGCGTTAAAGGGTCATAGCAGATCCCTGCTATGATGAGAACACGGAAGTACCATAACACTATTCTTCAAAATATGTTCTATAGACGGATGATATTATTTGAGGGGCACAAATAATACAAGTCATTAGGTGTGAGGACTCATAAAACATTGAGGCACCATCTCATGGTGTGCGTCCTTGGTAATATCCAGGAAGATATTATGAGAACGAGACCCGCCAGTAGGAAATCCACATTTCATAGTGTCATTGGATGTTCCTATCTGTGGACATCTGTATTGATGCTTAGACTTTAAGATTATTATGAATGGGTGTTACAACTCGCACAATTAGATTTATTGATGAAAATTGTGATGACGCACTATTTGCAGTGAGGTAGGATACGTTGGGTGCGTCCCGAGTAATACTGAAATAATAGATAATATGAGAAAGGATTTGTCCCTTCTGTTCTATAACGGATGTTGATATCTCAGTCCCTTTGATGGAATTGATATAGCCTAAATAAATCCATGGCCATGGTATGGTATGGGCGAGTTCGATTACGAAATGTCAAAGAACGAATAATCGAGCACATGGGTTGATGGCACTAGCATGTGACCCTCTTGATTAGAGATATAGAGGAAAATGGATTATAGTACATTGTAAGCATTTGTCTGAGGTGACACATCATTGTGGCATTATCTTCTTTCTCTATGGGTGTCTTGGCGTGTTGTTAGATGTTATCCTTGGACTTTAGGCAGGCTCCAGCTATTTCCACTGAGAAAGAGGCCTAGAGGGTCACACACTATTGTGTCCATGTATGTCAGTAAATATATATTTAACAAGTTAAATAATGATTATTCACGACTATGGTTTAATAAGTATTTATAGATTCCTGATCGCATTTATTTCGACAATAATTATTCGAAAGAATATATATTGTGGATGAAATAATATTTATTAGCGAGTAATGCAGTTATATTTATTTAAGAAATAAATAGCCATTACTCATGTTCTAATAAATTTGGTGGAGGAAATAACGGAAATAGGAAAATAAAAGTACATGTCGTGTATATTAAATATACCCACCTTGTAGTTTTATGGAAAATGAGTACACGATGTGTAGTAATGATTAAACGCCATGTAGTTTTTGTAGTCAGGATTTTGATGAAATAATATTGTTTTATTAAATGATATTTTTTATAATCAGCATGGGCGCATGTCAATGAATTAATAATTCGACATGGGTATTTTAAATAAGAGTTAATGAAATAAATAAAATGGGTAATGTGTTTATTTATTGTCATAAATCTATAACCTCAAACCTGATTATAAATATCCTCACAACCCCAACACTTTTCCACAAGAGAATAGTTGTGCACAATAATTCTGGAGAATTCTTTAATGCCTGAAATAACTCCTTCCTCCAAGAACCCTCTCAAGACCGAGAGATTAAGGTGATCGTAGGTGGACATCGCAAGCGAAGGTTCTTCCGTGCCAGCACCCGAAGATCCCTTTAGCGATGTCCGGAGACACGTGGCACACTTGTGGATCACCTCTAGAGGAATCCTACAGTTGTATTATACGACGCAATGACAGATCACCGAATCATGACCGGGAAAATCAACGAAGAAAGAATTCCACCAAGGTAATATTTGTGAATTAATTAAATTAATTATAACCAACATATGATGATCCTATCCTTGTAGTTCTGGGATTCCCTCTAGGGTTTTTCGTTCTTTGTTACATTCCGATGATTCGGCATTTTATAACATGACAGATCTTATATTGAACGTTGTTTAAACGTTAAAATTAAAGTTGGGCACACCCACCAACGTGCTTCCACTGCGCCCCAAACCCACAAGTGGTATCAGAGCGGTCATATCGTTGATTATAATTATTTAGATTTTCATTGATGTTTTACAAATTTAATAATTTAGTTGTTTCGATTCATGTTTAATCGTTCCAGAAATATGAATCTCGAGATTTGTTCCTCCTCCATCGTTTCTCATTCACCTCACAGAAACGAATTTTTCATTCAATTTTGATTAAAATATAATAGAGGAACTCATCTGGAGGAGCCAAATTTTTCTGGTCATACAACACTAGAATACATGACGTGTATTCGGAAGTAAATTCCATTTAGTCTAGATTCATCCATCAGACTAATCCGCCAAATCAGGTTGTGTATTGGATACAATCTATGTCATTAATGACACCGTGTGTTGACCAGGAATAGCTGGCACACAGTTTCCAGATTACACATCGTGTGGTCCAATGAACATGACATGAAATCCCTTCGAGTTAGGGTTGGACCGTGTACCTCGTACATGGCTTGCCTGGCTGGAAACCGTGTAACACGGAAACTACACAGTGTGTGTCCCACTGTACACGCCATATACTCTGAAAATTTCCAAAGTCCATTAACAAGAAATGTCCTTGGGCATGTACATCGGATAGACGATGAAGAAAATTACACATCGTGTAGTCGGAACTACACGTTGTGTACTCACCCAAGTAACGTAGATTTATAAAAATTTATTATTATATTATACAAACCCTTGAGACATTTACCATGGTGTAGGCGTAAAGCTGAGGCACAACACATGATAGGGGTTTTATATATATGTGTTTAATTTAACATCTGCGTAATGAACGGGAATTCACCGAGTTACCTCCAAGGTAAAAGTTACGTACAATAATAATTTTAAATGAATATATTTGTTTAAAATAATGATGGATGATACTATCAATGATGTTCACAAAAGGGTTTAAGATAAATGGTTTGATTAATTAAAGATAATTGATTCGAGCATGATTTATCTTCAACAAGAACGATTACTGAAATGAATTCTAGTTTTATTTATGCGTAAATATCGTTGCATGTATGGATGATCATGTGCTAGACTAAGACCTTTGTATTGAATGGTTTCTTTTAATTTATTTATTTAAATTAAATTTATTGGCCAGCGAACCATCACCTCATTAATATGTAGGGCCTACGTGCCCAAGGATTCCTTTATGTAAAAACCCCTTGTTACCCCTCACCCGCATGTGAGATAAATGAATATGTAATGGATGGTGCTCCCAAGCTAGTGGAGGTCGCTCAAGTCAGGAGCCAAGGTAAAACCAATCCAAGGAGATACAACGGTAGACAAGTGGAAAGCAGAAAATATGAACCCGAAATGTTCAAGGTGTTTCTCCCCTAGGTCTTCGGTTAGTTTATCAACCGCTAGATAAATTAACCGATATAAAAAGCTCATGATCAGACCATTTATTTTATTTCTATCAGTTTCATAGTTTATTTATTGTGGGTGTGTTGTCACGATCACACAATTAATGAATTAAATGAGAATGCAAGAGGAAACTAAAATAAAAACGTCTTATATGTAATATAATCATAGAAATGGTTAATCACATAAGTATATGCCACTTAATATTAAAAACCATGTAATAAAAGATAATAAATTGGAAATATACGTATAAGGGTAAAACCCCACAAAAGTAATATTAAGTTGGTATAGCCTTCCATAATCCTGGTTAGAATCGAATCATAGTTCAAAGTTCTTGACCAACCCTAGTTGGAGTACATTCAATTATCGGGGAATTATAATTCAAGGTTTTGGGTTGAATTGACTTGGTTCGCATCAAGGGTTGACTGCCAAGGTAGGACATGGTGTGACCACAAGGAAAAGGTTGAAGAAATCCAAAATAAAAGGATCTCAGGATTGGGGAGTCCACTCAGTGGATCAAGGAGCTGCGAGTTAATGTAGTTGGAATTTGGAATGCCTAACTAAAACCCTTCAAGTTGCTTGACCAACACTAGTTGGGGTAATGTGAAGGGAAATATGGATCCTTGCCACAAGAATATTCAGGAAACAGAATATTCTGATGTCAATGGTGAGGGCTATTGGATTTCGATAAAATAGCGAGATACTAATAAATATTAATTTATTTATCTGTCTCAGTTTTTTAATAATGTACTAAACCGTTGCTCATCTTAATTTGTATAAATGACAAGAAAATTAATTCAAACATATCATTGTGACCCATACTCAAGAATGAAAACCTTATCACCTGCACCAATTTCCATCAGTGGAAAAGGCATTTACACGTCATCTTTCAACATGAAAGGAAATTGTATGTGCTGGAAGAGCCTATTCTAGTTGGGCCTAGGAAATAGGCCAGTGATGGGGAATTATCTCTCTATATGAAACACATATATGATGCCAGAGATATCCAGTGTTTCATGTTATCTCCCGTGTCCAATGAGCTCTTGATGCAACATAAAAACATGGACGCATATAGAATGATCCCTCACCTTAAGTACCTCTACCAAGAGAAAGCGATAAATGAGAGGTATAAGATCTCCAATTATTTTTTTAAAACTATGTTTGGAGAGTTTTCGCCAGCTAGGCATCATGTAGTCATGCCTATTGGCTACATTTAATGCCTTGATATAATAGGGATTAAATTCTCGAATGAGTTGCATACAGATCTGATCGTATCATCACTACCCAAGACCGTCTCAAGATTTATTGTCAACTACAACCTGAGAAACAATGAGAATAGTCTATTGGAACTTCTGACCTTGATTCTCCAGGTAGATAAGGGCATGGGGTGTGACAAACCCACAATCCTTATAATGAATAGGAAAAGGAAGGACATGGCCAAGGGGCCAATGACTTATAAACAGTCTAAATCCCTTGAGCACCGTCCTTCTAAAAATGGGAAGATCCAGAGGTAGTGCAAGGAATGGGAGGCGGTGTGTTTTTCATTTGGCAAGCAAGGCCACTGGAAGAGGAACTACACCCAGAATCATGGGGACGCTAAAGGTGCATCCATTATCAAGTGTAATCTTTCTATTTCTACAGATTGGGTATTAGATATAGCTTGTGGGTATCACATCTGTATTCAAATGCAAGAACCAAGTCGATTTAGAAAGATTTCAAGAGGAGAGGTGGATCTTTGAGGTGCTAGTGGCGCATGGCTAGTTGTGTTGGCTATTGGTGATTACCACCTCTCACTAACGACTAGGATGATTCTGGTTTTACATAACTAATATTATGTGCCTAGTGTAACCAAGAACATAATTTTTGTATCTTGTTTGGATATGGATGGATTTTTTTTTCCAATTTTGAAATAAGGGTTGTCTCTTTTATAAGAACAATATCTGTTATGGTATGGAACATTTAAATAATGGATGGTATGTATTAAATAACGAAAACCACGTGCTGGAAATTGATAACGGAACAAACTCACATGACTCATACATCACCCAGGTGTGGCATCACAGTCTCGGTCATGTGAACGAGAAGCACTTGACAAAGCTCTGCCAAGATGGCTATTTAGACTCTACTGAGCTAAAACCACTTGACAGTTGTCACACTTATTTACAAAAAAAAATGACCAAGCCACCTTTTGGTGGATAGGGTGAAAGGGACAGAGAGCTTATAGTATTGGTACACACTGATGTGTGTGGACCATTTCCAGTAGAAACTATTGGTGGATATTATTAGTTCATTACTTTTACTGATGATTCTAGTAGATATGGCTATGTCTACTTAATGAGGTATAAGTAAAAGGCCTTATATAAACTTAAGGAATTGAAGAATGAAGTAGAGAATAATCCTGGTAAGAAGATAAAGAAACATCGATCGGATCGAGGGGGAGAATATCTAAACCAAGAGTTCATCGGTCTTCTAAGGGAGTCTGGGATTCTATCTCATATCACTCCTCCTTATACACCACAGTGGAACGGTGTTAGTGAAAGGAGGAATCACACCTTGTTAGAAATGGTGAGGTCGATGATGAGTCATGCGGATCATCCATTATCCTTTTGGGGATATGCTTTACAGACTACAGTATACTCATTAGACCAAGTACCAACTAAGGCGGAAAATGCAATTCCCTCCGAGATATAGAATTGAAAGAAACACATTCTATCTCAAAAATGTTTATATGGATGCGAGGAGTTTTTTAAGACCTCCTCAAGCAACAAACTATAACCCTAGGGAACGAGGTGTATCTTTGTAGGATATCCCATGGAAATGAAAGGATATTACCTATATAACCCTTCAGATAAGAAATTGACTGTCACCAGACAATATATTTTTCTAGAGAGGGCGCACATCCTCTAGAAGGATAGTGGGAGAAAGATTGACTTTGATGAAGATGATGATCAAAATACACAGGAGTTGGTATAGGAACGAGTTCCACATGTCCCCATGGAAGAGGTTCCAGAATCACAAGTACTGCATAGTATCTCAAGAGAGGTAAGGGAACCAGAGTGATTTGGTTTCGTAGTCACTGAGGATGGGGAATCATTATTGTTGGACAATGATGAACCTCTATCCTACAAGGAAGAAGTAGAAATCACAAAAGTAGCAAGATGGCTAGAAGCTATAAATTCTAAGATGGATTACATGTATCAGAACCAATTCTATGTTAAGGTCGATGAGCCAGTTGATGTAAAGCCTATTGGATGCAAATGGGTATTCAAGAGAAAGATAGACATGGAAGGTCGATTTAGTACCTATAAAGCCAGGCTAGTGGCTAAAGGGTTTAGACAGCATCAAGGAATTGACATTGATGAATACTTATCGCTACTTACCATGATTAAATCCATAAGAATCATACATTCTATAGAAGCACACCATGACTACGTGATTTGGATGATGGATATCAAATTAGCATTCTTTAATGGGAACCTTCAGGAAGATGTCTATATGACACAACCAGAAGGGATTGCGACACCAGGTAAAGCCAAACTGGTTTCCAAGTTGCAGAAATCCATTTATGGATTAAAGCAAGTATCCAGGTCATAGAACATTTGATTTGATGAAGCCGTAAAGTAATTTGAGTTCTTTATGATCTAATGTGAGCCATGTTTTTATATGTGGTTTAATGGGAATGTGATTGTTATCATAATAGTATATGTTGATGACATATTGCTTATTGGAAACAATGTACCAGTCTTATAGTCAGTTATGGACAAGCTGAACAAGGGTTTCTCCATGATGGACTTGGGTGAAGTATCCTACATTCTAGGGATCAAGATCACTCGTGATTAATCCAAAAGGCTACTTTGACCAAGTCAAGGTACATACATTGACTAGACACTAAAGAGATTTAGTATGGAACAATCCAAGAGGGGATTAGTTTCAGTGTCACATGGCCTACATCTTTCTAAGAAAATGTGTCCCCAGACCTAACAAGAAAAAGATAGAATGAGTAAGATCCCATATGCTTCAGCTATAGGATCTATCATGTATGCCATGTTATGTACTAGGATTGATGTGGCATATGCACTGAGCATGGTAGGAAGATATCAAGAAGATCTAGGAGAACAGCATTGGACCGCTGTTAAGACTATCCTTAAGTATCTGAGAAGAACTAAGTATATGTTCCTAGTGTATGGAGGATACGAGGAGCTTGTCATTAGAGGGTATGCTAATGCTAGTTTATAGAAATATCGGAATGATCTGAAGTCGCAATCTGGGTATGTTTTCTGTCTCAATGGAGGACCTGTGAGCTGGAAGAGTTCAAAGCATCTAGATTTCACTGATTCTTTTGCAGAGTCCGAATATATAGTGGCTACTGATGCAGCCATGGAATCCACCTGGATTCGGAAATTTGTCCAAGAGCTTGATGTGGTGCCTAGTAGTAAAGATACCATTACATTGTATTGTGATAATACTGCAGCGGTGGCTCTTGAGAGAGAACCAAGGCCACAAAAACGGAAAAAGGATATACTCCGAATGTATCACCTCTTGAGGGATTTCTATCAAAGGGGTGAAGTTGTAGTGATCAGAGTGTCCACGGAAGAGAACGTGGTGAACCCCATGACTAAAGCCCTATCTCATCAGAATCATGAATATCATGTGAGAGCTAGAGGGTTAAAGGTTTTTATCAGTTTTCTCTAGTCCATGTGGGAGTCTGTTGGAGTTGGTGTCTTAGAACCAAATAATTTTTAATTTATTCATTAATAAAATCATTATCACATCTTGATTGTTCTTCTGTGTGACAATGCATGTGATCATGTCATATGGGTAGCTGTTTCATTAATGGTCATAGCGGATCCCTGCTATGATGAGAACCCGGAAGCACCATAACATTGTTCTTGAATATATGTTCAATGGCCGGATGATATTATTTTAGGGGCACAAAAAATACAGGTAATTAGGGGTGATGACTCATAAAACATTGAGGCACCACCCCATGGTGTGCACCCTTGGTAATATCCAGGAGGATATTATGAGAACGAGACCTGCCAGTAGGAATCCAAATTTTATAGTGTTATTGAATGTTCCAATATGCAGACATGTGTATTGATCCTTATACTTTACGATTATTATTAATGGGTACTACAACTCGTAACATAGATGTATTGATGAAAACTGTGACGACACACTATTCTCAGTGAGGTAGGATATGTTGGGTGCATCACGAGTAATACTTCATTGATAGATAATCCGAGAATGGATTTTTCCCTTCTGTTCCATAATAGAAGTAGATATATCAGGCCCTTTGATGGAATTGATATAGCCTAAATAAATCAATGGCCATGGTGAGTTATGGGAGAGTTCTATTCCGGATAGTCAAAGAATGAATAATCGAGCAGATGAGTTGATGGCACTAGCATGCAACCCACTTGATTAGAGATATCATTTCAAAGGGATTATATTACAGGGTAACTATTCGTATGAGGTGACACGTCATTGCGGCGTTTACTTCTTTTCTCTATGGGTTCCTTGGCATGTTCCTAGATGCTAACTTTGGACTTTGTGTAGGCTCCACCTTTATTCCACTAAGAAAGAGGCCTAGAGGGTGACACACAAAGTGTGTCTATGTATCTCAGTTAAATATTAATTTAACAAGGTAAATAAAGATTATTCCCAAATGTGGTTTCATAATTATTTAAGGATCCCTGATCGCATTTATTTCGACATTAGTTATTCGAGAAAATATATATTACGGACGAAATAAAATTTATTAGCGAGTAATGCAGTTATATTTATTTAAGAAATAAACAGCCATTACTCAATGTCTAATAAATGTGGTCGAGCAAATAAAGGAAAGTGGAAAATAAAATTACACGCCATGTAGTATTATGGAAAATGAGCACACGCTATGTATTAATGATTACACGCCGTGTAGTTTTTCCAATCAGGATTTTGAGGATATAATATTGTTTTATTAAATTATATTTATTATAATCGTCTTGGGATCATGTCAAGGAATTAATAATTTGACATGGGGGTTTCAATAAGAGTTAATGAAATAAATAAAAAGTGTAACGTGTTTATTTACTGTCATAACTCAGTAACCTCAAACCCGAATATAAATATCTTCACAACCCTAACACTTTTCCACAAGATAATCATTGTGCACAACAATTCTGGAGAATTCTTTCAAGACCAAAAGAACTCCTTCCTCCAAGAACGATCTCAAGACTGAGAGATGAAGGCGATCGAAGGAGGACATGACAAGCGAAGGTTCTTCCACGCTAGCACCCAGAGATCCCTTCGGCGAAGACCGGAGATACGTGGCACACATGTGGATCACCGCTAGAGGAATCCTACACATAGATTCTACGACACAACGACAGATCACTGAATCATTAACGGACACATCAACAAATAAATAATTCCACCAAGGTAGTTTTTCGGAATTAATTAAATTAATTATAACCAACATTTGATAATCCTATCTCTGTGGTTCTGGGATTCCCTATTATTTTTTTCTTCATTCCATTCCAATGATTCAGTGTTTTATATCGTGACAGATCTCGGATTAAACGATGTTTAAACGTTAAAATTAAAGTTGGTCAAACCCACCAACACTCTTTCGCTGTGCTCGGAACCCACAGAAGTTTAATTTTAAAAGGATTGTGTTTTAGTCTTATACATTGCCTTAATTGTTAATGCTTATTTATGAAATTTTAGGCTATATTGTTATCCTTATTGGGCATCTGAGCTCAACCATTCTATGTTATATTTTTCCCATGATATGAAGAAGTATATTATGACTGACCTATAGGGATAGTCTAAGGGATATGAATGTGGTAAATGAAGACGATGTTGTTTTAGGATTTTATTTTATAGTGTAATTTAAATCTTATTAATGTATCTAGTAATATCAAGGATACTAAACTGATCGACCTTTTGGAATTTTATCCCTTATGCTCATGCCAATGTTATGTAATAATACACCAACACTGGAAATCTAAGGTCGAGGCATTACAGTTGGTATCAAAGGAAATTTAATACATACCATGGATACTAGATTTAGAAAAACAATTATTAGAGAACCTTACCATAAGATAGAATTTAAAGATTGCTATATAATAACATCATAGAAATTTCGGCAAAGTAAAGATTTTTTGTATTTTCCAAGCAATACATCCCCGTCTAGATACGAATAGGTAGAGGAGGCTCTGGCCTAGATTTACCTAGGAGTGAAAAACCGATAAAGAGTTTTGAGCATGACCTAGGGTATCCTGGTACACAAAAATGGGCATTGCATCAATATTGGTTACGACACTCCCAAGGGATATTATTATTCACATTTTATTTACAAACCATTATGAAAAATTTATAAGTATATACCTCTTCAATGAATACATTTTTATGATTATGGATTATATCCATTAAATGATAAATTTATGTTAGGTGTTTTACAATTTTGGAATTATGTATTGTGATTCATAAACTAATCTATTGTATTCCATTGTTTAGAAATGTTGCATAGCAGAAGGAATGAGAACTCCAGCAATATAAATGATCCAAATATTAAGAAGGATCACATCATTCATGGAATTAAGCCAAAATTTAGAAGGGAAAGAGTCTCCAAAATTTTCTCAACATATGAAGAAATAGAATAATTTGATAATAAGATATGTAAAAAAATTTCTGAGTCTGATGGATTTGAAGGGAAGAAAAGAATGAATAGGATGTAAGAGAGAAAGATAGATAAAGGGAAGAGGGGAATGAAGGATTTTTCCCATATGTGATAACTGAGGAAAGAATCACATTGGTAAATGCTTGAATGGAATGGGAATTTCTGATAAGTGTGGAGAGAAAATACACAAAGTACATGATTGCAAGGATAAGAAAATGGTTTCAAATGTACAATGTTTTATCTACAAGGAGTTGGGGAACTACATGAATCAATGTCTAAATCATGAGAGTATACCCCAAATTCTGCTATTGGATAATAATCAAGTTAGGATACTACCAAAGATGTAGAGGAATGGTTAGAGTTATTATGTAGTTATTAAAGTATTGTGTCATTTGTGTATTATGTTAATGGTCAACATGTTATAGGAATTATATAGTATATAAGGATTGTACTATAGTATTATTTCATTATGGACTTCAGATTGAGTGGAACTAAGAAAAGTGACTCAATAGTAGGTTAATTTTTTTTGGAAAATATATGGTTGAAGGAAAGTTATTCTTTGATATGGATCTGATATTGAAGTATTGATTTTAGAATAAGATATGATTTATTTGGATAAATTATAAATGATATTCTTGACAACATTGAAACGAATTATTTGTTTTTTTATGCTGTTATTGTTGGAGTTTAAAAAAAAATTGGATATAAGGAGTATATCCAATATTCTAAAGGGAATAAGGGAGAGTAGATTTAGTCATTAAGGTTTTAGGGTAATTTAGGGTGTTACCATGTTTCAAAAGAATGCATAATGAAGGAATTCACAAGTTATTACGTGAAAACAAGATCTTCATTATCGATACCTTCCTTATAAATTTTGGAATTTGAGGTTGGACCGAAGTATTTTGGATAAGACTAATAGTTGGAATGGATTAAGTTTGACATTGGAAACTATTTTTATTTTTAATGATTTTCTTAAGATTATATTAGGATTTTTATAAAAAGGACAACCCAGAGTTCGGGCGATAACCCGTCATGTCCGGCAAGGCCGTGAGACTTGAACCTGCAACAAAAGTGCGTCAAGGGTGCATCAACTACCACTATCCTATGTGATGTCCGGGTATGTATAATGATGTTTTTTAAATGGTCTAATAGATAAATTATAAATTCATTTTTTGGAACCCAGTACAATTTAGATAAATAAAATATTTTTGAATTATTTTATCATTTGGTGTGATTGATGAGTATGCGATAATAATTAGTTGAAGGATGAAAGTGTACTGGTCAAATATATATATATATATATATATATATATATATATTCATCTAATTCTATGAATAAATTAATTATTAATTTTTAGGGAAGGTATCTTAAAACCAAAAATGTGTTATCTTAATACCTTATGTTTTGTTGAACCGATGAAATTTTACAATAGCATAGATTGATGGATTTGTGGCCCTCAATTTTACACTAGTTTGTGATTGATGACCTCAATCATTCCCTATAAATATTTATGTTTTTTCGTCCAATTATGTGCCTCAAATTTCTACCAATGTTCTCTTAATCGAGATCATAATTTCGTGGTTCCTTCTTTCATTTCCCTTTCCCACTTATTAAGACTAAATTTTGTTGAACCAATTTCCGATGTGGGTTTTCCTTAACGGAATTTTTCTATTTTTAACCATTTATTTTGGAAGAACAATTTCAAATTTCGAGGATGCAGAATATTGAAGTAGGGGAGAATGTAACACACCCTGATTTTATAGTATGACATCTCATTAATGTAATTCAATAGCTTGCGCTGCATGCAACACCGAGTTCGAGCGCACCACAACTTACCAAACTAGCTGTTCAAAAATATTTTATGAATAGTATTAACTGAATTTTTAAACTTATTTACTCAATATAATTTTAACACCCATATCATGTGTTTCTTAGACATAATATAAGAACAAGTTCAATTTTTCGGATAAAGGATGTATTTTTCAAAAATTAAAAATTTACCTCCTACTAATGGTGAGGTTTTATAAATGAAATATGTAACAATTTTGTATTAAATTTGACAAAATAAACTTCTTATTTAGAAGTGGGACATAAAAATTTATCTTCAATAAAATTTTGGTGTTTTTCTGAAAACTTAAATATTTTGATGAATAATGATAGATGGTAAATTTTAATTGGAAACCACTTATTTAATAAAATTAATTTATAGTGTTAAATTATACATTTGAATGGTTTTGAAGTATAATTAGATTATATTTTTATCTTTTAATACAATGTAGTTCATTAAAAGCAATTTTACATTTAAAATTGACATAACCAAATGTTAATCTTTTGATAGTTTTAACTTTTTTAAAAACCTGCTTTATAGTTTTGACAATGGGAATTAATTATAAATTAACAAATGAAACTTCTATGTTTTTAATATGGTAAAATATAATTCATTTTTGAATTTGTAATATCAGAATTATCATAGGGTGAAGTTTTGATATTTTCCTGAAAACAAACAATTTTTGATGAATAGTAGACAACAATTCGTTATTGCTTAAAACCCACTTTTTATTTAAATAATTATTTATTTTATTTAAATTTATTTTTAGTCAAAATTGATTTATAATACCTATATTATTACAATTTAATTCATTGGAGTTATTTGATAATAAAATTATATGTATAAATATTTATTGAACTTTTTACCGTCTTTTATCCACCTTCAAAGAGCATTTGCAAATTTCCATAAAATCTAATTTTACAGCTTCTGTGAGTTGCATTTCAAAAATCTGAGAGGCACAGTAGACATAAATAAATAAAATTTGGTTCAATAAGATGAAAATAGTTTTTGGTTAATAGAAACTATTGACTTTCCTCACCACGATTTAAAGAAAATAGGGTAATTAAGGGTAAAAATGATATTATAATTTCCCTAACACATGGTCTAATTCTATTGGATAAGTGTAATTCTACCAAAAAAACTTATATATAAAATATGATCCCATTTGTTCAATTTGGATTAGATTAGGATATTTATTATTATTTTATTTAAAAAAGAGTTAAAAGTGTTAAGTTGAATGTTTAATAACTAAACAATTTTTAATATATGGTTATACATAAGATTAATTAGACTATAAATATTCAGTAGAAATATAAAAATAATTCCTGCACAATGGTATTTTATTTATAATTTTTAGACATTAAATAATTAAATTTATTTATGACACAATGATGATGCAGTAATAACCTTCTTAATGAATATTAAAATAATTGATGTTATAAATATTAAAATAAATATATTTTAAAAGTTTTGATGCCATAGAAAAATTTTCTAGGTGATTATGACATGTTAGGGTTGATTAAATGAATTTTGTTTGAGGTAAAAAAGTTTTTAATGGCTTTCAAAAAAACAAAATACTAAATATTGTCAAAATTGACATAAATTAGTTTTTAAAAGAAATATAATATTATTCAATGATATAATATTCCTAAAAATATAATTTTCACAAAAAATACTTATATAATGATTAATATGTCAATAATTAACCACTTGGGGTTCTCTTGGTATTTATTAGTATGTTTAATAACCATTTATTATAATAATACAAGAGGGAATTTTAAAAGTTAAACTTTTTAACTTAGAATTAAATCTAAAATATAGGGTTAATATGATGACCTAAACATGTCTAAAACATGTTGGTAGAAAGGATTTAAACCCATCCCCACCTTATATTATAAATAAAACAATTTTATCCATTAGAAACTAAAAATGATTTTATAATAAAATAATATTTTAAACTTCTCCTAAAGTTACCCTCACTCCTCTTATAAAAGGACACTTCCCCTTCTCTCAAATTCACACCTCCAAAGCAATTTTTCTCGGACAAAACCTAATCAAAAATCCTATCATATTCCCTAAAATCGACCAAGAGTCCTTAATTTTATCATAAAGCCAACCTATGGACCCCTTTTTATCAACTCAAAAGGAAACACCCGAAGAAGATGTAATAATTTCACCACCCTCTTTGAAGTTATTTTCTTCTTCCACTTCCTCTTTCATTGTTTTTACCTTACTGAAATTTTAAATCAAGTACCTCCTACATACATTGATTTTTATATAATTATGGTACAAACATATTTGTTATTCTATCCATCATATAAATGACAAATTCACCATACGTGCGTACGTAAGGTTACCGTCTCCTTGTCGTGTTGTAGTTTGTTATTCAAACACTTCATTATTTGGATGGGTATAATAATGAGTTTTAAATATGTAAATAATAAATATAACATGTCAATGATTCACTATATATGATATAACATCGAATTACATATGATTTTACAATCAATATAACGATATTGTCGCCGTTCTTACGTACGGATTACCGTCTCCATGAGCGCGATGAGATTAATTCCCCATCGTAATCATTCAAGAATAATTTTCATTTTATGATTAAAAATAATATTTAAGAAATTAATATCATTATAAATATGAATCAAATACATTCTATCCATAACAAACATGGATTACATAACCATGTATATAAAGGAAAATGGAATAGTTAACACCGAAAATGATGATACTATGAAATTATTATTATAAACGAAATATTAAAAGATAATATATGATATCATATTTATGAATGTGGTTCTTGAATGATTTAATAAACATTATTTAACTATTATACAGTAGGTTAACATATCATAGAAAAAGGAAAAGTACAAGGTTAAGGTTATTTCTACAATCACTTCATTATCCAAGGAGGTTTTTACTTCTGTATCTACTGGGACCTCTTTATCATCCACACCCATGTTTCATTAAAATATTTTAAAAATGAATATTTTAAGGTTTAATGGAAGGTAATATTTAAATAGATCATCATTTTAAATGGTTTAAATATTTATTCTTCTAAATCATTCTCATTAATGACCATGTTTTCAAAATGGGGTTTAAGGATTTATTTATATGGACATGAATGTTTTTAAAATGTAAATTCTTTTCAAAAGATTCAATGTGGAATGGGACATATTGACTAAACAAATATCTTTAAATGACTTCCTATATAAATTGTGTGACTTTTAATTGTTTTCAAGAAAAATGGATATTTCTCTCCAAGAGTTTTATAAATCATTTTCATCTATGTCAACATCCTTTGGTGGATTTTAAGCTTATTTGAAGTAGATTTATTATTATACAAATCTTCCATATTGTATTGATGGTTTTGGGATATGTTTGACTGTGGATGTGTTATTTTTATACCATTCATTCTTTATGGATAATATATTTACATTTTTTATGCTATTTATAATACGAATGTTTATGATATGGTAAAAACTATTCATATGAGTACTGCATTAGACATAGTTAGCGATGGTTGGAGCCTGCTATAGCTCCTTGATGCATCAGTAGGTCTCATGGGACAAACTACTGTCTTGTCAGAAGGCCTTGACAAAATCTTATTTTTAGTCTTGGAACAAGCCCTTTACTATGTGGTTATGAAGTCTGGCATTTTGCATTCAATCGTTATGATATTGTATATTGATATTACATGTGATTATTCAACTAGTAGAATATCAATGTGAATAAGTAAATGGAATTATTTGATTTAACTTTTCCTTATTAATATGAAGTTTATGTTTAAAATGCTTGTATTTTAGTCGTATACATTACCTTAACTATTTATGATTATTTATGAATGTTTCTCCTATATTGGTATCCTTACTTATCATCTGATCTCACCCCTTTATATTATTTATTTTTCCCAAGATGTGAAGAAGTATATTTTGACTGACCTATATAGATATTCAAAGAGATATGAATTTGGTAAATGGAGAAGTCGTTGTTGTAGTTTTTTATTTTATAATGTAATTTAAAACATATGAATGTATCTAGTACTTCCAAGGCTACTAAACATATCGATATATTGGGATTTGATCCCTTGTGATCACGCCAATGTTATGTAAAAATGCACCGACTCTGGGTAACTGGGGTCGGGTTATTACAAATATACTTATTCAAAAAGTATATAAACACTTGTTATACTAACTATCAGAGTTCAATTTAGTTTTACTTAAAATAAAATAAACATCGATCATATTAAACTAAAAGATAAATAAACAACGGATAAAACCAATAGGTTTAGTCTCAAGCTGTGACATATTCCTCTCCACCTGGTGATCACATACCACCAAGAATTTTATATTAATAATCTTTTAGATCCACACCCTGGATTGGGGTTCACAACAACACAAAAGGCTGTCCAGGTCACACTTGACATCTACCACAGTTTTTCATGGGAAAAACAACAAACAGATCACACTTGATCTCTTCAACTGTTCTACATGGAATACAAGAGAAAAAAGAGAGTCAGTGTGAGGATATTGAGTATCATCCATTTATGCACATGAGATAGTGTGTGTGAACCAAACAGATGCACACACTTCTCAAAAAGTTAAACACAATACCATAACCAAATTATAAACGAAGAACAGAGTTTATAAATCATTTCATGTTATGAAGTGAATCTATGGACTACATTGAAGTATAGAAAATGATAATTAAGTCCTTTTTTGAAGATGAATTCAGAATAGAGTATCACATCCTTTGTATTATATCTTTCAGGTGTGTAAATATCTTCAATGTTAGGATGTTCAGTGAAATTCAGTAGGTTCTTGCTTGTTTTTGTTGAACTACTGGGGAAATCTATCTTTGAGTTCTTGCATAGATTTTTGAGTTCTTCTAAATTCACTATTAAGCATACTCCCCTGGTCTGTCTCACAAACATGTTGTGCATGGTTTAACATGTAATCCTTTTATAGTTCAAGTTCGAATAGGAATGAAGATATACCCATTTCCATGTACCTCATACTGTCTATGGATAGTCATACAGACAACATTAAATAATGTCAGAAAAATTAATTTCTCAAAATATTACCCTTAGAAATAAATTTGAATTAATAAATTTGAAAGAGAATTTATGACTATTGTTGAGTAAAAAGTATTCGTGACTCATTTTCATCGGTCCATAATCATCGGTATGTTAGCATAGGTCTGTCAGAATCAGTCTGTCATCATCGGTCTGTCATCATCGGTCTGTCAGCATCGGTTTTTCAACATCAGTTACTCCAAGTATGGACGAGTTATTTTCATCTGTATTAGCGACACAGATAATCAGTGAGTCATTTGTGTTATCGGTCTATCACCAGTCGGTGAGTCGTTCATTGGTGACTTATCCATCGGTGAGTCGATCATCGGTGTGTTGATCATTGGTGTGTTGTACATCGGTGCATCGATCATTGGTGTGCCATCCATCGGTGAGTCGATCGTCTGTGTGTCATCCATCAATGTGTCAAATAAGGGTGTGTCATCCATTAGTGTGTCTTCCATCGGTGTGTCAATATTCGGTGTGTCGATCATCGGTGTGCCGATCATCAGTGTGTTGATCATCGGTGTGTCATCTATCAGTGAGTCGATCATTGGTGTGTTGATTAGAACTAATGGTGCCATGGTCTTCTGAGGAACTTATGAAGTGTATGTCTTACATAGAGAACTACTAAATTATGTGAAATCCATAAATACATGGATATATACACTTTTAAATATATTGTATCATAAATATAGTTTATTGAGTTATTGAAATGTATTGTATAGTATGAAATATTAAATTACATAAATTAATAGAATCTTTAGATTGACATTATTTGTGATTATGAAAAACATTGTATCA
The DNA here is from genome assembly GCA_963277665.1 of Viscum album. Lineage (NCBI taxonomy): Eukaryota > Viridiplantae > Streptophyta > Magnoliopsida > Santalales > Viscaceae > Viscum > Viscum album. The sequence continues at coordinate 588,578,922 of OY728119.1, read as the reverse complement.
TATAGGTTCCAACATGAATTAATTTGGAATCCCAATTAATTAGAAAAGTTTTTGGGGGAGTCTGAGGAATGTTTGGAGCCTAGAACACATATTTTTGGGGAAACTGGCTATGTCACATGGTTGGAACATGGTTGGGACTTCCGTGCATTTTGAAATTTTTAGACAAAACCATTTCACATAGATTGTGTATGGCATTGCGGAAAAACAGTGAGAGTGCCCATTATTACAAGGTAACTATGTAGTGTTTGCGTACTATTTTTCAAATCATGTAGACAAATCATGCATATGCCAATTTTAAGGGTAAAATTTCAATATTTCCCTTAATGGTCTAATTAACCCTCCTCTTACTCCCTAATATGTGAACCACTGGGATTAAACCATTTTTCTATCTTTTGGGAGACCTTTGAAGATCCATGGTAGGAATCAAGAGAACTTCTTTGTCTTGGATTTAGTCGATATTCCATTCATCTTGTTGAATACGCAACAGTATGTACTTGAGTCCTCTTGAATAGTTCCCTTCTATCATTCTCTCGACCAAGTTATCGGGGTATGACCGTTTTTATAGTATTCATAAATCTACTCCAATATGAGGCAAATCATATGGCCAATATTGAAGGATAAGGATCATACAATCCTAATTTTGGTGGTCTATAAAACATCTTTCATGTTCGTTGATTTTTGGAATTGTTATGTGGGGACCACATATTTCATCAGGTGTCGTTTATAGAATTAATATTCCATGATTATACTTATTAAAACATTATGGTTATGCTCTTTCCAAATATATGATTAGTTGTTACTGGTTATGCCAAAAAATCTATTTATCCAATGTAGGATTTTATGCAGTAATTATCGTTTTGGTGTTTTGACATATTTGATCCACCATTCAGGTGTGCTTTGGCTTGACCTTACGAAGCGTAATCATTTCCATATTAAATGGCATGTTTGTAATTTGGAAAGCATAATGGAAAGTAGCATGTGTTATCATCACTTATCCTACAAAAATTAAGTGATTAAAATTGATAATTAAATTTTAATGATTAATTCGAAGCATATCAGTAACAACCCTTAACACATTAATGGAAAGTAGAAGAATGAACCTTGAATATGGAATATGTTATAAAGGTATTAAATTGTTTCTTTCTACTTGTCCTTGTCATTGTAATTAAAGGAAAGGATCGAATTAAATGACCTAATAAAAAAGATGCATTCTATATGATCTTATCACACTAATTAAAGGAAAGGATTGAACTGAAGGAGATATTACATGACTTCATAATTAAATGGAAATGTCCTGACACGAGATCATCTTGGAATCTAATCAGCGGATGCCATGAGAACTTCGGAACCCCATTCTAATTCAAGTATTTGGATTTCTTAGGATGAATCCAACCTAGACCATGATCCTTTTATATTCTTGGATACCTGATATGACACTATAGGTTCCATTCATTATCATAACAAGATTCCTTGGATACACTCCTTGGATCCAGCATTGATAAGTATGTTCTATGGCTAAAGCACATCGAGCCCTATCTCTACATAGTGCCATTTTACCTTGGTTGATCACCTTGGAATCTGTATGTGCCTTGTTGTGGAATACCTTGGATTATGATCCTTGGATTACACACTTACCTCATTCCAAGATACAATTATTACTGACTTGGTGACCCTTGAGGTTTACGTCACATTGTTAATTACCTATATACTTCACTATTAAATATCACTACAGGTTTCCTGGTTTTAATATAGAACCATATATATTGTAAACATGTGACTTATTTATAAACTGGTAATAATCAAATAATGAATATTTGACATGTTTAGACGCCAACTGAGGTTCAGAGTAGGTACTTCTGTAATTAGTTACATTGTACTGATATACTATATATATTCATTCCGGCACACTGTTACATTTCCATTAATTGGGCCAGATGTTAAAGACACTATTGGTGGTGTCCCATTAAGATTCATATCACACCCTCTCTAGGCACCATTTCATACATGGATTATGTTACATGGTTGTTGGTGTTGACAAAGGGAAGCATATGGCTTTAAACACAATATTACTTGCTGTTTCGTATGGAAGTTGATAGCAGATTATCGATTTGAGCTCAGGATTCTTGGGATGGTATTTAATTTCAATTATGCATATGTAGAACATGTTATTTCTACTATCCTATATCCATGTTTTCTAGTTTTCTTGTGACATGACATATAATTAGTTTTTGAATGTTATTCTATTTGATTTAGTTATTGTTACTATTTTCCCTATTTTATGTTCTGCCTTTTGTTTACATATATTTTTTCCGCTATTTATCACATTGTTTACTTTCATCCGATATGACACACTTTGGTAATTAGGGAATAGTCTTCCCATTGCACAACCTAGTCACTTTCGGCTATTCCAAAGCCACTAGAATTTTAAGAGATGTGTTTGAGGCCATGTCCCCCACTAGGCTTAAGGCACCCATTAAGTGGAATCTGGGTTCGGGACATCAAAAAGTTGTATCAAAGGAGTCCTTTTCATGATTTATTATTTAGAGACAATATATTGGAGATTATGAATGCTTAGGTCTTGTTCATAAGTCATGATTGGGAATTGAAACCACATGTTCAGGGTAAAATCAATATTACGCAAAATATTATTATTTTTGGGATTTTTCTTATTGCAGTTGATAATAATTCACCATGGTTGATGAACATGTTGCATGATGTTGTAGATTATTACTCTATTTTAGGGTTTTATTTCAACCTTTACCCAATTATATGAGGGAAAGGAGAATTTTTACTTGAATAATTATAGGCACCATGAATTTTCATGTCAGGCTTATTTCCATGCCATATAGGTTCATTTCACTAATTTTCATTGATTGATATGCCTGTTATTAATGAGTGATGTTGTTATAGATAGCACATGCTTGTATTATTTTTTATTATGAATGTGTTATTTCCTACCTCAATTCATGATTTGTATGGGCCCTCATCGGGTTGGATGAGTAATTTATGGTGTCGACCCACCACACTATAAATGAATGGATGTCATTTCTAGTGATAGGTGTAACAGAATTGACTCACCAGAAATAGATATCCATTATTAATTGAAACATGACATTTAAAATGAAATGGTTTCATGTCCTTATCCCAACATGTAATGTTTATTAATGGTAAGGGAGAGAACTTCGAAATTAAATGTAAAATGAAATGAGACCTATACATGAGTACATTCTGATACCTGACTGTATAATGGGTAGTTGTGGTTTTATACCTTGGTTCGTGAGTTTTCATGGGTTCAGCTTCCTCTAGTGATTCTTTCTTTCTTCTAAATGTTGTTTTGAGGTGTGGGATTATAAATAGTAGACCAATGCCATCACAACATCCTTGTATCATACCCTAAGAAGGTGGTGATGACCATGATCTATATGTGGTGGGCCTTGAGCTTCCAATCTTTCCTCTAGGAGTTCCACTTGAGGCACTACCTATTGTAAATGAATTGGTAACTGATTCCCAATTTCATGATAGTTTATTGTATTTTTTGTAGTCCATGAATAGTGCTCTACGACATGAACCTATGATGGCTAATTTGACTCGTGAGTTCCAAAAATAGAATCCTCCTACATTATTAAGGGATGGTGGTCAACATGATGTTGAATCTCAGATAGAAGCCACCATATCTATCTTTGAGCACATAGAAACACCTCTAAAGCATAGAGTCACAATTTCCACATACTTTCCTTGAGATTCGGCCAAGCAGTGGTCGGTTGTGATTACCCTTGCAGGTTACCATCATGAAATGTTAGGGGTTGACATGAAAACGTTTTTATATGATTAGTTCTATTCTCAGACATTGATAGTGGAAAGATCCAAAGAGTTCATACATCTAGAGAAGGGTTCTGTGTCAGCTATGGAATATTTAAAGTGACTGATTGAGTTGTAGGACTTTTCACCACTTCCAGTTGGTGGCGATCTTATGCATGCTAGATGCTTAGAGTATGAGCTCCAGTACGCTATCTATATGCAGTTCAATGTATTTCACCTACTTAATTTTTCTTGAGATAGAGAATTAGGATCTTATCATAGAGTGAAACATGAAGGAAGAAAATTATACAGGGCATAGACGACCAGTTCCATTTCATACCAATAGTACATCCGGTGGAAAAAATCATTCTCTTGAAGTTTCACATCAGAACAGTGAAAACCATATTATCTGTTTTGATATCTCTGATGTGTGTCATCAGTCTGGACGATGGGGAAATTTGAACCCTCATTGTAATATAGACCCACTGTAGTATCAGTATAGTAGATACATGGGGAATCTCTAGTGTTTCTACAAGACCTTTCCACCACCTTCAGTGGAAAAGGATCTGCAACTGCTACACCTTCAAAAGTGGGTTATTTTATGCCACATCAGGTGGGTAGTTGAAATATAACTGGCTGATCTAGATTAAGAGGAGGTTGTAGCTGGGTTTGCTAGTCCCCTGAAAACCAACATCACCAGCAGATATGTTATGATCATGTCACTCAATCTGTTACATAGGTACATGGATTAGTTCCTGTTGCATGAACTACAACCAATACATGAGGATCGGGTAGCGTGACCATCTACAGTACGCGGTACTATTCATGTAGCCTCTACTATAGTATCTTCTTTATTTTATTTAGGTGCTTCGAACTCCATTATCTATGGATCTATCATAGAAAGTCTCATACTACTGATTCAATATTATTATGGTCTAATGACACTTGATACATTGTTAGGTGTATGAAAAGTGTACATACATCAATGTAGGGAGTGTCCCATGGAGGAAGGTTGTTACCTATTCTTATAGAACCTATTAATTCTCAAGATGACATGCTTTGATGCCATTTTGAGAATAGACTTTTTGGTCAAATATCATACATTTGCAGACTATCATCATCATTAGGTATCATGACATCATTAAAGGACAAAAGTTATCTACATATGGGTGAGTGGGATGTTCAGGCTTGTAGAGAGTGACGAGAGCATCATGAATATGGTGTAGTGACCACCAAGAATAAAAATTTCTTAATAGAGGATCATAGATTATGTCAATTTATTTCTATCTAGTAGTGGATTGATTCAAGGATGTCTTTCCCAATGATTTTTCTTGCTTAACTCTTAAGAGAGACGTAGAGTTTACAATCGAGCATTTTATAGGATCATATTCAATATGCATTCCAATGTATAGGATAGCACCTACAGAGCTTCAAGATCTCAATAAAAATTTAGAGGATTTAGAGGCCAAAGGTTTTATACCACTCAGTACATCCTCTTGGGGTTAACTCATGCTTTTTTCCAAGAAAGCGGGTAAAACCTTATGTCTATGTATGGATTAAAAAAATTTGAACCATCATATGATCTAGAATTGGTATCAACTGCTTCTAATTAGTGATCTATGAAACTAGATCCAAATAGAAAAGGTCTTCTCCATGATTGACCTGAGATCATGTTATCATCAAGTGTGTTTCACACTATCATAAATAACTTGAATATCTTTCCATAGTAGGTATGGTATGTATGAGTACCTCATTACATCATTCGGTCTTATGAACACACATTCCGTTTTCATGGCTTTGATGAATAGGATTTTCCAGCCCTATTCGATTTCTTTTATCAAAGTCTTCATGGAATTGTTTTTGTTTATTCTAACACACGTATCAACCATTCCAAACATCTTGAGATCATTCTACGTACACTAAGAGATAATAATATTTACCAAAGCATGATATGTGCCACCTATGGAACAAAATATTCCACATATTGGGTCATATAATATCTATTTTTTTTGTATTTATTATCTATGTAAAATTTATAATTATAGTTTCATGGGATCATCCAAAGAAATTATTTGATATCAAGAGTTTCTTGGGGATTGCTAGATATTATCATAATTTCATATAAGACTTCTCATATCGTTATTCACCTTTTAATAGTCTTACAAAGAAGGGTGTCAAGTTAATATGGTCAAAATCATGTGAAAACGCATTTCGTGAGATAAAATGGAGGGTTATTTCTGAACCAATTTTCATTCCTCTCGAGTAGCGTATAGGTTATACAGTCTTCAATGATGCATCATGAATTTTCCTAGGAGAAGTACTAATGTTGAAAGATAGATTCGTTGCGTATGGATCTAGAATGTTAAGGCATCATGAGAGAAATTAGCCAACGCACAACCTTGATCTATAAGCTGTTATCCATGCCTTATGTAGCTGGAGACATTATATGTTAGGTGAGAAATTTTTGGTGTCCACAGGCCACAAGAACATCAAATATATAATTTCTCAGTGTGACTTGAACCTCATACATTAGAGATAGGTTGAATATCTAAAATATATTGATTTTGAGATTCCATATATGTCTAGGAAGGGCAAGGTGGTTGCAGTTTCACTAAGTCAAAAAACTCAGGCACAACCAGTATGAGAAGCTAGTGATGAAAGAAAGTTAATTACCCTATTTTATAAGTATAATATATATTTTTAAGATTGTCATGATCAATCTTATATCTCATCCTTGATAGTTACCTCATCCCACCTTGAGAAGGAGATGAGTATATAGTTTTCATATCCTAAAGGCTTGGTTATCTATGAGAGTGTATCGGGTGATAACATACCTCTGGATTGGTCTGTAGATAGAGAAAACAACCAATGTATTCATTGAAATATCTCTGTTCCTATAAAAATTATATAGGAGTTGATGAAAGATTATCAAACCACTTAGTGGAAATTTCATACATGCATCTCAAAGATGTATCAAGATATGAAACACCAGTAGTGGTGGCTGGGGATGAAGCATCAAATAGCAGGCTTTATCACCATGTGTTCCTCCTGTCATTAGGTGAAGGTGGAGCACCAGAGACCTATAGGCTTGATATAACTACTTCATTCCCTAGAATAAAAATGGGAAGATGTTTCTATGGACATTGTAGTCACCTTACATAGGTTTATGAGGGGTAGTGATCCAATTTGGGTTGTCATTGAACATCTAACAAAATCATCCCACTTCATTCCTATTTAAGAGACTTTCTCAGTTGATGAGATATAAAGACTGTATATCCATGAGATCATATGACTCCATGGGGTCCCTTGTAATATCGTTTCAGATAGGGATTCTCATTTCATGTCACGGTTCTAGCAGAGATTTCAAAATGATATGGGAACTCGGGTGCTCTAAGAACAACTTTCCACCCATAGACAGATGGACAATCAAAAGAGACCATACAGGATCTGGATGATACGATCCAAGAATGTGTACTTGATATCGGAGGTTCTTGGGGAAAGAATATACCACTCATCAAGTTTTACTATAATAACATCTTTCGTGAAACAATTCAGATGGATCCTTTCAAGGGATTTTAGGGTAGATCGTCTCATTAAACCTTGTGTTGGCTAGAGGCATGTGAGGAAGCCCTAGTAGAAGATCATATCGTATAGGATACTTTAGTAAAAGTTCAAATGATCCAAAATCAAATGTATACTACTCAATCAAGAGAAAAATATCATGCCAATCGTTGTCGACAAACCTATTGAGTTTAAGGTATAATATCATGTTTTCTTTTTGGTATCAACCAGGCTGGGGTATAGATAGTTACGAAAGCATGGAAAATTGTCTTCTCATTATGTTGAGAATTTTTAAATTTTGGAGAGAGAGGGTCATTAGCCTATCAGTTTCTACTACCTCAGAGGTACCATGCCATACATGATGTATTACAAATTTAACAGCTTTGCATGTATCGTGCCGACCCTTATCATACTTTTGATCCTAAGGATGTTGGGATAGATTTTGATTCTACATTTGAGGAGCACCCAATACATATTGTCAACCACAGAATGAAGGCTCTCCAAGGTCGTTATGTCCCTCTAGTATGGGGGGTATGGTAGAATGACTGAGTATAAAATGTGACTTGGGAGATAGAAGACAATATACATGACCAGTGGCTAGATTTGTTCTAAAACAGGTTTTCTCCACCCTTTGAGGTGAACTAGGGTCTAGTTCCTTTATGGAAAAGACTATAAGAACCCAGTTTTTTACTCTTGTATGAATCCTTTTAATTTAAGTCCACATATTTTACATTGGACCTAATATGGATTCCCAATGATTTAGAAAAGGTGTCAGGGGTGTTTTTGGAATGTTTAGAACACATAACCCATATGTTGGGGGAAACTAGCCATGTCACATGGTTAGCACTATATGGGCACACATTTTTTCAAACTTGGAAGTTTAAAAATTTTCAGATAGCACCACTTAATATGGTTTGTGTATAGCTTTGCGGCTTAACCATGTGAGTGCCCCTTATTCCAAGGTACTCGTTCATGGTCTGTGCATGATTTTTTAAACCGTGAGAACAAATCGTGCACATTTCATTTTAGGATTAAATTGTAAACATTTCCATTAATGAACTAATTAACCCTCCTCTTCCTTTCTAATCCTTGAACTAGTGGGATTAACCTATTTCTCTATCTTTTAGGATCCCTTTGAAGACCTATGGTTGGAATCAAAAGATATCATTCATTTAGGATCCGATCAATCTTAAATATTTCATGTTGGATCATAAGGGTACGTAATCGAGTCCTCCTAATCCATTCTCATTCTCTATTGCTATTGAACAAGGTATCATGGTATGTACATTTGTCAATTTTTAATAGATCTACTCTGATCCAAGAAAAATAATAGGCCAATATTTAAGGATAAGTATCTTACAAGCCTATGGTGGGTTGTCTATAAATCATCCCTCATGTTCATTGATTTTTGAATTGTCGTGCGGGGCCCACCGAATTCTTTGGGTGTTGTTTATATAATAAATATGCTATGAATACACATTTTAGAACTGTATGGTTATGCTATTTATAAAATATGTGAATATTTTTTAGTGGTTATTCTCAAATCAACATTCATCCAATTCAATATTTTATGCAATAATTTTTTTTAGTATTATAACATGTTTTAGACACTGTTTGGGTGTGCCTTGTATTAGACTTCCTAAGGGTATTCATTTTTATATTATGTGGCTTGTTTGTAATGAGAAAAGAAAAATTGAAAGTAGAATGTGTTCTCACCAATTTTCCTGACTATGGAAAGTTTTTCAAATTGATAATTAAATGTGAATGATTAATTGGATGCATATCTGTAGCACCCCATAATAAATTAATGGATGTTAGAGTAATGATCAATGAATATAAAATATGCGTTAAATGGATTAAATGGTTGCATGATACTTATACTTGTCACACTAATTAATGTAATGACCTGAATAAAATGACTTGATAGAAAGGTTTCATGCTAATTGACCTTATCACACTAATGAAAGGAAAGACTTAAATCGAAGGAGATATTACATGAATTTATAATTAAATTGGAATGGACATACTCGATCTCTCCTTGGATTCTGATTAGTGAATTCCATGAGCACTCAAGAACCCCATTTTGATATAAGGATACAACATGCTTAGGTTGATACCCACCTAGATCCTGATACTTGTCCTTTATTTAATGCTCATTATGACACCATAGGATCCTTTAATTATCATTACTGGATGCCTTGTGTAACACCCGAGACTTTTATGAGAAATATATAGTTTTTATGTTATATAAATCATCAAAGGAATCTTTCACTACACACAACACTAGCTTCGCTTTCTTTACACGCAACCACAACCATCCTCGATAGCTTGCGTCGTATGCAATACTGAGATTCACAAAACAACGATATGGTTTTAAAATATTATAAAAGCTAGTCGTTATGAATAGTATTACCTTAATTTTGAATTTTATAACATTTTAATCCAACTTATTCATTTTCTAGAATGAGTTATAAAAGCAAAATTAGTTTTTTTGGATAAAAGAAGTATTATTCAAAAAATACAGTTTTGCCGCATTTAGATGACACACCCACATTAAAGCTAGTTTTTGACATGTTTATAAGTTTAATTTGACAAAATAAAATTATTCTTTTGAATAAGGTTATAATATTTCTCTTTGGATAAATTTTTGATATTTTTCTGATAACTTTAATATTTTGTTGAATAGTAAAAATACGCTAATTTTTAATTAAAAACAAATTATTTCATTGAGATAATTTATATGGATAAATTATAATATTGAATGGGTTTAAATTATAAATAGAATATATTTTTACTATTTAATATAATGTATGTCATTATCATTAATTTCACATTGAATTCATAGGTAAACAAATTTCAATCTTTAGAAATGTATTAACTTCTAAAACCCATTTTCTTAACAACGGGATTTATTTTAAATTAATTACTGAAACATATATGTTTTGAGTTTTAAAAAATGGATTCCATATTCAGAATCAGTGGGTATAAATTATATCAATAGGCTACCTTTTATTCATGGGAATTATGAATAGTAACTACGGTAAATTTTATTTACTATAGTTAAAGGTAAATCTGGTAATTAAGGGTAAATATAAGATTATAAAATTATCCTAACACCTACCAAAATCCTATTGGATGACTAAAAGTAGACCCATATCACCTAAGGGTTGGATTAGATTCATTTAATGGACTTTTTTCCATGTAAATAATTTAATTATCATTAAAACTAAATAATGTGACAACATGTCACTATCTTAAATCTTATAAGTATAATAATTTTACTTTAGTGATAAACTTCATGAAACGTAGAATATAAATAGTCTCCAAAAATCTAATAAAATTATCTACATCATAGGAATTAATTTAGAATTTTTAGGCCTTAAATAATAATCATTTATTATGACACAATAGTGATGTTGAAATTAGTTTATTTATTAAAATATCAAATAAATGATTTTAAAAATAATATCATAAATAATATATGAACTATTTAATGTTCTCCACTAATTTTCTAGATACATATGACATTTTATGGATCTATTAAAGCTTTTAGTTCGAAAATTTCTTCAGTATATATTTTATTTAAATTCAAATAAAAGAATTTTGTGAAAATTGACACTATTGTTATTTTATAAAAATAACATATTATAAAATTGTTTAAAAAAAACAAAAATATTTAAAATTTATAAATTAAAATTTATATGGTCCAAAATTTCATAAAGTGTCAAATTATGGAAAATTCACAACACATATGTAATTATTTAAAATAATTTAAAATTTAGAATATTATTACCACAAATAAAATTAAATTGATAAATAAGGATAAATCATGTTGATAATGTTTAGAATAAATTACCAACATGTCTAAATTTTATTGTTTGATGTTATTACAACCTTATCTCATCTAATAATCCGATATGAGTCATTTTGGAAGTTTTTATGTGGGGTTTGAATTTAATATAAACTAATATTTCTTATATTTCCAAAGGTTCCCATCTCCTCCCTTATAAAAGGGCACCTCCTCCCTCTCCTCCCCACACCAATTTGAGCCTTCAAGCTCAGCCAACCCCTTCCACTTTCTCCTCTCCACTTCCCTAGGGACATCCTAGAGGTCCTGGTCTTCTTCAAAGACCAATTTTAGTGCCCCAAAAGGAGGTCTCAAAGAACCGCCTCAAAGTAGAGGAGGTTCAGACACTTACGAAGAAATCGGACCTGAGGTAAGGGAAAATATTACTATCTCATTTTTATCCGAGATTGTTTATACTTTGGTATTTACTAGGGTGTATTTTATCTTCCACATCTATGTTTCCTCAATATGTAATATTATTTCCATCCACCTACAATTTTTTAAATCCAATTTTACCCTTCGTTGCGTTTTTAGTAAAAGATATGAAAGGAATCTTTTGTCGATTTTCATACGAGATACTTTTTGATATTTCCAAAAAAAGTATGAGAATAATGTTTTTTTAACTTATACGACATGATTGTATTTTTAAAACATTATTTCCAAGAATCTTCCTTTACAAGTTTTAATATTTATTTTTAATCAACTTCTTTTTGTTTAAAATTGTATGACATGTTAAGAAAGGAAAAATGTTTTTGAAGTAGAAAGGATATTTTCCTCAAGAATGGAGTTCAAGTGTTTTATCAAAATTATTTTCCATATAAGATAATATAGGGTTCTGTTTATATCCCTATTATTACATTGATATGATTATGTTGTAATGGATATATTTTTATGAATTCATTTATCTTATATGAATTGTTTTATGATGTCATGATGTTTAAGATTCCCATTTTATTACATGGGTTATGCTGTGATGTATGGTTCATGATTTTGTGGCACACATAAGAATGGTATCATTATGAGATGGGTCGGACCTATATCTCCTTCCAAGGCATTGGGTAAAGATTTTATATCTCATGAGATAGACATGGCTGGAACGGCATGTTAAACCGGTTCAGTAAAACAGGAATGAAACGAGGAGTGAACTCGGTTCAGAAATGGACTTTGTCCACAAAGATAGTCTTGGAAATGAGTCTTGACTAATAAAAAATTACTCTCTATGATTATTTGTGTATTCCAAAAAGTTTCATGTTTTACGTTATGATTATTAGGATTTCATTTCACTACTATGATTTATCCCATATTTTGAAATTATTCTCTCTTTTGGAGGTTAAGATTTCCAAAATGTTATGTTCTTATGAATATGATGTGATTGATATTTTTTTTGTTTACCCTTATTGAGAATTTGAGCTCACCCTTTTTAATGTTTTCATTCCCGAGGTCAGGAAGAATCTTATTAAGTAAGATATGCCAAAAGGGACTATAGATATGATGAAATAAATGGGAGACAGTGTAGACGCTTTATGAACGACTTGTTTATGTTTCCCAGTTTCTAAAGACACTATACCTATACGGTCCATTCATGGTTTTGTTATATGTTGTAATAAGTATGCTTTAATTTTGATGTAATAACAATGTATGTAAAGTATGGGTCAATATAGTTGGTATCAGAGGAAAGGTATAGTCAACCTTTGGAAACTAGGATGTGAAAGCCTTAGTAAGAACCCTAAGGATAATTCTAAGCATAGAACACAATCTTAGTGTTTTAGAAATTACCATGAATAACCTAGGATAAGACCTTAAGTGTGAAATTTTATTCTTGATTATGTGGGTTTCCTATTATAATTAGTGTTTCTCACACTATTCTTCTTAGTTTTAGTCAATAGCTAGAACCCGAAGAAACCGTGTTAATGTGGAATGTGACGGGAAATGAAATGATTGTCCCCCAGAGCAACCAAACTTTATGGGAGCTGGAATGAAAAATCTTGTAGCCATGCTCACACAACATTCTCAAGATATGAATCATGATGGACTTCCAAACGAGCAATGGAAGGAGCAACATTCTGTTGAATCCTTCGTGAGGCAATGTCCACCATCATTCAGCAGGTCTACTGATCCATTAGTTGCTGAACAATTGATCAGTACTACTAAAAAGATATTTTCAGTTCTTCAATGTTCTGAACATGATAAATTCATCCTAGCAGTGTATCATTTGGAATGAGAAGCTGATCAATGGTGTAATATTATTCAGAATAATAGGCAAAGAGATGAAATTGAGTCCATGGAATGGGACGAGTTCAAGAACTTATTTTTCAACAAGTACTTCCCTCATATTCTCCTAACAAATATTGAGAAAGAGTTTCTTGAACTGAATAAAAAGGATGATGAATCTGTTGGTACCTATGAAGAAAATTTTACAATACGTGCAAGGTACGCTTCTAGTATTATTATCTAACCTGAGAGTAAGATCGATCGATTCTTTAGTGGCTTAAAACCACGTTTTCGAAGGGCCTTATCCATAAGGGACTTCAATAGCTATGAGGAAATCGTTCAATGTGCTCTCAAAGTTTATATGGATATTGGAGTAACCCATCAGTCATATGGGTTTGATAAGAAGAGGAAAATGGAATTCAAAGGAAAATCTAAAGAGCACACTGAAAAGAAGATGAGCTTTCCCTTATGCTCAAAGTGTGGAAATAAACATGGATGAAGTTGTCTTAAAGAGGAAATTAAATGTTTCAAATGTGGAAAGGAAGGTCATCGGGCATTTTAATGCCGCAATGATGGGAATAAGATGTCTAATGATGCAAACAAAGGAAGGGACACACATAATGAACCTACTACACTTCAATGTTTCAAGTGCAAGGAGATGGGGAATTATGCCAATAAATGCCCTAATCTAAGGGTTTCTGATGATGATCGACATCAATAAAATCTTAAGGCTAAAGACAAAGGAAATTCACATGCAATTTCTATCAGCGATGTGGAGTATGATAATGATGTGGTGAAAGGTACACTTACCATCCACTCTAAAGTAGCAAATGTTTTATTTGATTCTGGATCCACCCACTCTTTTATTGCTGAAGAGTTTTCTAAGAGTATCACCGCATTACCTCAAAAATTAGATTTTGAGTTAGCTGTGACAACCCCTAATGGCAAAACAGCCACATCAAAACTTTATTATGCTTCCCCGATTGAAGTTTGTGGGAAAGTTCTTCTTGAAAATCTTGTGATCCTTCCTATAGTGGAATTTGATGTGATTTTTGGCATGGATTGGCATTCTTTATATGGAGCTCATATCAATTGCCAAATAAGTGAAGTCGCATTTCATATTCCAGATCAATCTATGATCGTCTATTGATGCAAGGATGAACATAACCCTCCAGTGAAAATTTCTTCCATCTTATGGGTCTTGATTCCACTTAATGAAGGTTATTTATCTCAAATGGTTGGTGAGAAACTCATGATTAATAATATTCATGTTGTACGGGATTTTGATGATGTCCTTCTATAGGAATTGTCAGGTCTTCCACCAAATTGTGAAGTTGAGTTTTCAATAGAACTCGTACCGGGTGCTTTGCATATTTCAAAGACACCCTATAGAATGGCCCCAATTGAGTTGCAGGAATTGAAGAAGAAAATCCAAGAGAATCTTGATAAGGGATTCATATGCCCTAGTGTGTCACCTTGGGGAGAACCTGTTCTATTTTTTAAGAAGAAAGATGGATCAATGAGACTCTGCATTGATTATCAAGAACTTAACAAGCTCACTATCAAGAACAAATATCCTCTCCCATGCATTGATGACTTATTTGACCAACTACACGGAGCTCAATACTTTTCCAAGATTGATCTTCATTCAGGGTATCATCAATTAAGCGTCAAAAGGGAGGATATACTAAAGATGGCTTTCCGTACAAGGTATAGACACTATGAATTTATAGTGAGGCCATTTGGTCTTACTAATGCCCCTTCTATCTTCATGGATCTGATTAATATAGTCTTTAGAGACTATCTTGATCAATTTGTGTTAGTCTTTATAGACGATATTCTTGTCTATTCAAAGAGCAAGGAAGAACATGAAGATCACTTGAGAATTATATTGAAGACCCTGAGAAAGGAGAAACTTTATGCCAAATTTACAAAGTGTGAATTTTGGCTTCAAAAATTTGCATTTCTAGGTCACATAATCTCAAAAGAGGGGATATCTGTGGATCCAGCAAAAACAGAGGTTATCAAAAGATGGTCGAGACCAACAAAAGTGACAGAGATCCGATGTTTTCTTCGTTTGGATAGATATTATCGACGTTCTGTGAATGATTTTTATTGATTACTTAATCCACTCACCAGGTTGACTCGGAAAGGAGTTAAGTTTGTTTGGACGGAGGAATGTGAAGAGAATTTCAAGGAGATGAAAAGAAGGTTATCCAGTGCACCTGTTCTCACACTGCCTTGTAGTGGAGAAAGGTTTGTGATCTATAGTGATGCATCCAAGAAGGGGCTGAGGTGTGTTCTTATGCAAAATGATATGGTGATAGCATATGCCTCACGACAGTTGAAAATCCATGAGTAAAATTACCCAACACATGATTTGGAGTTAACTGCGGTAATCATTGAATTAAATATTTGGAGGCATTATCTTTATGGAGAAAGGTGTGACATTTATACTGATGATAAAAGTTTAATGTATATTTTCACACAAAAGGAGTTGAATATGCGCCAAAGAAGATGGTTGGAACTGATTAAGGATTACAACAGCTCAATTCATTACCACCCTCGGAAAGAAAACAAGGTGGCAGATGCATTAAGTCGACAAGACCACGCCAGTTTATCCATGATGAGGATCACAAAAGATCCAATATATATGAATTTACAAAGGATGGATCTTGGAATTATAATGGAAGGCGGAAAATCGTATCTTTCTCAAATGAATGTTCAACCATCTATACATTTGAATATTAAATAGGCACAGAAAGAAGATGTAGAGTTACAAAAGAAGGTGATAAATGTTCCTGAATTCCACATTGATTGTGATGCGATAATAAAGTTCAAGAATCGGGTTTGTGTTCCTCCCATCCCCGAAATAAAGGAGCTGCTGGATGAGGCTCATAGTTCTTCATTCTCTATTCATCCTGGAAGCACGAAGATGTATAGGGACCTGAAAGAGTACTTATGGTGGGATGACATGAAAAGAGATGTTGCTGAATATGTCTCTCGATGCTCGGTTTGTCAACAAGTTAAAGTAGAGAGATAGAAGTCTAAGTGGATGTTAAAACCATTACCCATACCCGAATGGAATGGGAAAACATCACTATGGACTTTGTCACAGGACATCCTAAAACATCCAAATGCAATAATACTATCTGGGTCATAGTTGATTGTCTTAGAGAGTCTGCACACTTCATTGCTATTAGAGAGGATTTCACTCTGGATCAGCTTGACAGGATATATGTCAAGGAATTGGAAAGATTGCATGGAGTACCACTTTCTATTATATCTGATCGGGATATGAGAATTACCTATAAGTTCTCGCGGAGTCTTCAGCATACTCTGGATACAGAGTTGAGTTTCAGAACTACTTATCATCCTCAGACAGACGGTCAGTCTGAGAGAACAATTCAAACTCTAGAATATATGTTGAGAGCTTGCTCTATGGATTTCAAAGGTGGTTGGGATCAACACCTACCTCCGGTGGAATTTTCTTATAATAATATCTTTCACTCCAGTATTTAGATGGCTCTTTATGAAGCTCTCTATGGAAAGAAATGTAAGACTCCAACTTGCTGGGATAAAGTTGGGGAAAGAAAGCTATTAAGACCTGATCTCGTTGATGAAATGGCAAAAAATGTCAGATCTATTCAATAACACATAAGAGCAGCTTAGAGTCGACATAAAAGTTATGCCGACAACCGAAGAAAAGACATCGAGTTTGAAGTGGGTGATAAAGTGTTCTTACGAATATCTCCCTGGAAGAGGGTCATGAGATTTGGAAAGAAGGGGAAGTTGAGCCCTAGATATATCGGTCCTTTCAAAATACTGGATCGTGTTGGGAAGGTAGCATACTGATTGGCGCTTCCACCGAATCTCTCTCAAGTACACGATGTGTTCCATTTATCTCTCCTGAGAAAGTACATACCTGATCCTCCACATGTACTCAGCTCAGAAGTTATACCGCTGGAGAAAGATCTTTCTTACGAAGAACAACTGACAGAGATTCTGGATCGTAGAGAAAAAGTTATATGAAACAAGACCACTGGCTTGGTGAAAGATTTATGCAGGAACCACCAATTAGAAGGAGCTACATGGGAGCTTGAGGATATGA
This sequence comes from Viscum album, assembly GCA_963277665.1. NCBI lineage: Eukaryota > Viridiplantae > Streptophyta > Magnoliopsida > Santalales > Viscaceae > Viscum > Viscum album. The sequence continues at coordinate 588,561,394 of OY728119.1, read as the reverse complement.
TGAGGGAGAGGTATCCTCATCTGTTTGTTACAAAGTGATGAATTTCGAGGGAGAAATTCATTTTAAGGGGGGTAGAATGTAACAACCAAGACTTTTATGAGAAATATTTTGTTTTTATGTTATATAAATCATCAAAGTAATATTTCACTACACACAACACTAGCTTGACTTGCTTTACACGCAACCGCGACCTTCCTCGATAGCTTGCGTCATACGCAATACCGAGTTTCACTAAACAATGATATGCTTTTAAAATATTATTAAAATTAGCCGTTATGAATATTATTAACTGAATTTATAATTTTATAACATTTTAATTCAACTTATACATTTTCTAGAATGAGGTATAAAAGCAAAATCAGTTTTGTTCGATAAAAGAAGTATTTTTCAAAAAATACAGTTTTGCCGCCTTTTGATGGTGCACCCACATTAAATCTAGTTTTTGACATGTTTATAAGTTCAATTTGACAAAATAAAATTCTTCTTTTGAATCAAGGTATAAAAATTTACTTTGGATAAATTTTTGATATTTTTCTGATAACTTTAATATTTTGATGAATAGTAACAATACGCTAATTTTTAATTAAAAACAAATTTTATCATTGAGATAAATTATATGGATAAATTATAATATTTAATGGTTTTAAAGTATAAATAGAATATATTTTTACCATTTAATATAATGTATGTCGTTATCATTAATTTCACATTTAATTCATTGGTAAAAACATTTCAATCTTTGGGAATGTTTTAACTTCTAAACCCCGTTTTCTTAACAAAGGGATTTATATTAAATTACTTACATCAACTTATATGTTTTGAATTTTGAAAAATGGATTCCATATTAACAATAAGTGGGTCAAAATTATGTTAATAGACTACTTTTTTTTGGCATTATGAATAGTAACTACGATAAATTTTATTTACCATAGTTAAAGGTAAATCTGGTAATTAAGGGTAAATATAAGATTATAAAATTACCCTAACCCCTGACAAAATCCAATTGGATGACTAAAGGTCGACCAATATCGCCTAAGGGTCGGATTAGATTCATTTAATGGACTTTTTTCAATGAAAATAATTTAACTATTATTAAAATCGAAGAATGTGACAACATGTCACTTTCCTAAATCTTATAAGTATAATAATTTTAATTTAGTGGTAAAATTCATGAAACTTCGAACATGAATAGTCTTTAGAAAGATAATACAATTATCTACATCATAAGAATTTATTTATAATTTTTAGGGATTAAATAATTATCATTTAGAATGACACAATCATGATGTTGAAATTATTTTATTAATTAAAATATCAAATAAATGATTTTAAAAATAATAAAATTAATATTATATGAACTATTTAATGTGATCCACTAATTTTCTAGATACATATGACATTTTATGGATCTATTAAAGCTTTTAGTTCGAACATATATTATGTATATATTTTATATAAATTCAAATAAATGAATAGTGTCAAAATTGACACTATTGTTATTTTATAAAAATAACATATTATAAAATTGTTTAAAAATAACAGAAATATTTAAAATTTATAAATTAAAATTTATATGGTCTAAAATGTCATAAAGTGTCAAATTATGGAAAATTCACAACACATATGTAATTATTTATAATAATTTAAAATTTAGAATATTATTACCACAAATAAAATTAAATTGATAAATAAGGATAAATCAAGTTGATAATGTTTAAAATAAATTACTAACATGTCTAAATTTTATTTGATGATGAGATTACAACCATATATCATCTAATCTTCGGATATGAGTCATTTGGAAGTTTTTAAGTGGGGATAGGATTTAATATAAACTAATATTTCTTATATTTCCAAAGGTTCCCCTCTCCTCCCTTATAAAAGGGCACCTCCTCCCTATCCTCCTCACACCAATTTGAGCCTTCAAGCTCGGCCAACTCCTGCCACTTTCTCTACTCCACTTCCCTAGAGATATCTTAGAGGTCTTGGTATTCTTAAAAGGCCAATTTTAGTGCCCTAAAAGGATGACTCAAAGAAGCGCCTTAGAGAAGAGGAGGTTCAGACACTTACAAAGAAAATCAGACCTATGGTAAGGGAAAATATTACAATCTCATTTTTATCCGAGATTGTTTATACTTTGGTATTTATAGGGGTGTATTTTATCATCCACATCTATGTTTCCTCAATATGTAATATTATTTCTATCCACCTACAATTGTTTAAATCCAATGTTTCCCTTTAGTGTGTTTTTAGTAAAAGATATGAATGGAATCTGTTGTCGTTTTTCATACGAGGTGCTTTTTGACTTGTCCAACAAAAGTACGAGAAGAATGTTTTTTTAAATTATATGGTCTGAATGGATTTTTAAAACATTATTTCGAAGAATCTTCCTATACAAGTTTTCATGTTTATTTTTAATCAACTTCTTTTAGTTTAAAATTGTATGACATGTTACAAAAGGAAAAATGTTTTTGATGTAGAAATGATATTTTCCACAAAAATGGAGTTCAAGTGTTTATCAAAATTATATTCAATCTAAGATAATATAGGGTTCTATTTATATCCCTATTATTACATTGATATGATTATGTTGTGATGGATATATTTTTATGAATTCCTTTATCTTATATGAATTGTTTTATGATGTCATGATGTTTAAGATTCCCATTTTTATTACATGGGTTATGCTATGATATATGGTTTATAATTTTGTAGCATACATAATAATGGTATCATTATGAGATGGGTGGGACCTATATCTCCCTCCAATGCATTGGGGAAAAATTTTATATCCCATGAGATAGACATGGCCGGAACGGAAGGTTAAACCAGTTCAGTAAAACATGACTGATACGAGGAGTGAACTCGGTTCAGAAATAGACTTTGTCCACTAAGATATTCATGGAAATGAGTCGTGACTAATAAGAAATGATTCCTTATGATTATGTGTGTATTCCAAAATGTTTCATGTTTTAAGTTATGATTATTGGGATATCATTTCACTACTATGATTTATCCCATGTTATGAAATTATTCTCTCTTTTGCAGGTTAATATTTCCAAAATGTTATGTTCTTATGAATATGATGTGATTGATATTTCTTTTGATTACCCTTACTGAGAATTTGAGCTCACCATTTTGAATGTTTTCTTTCCCCATGCCAGGAATAAGATTATTAAGTAAGATATGCCAAAAGGGACTATAGATATGATGAAATAAATGAGAGACAGTGTAGATGCTTTATGAACCAGTTGCTTATGTTTCCCAGTTTCTAAAGACACTATACCTATATGGTCCATTCATGGTTTTGTTATATGTTGTAATAAGCATTCTTCCATTTTGAAGTAATAACAATGTATGTAAAGTATGGGTCGTAATACCTTGGATACAAACCTTTGATCTAGCATAGATAAGTATGTTCTTTGGTTAAATCCTATCAAGACATGTCTCTGCTTAGCCCCATTTTACCTTGGTCGATAACCACACACTCAGTAGGATCCTCAATGTAGAATTCATTGGACTATAATCCTTTGATTAAACTCTTACCCCATTCCAGGATCCAACTATTACTATGTTGGTTACCATTTAGTTCTACATAACCATGGTAATTACATTGGGACTTCACTATTAAATATCGTTACATGTTGCCTTGTTTTAACATGGAACCTTCACTATTATTAACATGTGGCTTATTTATAAACCAATAATTATCAAATTATTGGTTGTTGAGATTTCCATTTTCTAACAAAGGGATGAAACTCGTATAGGGGTGTTTAGTTACATTGTACTGATTTACATTATATATCCATACCTACACACTATTACATTTCTATTACCAAGGCTGGATGTTATAGAAAACATTGGTGGTGGACCACTGAGATTTCATTAACACACTCTTCAAGAACCTATTGGTACCAATAGTATATTAAATGGATTCAAGTGTTGAGAAAGGGAATCATATGACTTCAAATAGTTGATTTCTTGATGTTTAGTAGGGATCTTGATAGTAGATGACCGAGATGGAGCTGGGGATTCTTGGGATAGTATTTAATTTAATTTATTGTTATGTGGAACATGTTTTTACAACTATCTCGTATCAATGTTTTCTAGTATTCATGTGACATGAAAAATCATTAGTTATTTAATGATATTCAAGTGGTTTTAGTTATCGTTACTATTGTCCCTATTTTCTGGAATTCCTTATGTTTACAAATATTTCTTCGACTATTTATCCTATTATTTAATTTCATCCATTGGGCTACACATTGGTTTTGAGGGAATAGTCTCCCTACAGACACACCCTAGGCCCTCACGGCTAGTTGGTGGCCTCTAGATTTTGGAGAGATGTGCTTGAGGACATATGGCCCACATGATCAGGGTAAACATTAAGTGGAATCCGGTTCTGGGATGTCATAACTCTAGTACCACTTCCCCAATAGTTTTTCTATCTTCCCCATCATCATACAAAATGATCCATATCTCTCAAAATGAGAGACAACCCAATGTAAGATGGGATAAGGGAATATATCATCACCCTATGCATCCAATCATCTCAACATCATCATCCACATATCTAGATAGTAACCAAGTAGTTTCAGGGATCCACCACAACCTGTATGTCAAGTATTGTACCTCAAGCCATAATATCCCATACATGACATACCTAAAATAATCCTAGGGATACAATATTCATTGATACATGTGTGTGAAATAACCAAAATTCCATATAACCCTCTATATGCATATATATATATATATATATGGGGAAGTAACCACTGTGCAGACAAGAAAATAATACTACCTGGAGAAGAGAGTAAAGGAATATGTGGGTTGTTGTCCATCCATTCCTCGCTAACTAGGATATTAGGGAAATTAGGTTTGTAGAGTCTACATGGTGTCAGTCACCCTATCAACATGGGTGGTGTAATGTATGAAATAAAATAACATAAAAGTTACACAGATAATAACCACACTATGGGCATTAACCTATCCTTAATCTAAATAGTAGTTATTATATCTCAAAGGCTCATCTTCCACTAATATAGAATACATATTTTTTATGAACGTAATAATTCAAGGAAAATTATTTATTTATTTATTTCAAAAAAAATTTCTTATTAAATTAATTAGCATCAAATTCCATTCTCTCTAGGAATATTCCATGTCATTCCATTGTTTATCAAGACTTATCATTTGTCATTTTACTAATTTTACAACACCTTGGGTAAATCATTTGTCATTCATGATAATTATATAATTTCAAGTACTCTAGGACTCAACCTAAGATACAATAAAAAAATATCAAAAAAATTTCATGAGTAGAACTTTATGTAGTGTAAAATTAAATAAATAAATATGAAACATGACCATTGTGCCCTTAAAAGAGATTTATTAACAAGAAATCGGTCTAGCTTTCATCACAATAATGAGAAAGGTCAAATTCAGCCTTCTTCCACAAACCAATTAATCTCCATCAATGTATCATTAGTTGTCATCCATCCTAGGGTACATCATGTCACATCAAAATGGTCATTTCTAGAACAATTACATAAGGAATCAGGGAAAATAACAAATACTCAATAAGGAATCTAAGACCTGAATAAGGCATTTAACCTTCAAAATCAAATAATATTGCTCAACCACCAAAAATTTAGCTTTAACAAAAAACTAGTTTATTACCATCTTTAATACAATGATTCAGTTATTATATGTTGAATGCTTAGGGAAAACAACTAATATTCACTTAATTACTATAAATAATTTAAATTTAATTTAACCTTGAATTCAATTTTAAATAAATCGTATAGAATATATTTTTTAAATTAAATATTCACCTTTATTATATAATAAAAATAATTAATTTTTTTTTGTTTTCTATCAATAAAATGTTTACATAATTAAAATTGATTTCAATTAAACATGAATCATGCATCACATTAATTTGCATCAAATTATAATAAATAATGGTTTTATTTAAGACAATCCTCTTTGATTCATTATCAAAAAATTATTACAAACTATATGTTCCCTAACCAATTTCATCATATAAAAAATGATAAAAAATATAAAAAATAACCATTCAAACATTATTATTACAATATATATCAGATCATCTAGTAAATGGAGGCAAACTGTTATCATGGTAGAAACACATGTGATTGCTACAACCAAAACTATGGTTCATTCTTTAATCTGATATAATATTAATTTAGGTTAAGTAGACATTTACCCAACGAGATAAAAGAATATAACATTATTGTTGGAAATAAAAAATAATTGAATAAGTAAAAAATACCCTACCTCAGCGATTTCAGTATTCCTCAAAGAAGAACATAACAATGAGTTCAGATATCTGATCACCTCCCCCACGAATGCAATACATACCTCTAAGGATTTCCTGGAATGAACACAATAATATACATAAAAATGACTCAATGATAATGATGTATATCAACCACCATAGAGTGACAAGAGAGCATGGTTGAAAAATAAAAAAATTTAAAAATAAACCATAAGATAAATATGGAAAACTCATCTCAGATCACTATATATCAAACTTGGTAATTCGAGCTTCAATCTCAATTGGAATGTTTTCAAAACACCTTGAAGGCTATCCTTTTGTCTCTTATGGTTTGTGATGAAATTATGGGGGAATGAAAACATTGAAGGGGGGTCAAAAGTTTATAGGTAACCTGGAATTTAGACGACCATAGTGTAATACCCTTCACTATAATGTAGAACTACTTACTAAGAAAAATATATTGACGTATGGTAAGTGGCCATGGTGAAACCTACCTAGTGAATGATGCATCAGATAAACATTACTCGGTCAACAATACAAAACCAAAAAATTAAGAAGAGGATTATGTCACAAGATAAACCATGACCCTATGGAATTACATTACCCGAGCATAAGGATATATTGAAATGAATCTCCACAACATAGAGACCCCCAAAAGGGAATAACCACAAAAAAAATCACCTCCTTAGATTCCATGCCATAGAGTACACCCCAAAACATTGTGTACCAAAATTGGGAAATGCTCCCAAACCCTATCCCTGAGCTTATACATCATAGTTATTAGTCCATACCTTCACTTTATCTTCTAATTGATATCCATGGCATTGAACAATCTTCCATACCAAAATATTTTTCAATATCTAAAATTTCTGCATATCTACCCTCTTTCCTATGATCATACTCTCAAAACCTCCAATGACCAAAAAAAGGAATGGGTAGGGATTATAGAATTTTAGGCCCTTACATCAGGATATTCCTATGCATGAAATCTCATACACATATAATTTATCCATATAAGAGTTAGACCCTGAAAATGCGGTCATCATTAATTTCTATAATTGCTGGAAGAAACCCTATACAAGGAGTGATATAGATTCTTTATTTGTAAATGTGATAAGGGTTTTTTGAGGTAATTGCACCTTCAGTTTATATATTATAGAATAATATTTAATTCAAATAGTATATTATGTAATGTAAAGAAAAAATGGGGTTCCAATGGTAGAAAAGTGTTCCATAGTGATGCTCAATGATGATTTCTATGGATGAGATGAGACATGTTTATGACTTTAAAATGACTCTAATGTCAGGGTATGTATTTTAGAATGACAAATTTCATTTTTATATAAAAATATTTGACATTATATATGGGGTTTGAATGAAATGTTATGGTTTTCGTATTAAATTTTTCAGGTCCTTATGATTATAAAGAGGACAATTCATGAATCCTCTTTCAACTGTTTGGGATTGGGTACAATTTTTTTCCCTACATTAATGGTGTTTTTCATGGTTTTAGAAATGTGATCCATTTAATATGGACCATATAATATGAATTAATGTTGAATATTTGAAATGAATGAAATGTTATTCTATATGTATTTCATGTATATTTATGTGTGTATTAGTTGTATGGATTGTTTCACAAACTAATTTCTAAAATTTGGGTTGTAAAAAGTAAAATGATGAAATGTATAGTTCAAAGTATAATATTAATGGTTTGGATACATAGTTATATTTCAATGTATCCCATTTCCAAGGGAAATATGTGATGTGATTCATGGTTATTTATACTTCCAGTCAAACCATGTATCCAATTTGATGTTTTGTTTTTTCTTATTCTAAAAATATATTAATTGGAAAATTAATTCACTTCTAATGAATGAGAAATGAAAGACATATAAAATCCCTCCCCATTGATTATATTACCTTCCTAAAAATACTAAATTATGTTTAGATACATTAGTGGAAATATGCATCCCTTGTCTTGGCTACAATAACATGAGGTTCAATTACCTATTTACAATGTTGATTGGTAGTTATTCCTCAAGACCTTCATTTTTTTATAGATTTTAATGATGTTTATAATTCAAATTTTAATTTTCTATCAATTTTTTAGCAGAGGCACAATAATATATTGATATTTGTGGTCCTTGTATTATTTCGTTGATATATACAATTTTTTTTATGTGGAGATGTTTTTGAGAAGGGAAAAATTCATAAATCAGACTCCAATAAATGGTTATATGTATATGAAAATTAGATATTTCACGGATGTAATCCCAGATTTAAGTTTTGGTTTCTCTAATAATAAGTAATTTTCTGAACATGAATGGGAAATGAGAAATCAACTATATAAGGGTATCTAGGTTTAATGAAACATTATAAATGGGATCATGGACATTAAAAAATGGTAGGACAATAGATAAGATAGCTAATCATCATTGAGGATATTTTATATAATTGTGATAATTGGTTAAAAATGAATTGGCATTATATAATCAACTTTTATGGTTTCAATTGATGGTGAAGTGATTTTGGAGCTACATACAATTGAGAATAACTTTGGTTGACTTTATCAATGGTGTTTTTCCACAGGATGGAAACATTAGTTTTCTAGAATTGGATATGATTGATTATTGTTAACGTAATTTCAATTTCATCTTATTTATACAACACACCTTAAATTGATATTGTGTTTATTTGAGAACAGAGCATAATTAATGTCGTTTTGTGGTACATGTTTTTTTTGATCTAGGAAAAAGGGATGTGTGGCTAGATTAGAAGGGATATGAGTTTTTGTGTATAGTTATTACCGAATTTATAGTATGATTATACTACTCCTGTATTCAGACTATTTATTTATCACTGACCAATTACGATATCAAGGGTGTGTTATATTATTATAAGACCCCTATGATCATTCTGAGGATAACTATGATACCTCAAGAACTATAATTTGGCTATATGATTAAATAAAATAGCTTTATTTAATCATGTATTAAACTACTATTTATCATAATAGTAATGTTATGCTACAAACCATGACTTGATGTGACACCAAAATTTGGATATATTATTGCACATATCCAGCAATTATAATACTAGGAAACTATATTGCAATATCCCTCTAACTAATGTGATATGATCTTAATAGGTTACATCATATCCTTGAATACTATGATTTAATTAATATATATTTCATAACATCACCATTTATTATATTATAGGATATTAATGGTCAACTATGTCAAATTTGACGCAGGTTAGTTATGTAACACAATATGTCCAATGATATGATATGGAATAGGATAGGTAGGTTATTATTTCACTCTTTATCTGACATGGAATAAACTAATGGAACTACAATATACATGATTATCAATGAATGGATAATGTAGGAAATTTCAAACTTTTTTTGTCTTATTAAGCATGTAATGTTTTGATAAATTCATTTAATTGTTGATTATCTATTTGTTGGCATTGAATTCATCATTTTAAGTGAACTCTTATATATTTTAAAATTTTATAAAGACCCATGGGTGGTTTTCTATTAGGTTTCATATTGAGATCTAACCCATGATCCATTGTGTACATATAGAGTTCTTGTATGTTGAATCATGTAAGGGTACTGATGGTAATTGGTTCTGTTTTGAATAACATTATAGGATTTTGTAGAGGATTGTTAATGGAGTTTGAAAACTTATTTTTGTAAAGTATGCCTCCATTATTTTTATTCCTATTCACAAAATACCTTATATATTTTAAACATAATAAGTGAACCATTGATGAGGGATAAGATGTAATATTATGAACTGAAAAGTGAGGTATTCGGAATTATGATATTTAGTGTTGTTGTTAGAATTACATTGTAATTTCAAATGAGTTTCTACAACTATATATATATATATATTACTATTTTTTATTGATTATTACTGATTTAATCTGGTATATATCATAATAGAATAATATTGTTATGGTTTTGATCAATCCCTCAATATTAGCCAGTGAAATCTAGAATTCAATGATTCATGCCAGACGAAACAATGAAATTTGGCTCATGTTATTAGGTAATTTCTATGGTTGTTTTATATATGCAATTAGTCGCATCCTATAGTGTATTAATTAATGTTATTTTGATTAATTTAAGATAAAATATCAAAAGCATGTATGGGTTCATCATATAAATCATCTCCGGATATGCTCCTAAAGTTTTTCTCAAAATCTAATTTTTCTGGTATTATATATGGGTAATAATTATTGTTTTATATTAAAGTAATCTCATACAAAAAATATATATATAATATAAATCGTATTTTATATTATCTCCAAAATATTAACATTTATACAAAACAAATAAATTTACTTTCAATAATACCTATAGCATTACATGATATAATAATTATAATTGAATGTGATACTTATAGGCTCCATGAATTATATTGTATACAAAAATTTCATATCATGACATAAAATAAGATTTTATTTTTATATGTGATATATTTATGGAATGTATTATACTTATATTAAAATAATTATCTAGGTGTGTGGTGTCTATCACTAGGAGTGATAATGAGATGATTCATAGAGTGATATGGTTATATTGAATCAATCATTTAGAATGAAATAGGAACATCACGTGTAATGATATATATATATATTTATATGATATAATATATCATTTATTCCATCTCAATTCATCAAAACTATTAAATTAATGGATCACAATAATATCATAAGATGTTATTCATACTTTTATAAAATATATGAATAAATAGTTAAACATTAAAAATTCATATTTGGTTTGATAAATATCATAAAAGTATCTGTTACAAGGGGTTATAATGTATCGAACATCTGCAAAATTTATAGGTTATTCATTCCAATTGGAAACTTTCACATTTTTTGTGTATCAGCCTACAACAAGGACCATACTAATGCTTTATATATCAATCCAAATTTAATAACTATCTAGGAATAGAAGACATTCATTTTTTAGAGGATATAAGTTATCTGATAAATACGTTTTCAATTAAATTGCACGATATGTGATCTTTTAATGATTTCTAAAATTTGAAGGTCAGAAATCTTCCATTTTCCAATATCCATTAACATAATGAATTTAAAATTCCATGGTGAAATAAAATTACTACAAATATTTTTTTGTGGAGTGTCAAAATACTAGTAGATACATTTTGAGTTGAGTGACCTCCTGTGAAGTATCAATAATTTCATTCTAAATTCCTATTTAGTATTTATAGTATACTATACTAAATTACGAACTATAATAAAATAGTACTTAGTAATTATGAGGTTAAACCTATAAAAACTATTGATCCTTAGAAGATGGCGTTTACATAAAAGTTACGATCATTGATATAAAATCTAAAAATCAATCAAAACGTAATTCCATAAAATTTTAAATGATTGTTTTGAAAATTTATAAACATACTATCATCAAATAGTAAAATTTCCAAAACACTAAATAACTTTTTTATTATCATAATCAGATCTAGATTGTGCCTTTATCATAGTATTTTTTCTTGACTTATTGACCCCCAATTTTATTATTACCTAAAAATCATATTTTAATATTGTATACTTAATAATATTCATTGTACAAAAATAAAATCAAGAGACTATTTTATGTATTATATATCAATGAAAAAGTTAATAAAAAATTACAATATTGATAAAAATAAGAATAGATATATAATATTGAATAAATTCATAAAAACTAATTTATATTAATAAAAATTAAATTAACTAAACAATTAATTCTCTACTTGTTATAAATATAAATAAAAATAAGTTATTCCTCCATGAATTCACAGAAACCTAGATACAGATTCATGGTAAACAAGGAAAAGGTTCATAATGTAATATTAACTAATTCAAACCTAATTATCTTAGCCTTCCTCAATTCCTAGAAAAATTTACCCTTCTAGTCAAGTGATACATTTTCCTATAAATAAACACGTCCATTTTTACACTTTTCTAATATACGATAAATTGAAATGTAATGAAATGTTTATGGGATAACTCATGTATCAATTTATTTTTAACACCAAATCTTTAAAAATCCTTGAAGAAACCCTGAAATATTCAACCATGATATAGTTTCTATATATTTATAATTGTACATATCAATAATATTACTCCACAACATAAAAATATTACACTTTATTTAAAATGTGGACATCATATTGATAATCATCTACAAACCTCATTATACAATATTTTTTCTTTTTTAATTTTAACATTGTGACTCATCCCCTCAATCTATTATGTTACAACATTTTATTACACCATTATTTGTATACATTTAAATATTTTTAAGTTATTTATTCAATATAGTCTAACCATTTCCCAATAATTTATTTGATTTTATTTTTTTCTATATTATACATGATCTATGTCTTAATATATGTTATTATGTAGTAATATTTTCTAAGGAAGTATGTCCTAAACAACTCAATATAATCTTGATGTAATTTAATCTTATTACATCATTCTTTTCACATGAAATCATTAATGTATTCATTACTTATCAAAATTAAAATTCAATACCCTTTCTGCCATAAATATTTTAGAACACATAAAATTAGGAAATAGTAACTACATTATCACCCCAATTCATTGTAGAAAAAGTATACACATATTTATGCTATCAAATTTTTATATAGTTAATCTTTTTCCTATCCAAAAGAATAAATATCCCCATCATAACAATGAAAATCCAGCTTATGAAAAATTAAAACATTGGTATCAGAAAAATCCAAAAAATTATCCACAAGGGTAAACCTTCATGAGTAGCATAGAATCTTTTTTCAGCTACTCACTTTTCCTGACAAGTGATCAATCATGAATTTTACATTTCCTAAAGATTTATATTGAATTAAATTCTATTCCATTCCATTTATATCTTTCAAAATTTTAATTAAAATTCATGCTCATTTAATACACGCATTATTTAAAATCATTTCTATCATCACTCAAAAATTAGTTCTTCACTATTATTTTTGACATTAATGTACTTATATGTTGTTAATTTGTATTAAATGAATCTATTTATCCTTTTAGAAAGAAGAATTAAATAGTAATTTTGAGGACTTTCTTCATAATAATATTAATGGTAAGGTTTGGAAGTTATTTATTTAAAAAATAAAAAGAGTAATTGAGTATGTTTGTCTCAAATATTTCATAATTCAAATAAAATTGAAATTACTCACTCACTACCCTTTATATAATTTCCATGCCTTGTTAATACATTCTCTTTTTATATAACAGGAATAAAAATAATAATTAATAAATGTAATAAAATATTCTTTACATGTTATTTTTTAAATTTTATCTTTTAATTTTATTTTTCCTTGAAAATAATAAGAGTAACCATGAAATTAAAATAAATAGTGATTTATAAACCTTAATTTAAGAAGATATGATAAATAATTCATAACTTCCTTATTATAAATATTTCATTAATGAAGAACCATTGAACATACCATTATCCCATGATTATCAAAAATGAAATATTATAAAATAAAAAAAATTGGGTGAGAGAGGAGAGATAAGCTTTTCATATCACTCCCATAAGAGGGATTATATGATTTTTAGTGGAAAAATTATGGGTAAAATGTAAACATATTATAAATGATTAAGGGGAAAAAAATAATATACCCAATCTTAATAATTTTTTTTCTTTTTTAGTTTTGGAATATAATCAAGGAATGTTCGTGAAAATATAAATTTAATAAGAATAATTTATGAAAAACTGTATTTGATTGAAATTTATGATGAGAATTAAATACTTCCAAAAATGTCAATTATAAAAATTAAAAAAATAAATTATTATGTGTATAATAATCATTGTTAAATTGACACAAATTCTTAAAAAATATATAAATTTGTTTTTGATATTTTTTAAACACAAATAACCCAATAATCCTATATTCAGATTCAAAAAATAAATATTCTCACATTTATAAATACTTATAAAACTGTCATATTACTCATATAATTTTATCAAAAACAATGATTTAAAAAATATTTTATAGTATTAATAATAAAATATTTGTATAATAGATAAAAAGTAATAAAATAATTAAGAATCTTATGATCTCATAAAATTAATAAATTAATAAAAAAAATTAGAGAATTAAAAATTTAAAATAGTTTAGAATAATACCCCCTATACATTGGTGATCATCATATTTATTTACATCTTGTGCCATCAATTATGATAACATATTTATAAAACCAAAATATTCAAGTTAATGGTCATGGTACCTTCCATTTAATAACAAAATATGTTCATTAGATCTTACACATAAAAAACTAAATTAAATTATTGAAAACTAATCCTAATAAAATTATAAAAAATATAGGTTTCCTATTTTAAAATATTAATTTTCTTTAATTTAGATATACAATAAAAAACCATGTCATTTAACATAAAATGGAAATAAATTACATGTTTTTTATCAATGAAAGCTATAAGTTAAATTTCCTCTATATAGTTTACAATTGTTCCTTTCTCTAAAATAATCCATACTCTTACTTGAGGCACTTCCATTTTGTACATTCATTTGAATAATCCACCAATTCTTAGTTAAACCCATGAAATCAAGGTTAATTCATAATGGAACCATAATTATTTACCCTCTATAATATCCTCTACTATGCTATCTTTTCTAGAAATATCAATTCGTTGTTACTGTCATTATTTTATCCATACATTTTTTTATTTCTATATTTTTTATATTTCACTTTAAAACAATCATTTCTATAATTTATGTTAGACACTTATCCAATTTTAAGTATGTTTTCCTTTATCTTAGTCTCATATTCTTCAATAATATTTTTCATTTCTTAATGAATACTGTAACAACACGAGATTTTATGAGAATTATTCCTTTTCATTTCTTTGATGTCTTTTTTTGTACGCTACACCGTGATTATCTTTCAATAAACGCAACCGAGACATGGTTTACATTACACGCAATCGTGACCTTCCTTGATAGCGTGTGTAGTATGAAATACTGAGTTTCACTAAACGAGATATTATTATAATATTATTATGAACTAGCTATTATAAATAGTAATACCAACTTTTTGAAATTTTATAAACTTTATCTTTCAAAAGTGACTTCATTTTTCGATTCGGAATATCGAAATTAGCCTATGGTGAATTTTTTATATTTTTTGGAAAACTTTCATTTTTTGATGAATAATGAAAACCCTAGCTTACTATTTAAAAACCAAATTTTTATATAAACATTTATGTATTTTATTTAAATTTATTTTAGGTCAAAATTTATACACAATACCTATATATGTTCAATTTAATTAATTGGAGTAATTTTATAACAATTTTAGATATATAAAAATTTTAATGAACTTTTCACCATCTTTTACCCACCTCCTAGGAGAATTTAGAAATTTACATAAAACATAATTTAACTGCTTTTGTGAGTGGAAATTCGAAATTCCTAGAGACACGGTTATTATAAATCACTATAATTTGGTTTAATGAGATGAAAATAATTTTTGGTGAATAGTATCTTTTTACTTTTATTTAACACGTTTAAAAGTAAATAAGGTAATTAAGGGTAAAAATGATATTATTATTACCCTTAACACACGTCCTAATTCTATTGGATAAGTTTAATTCGACACAAAATGACCTTAGGAATAAAATATGACCATTTAGGTCCACTTGGATTAGATTAGGACATTTATTATAAATTTATTTAAAGAAGCGTTAAAATAGTTAAAATCATATCATAATAACTAAATAATTTTTAATATAGGGTTATACATAACATATATTCGACTATAAATATTCATTAGAAAGATAAAAAGCTTTACTACATATTGGAATTTTATTTATAATTTTGGACCTTAAATATGTTAATTTATGTATGACATAATGATGATGCAGTAATTATCTTATTAATGAAATATTAACATAATTGATGTTATAAATACCCAAATAAATGTAATTTGAGACTTTTTATGAATTAAACTAATTTTATAGGTTACTATGACATGTTATTATTGATTTAATTAACTTTTTTTGAACTAAACATGTTGTTATGATTGTCAAAAAAATCAATTATCAAATAGTGTAATAATTGACATAAAATAGTTTTTAAAACATATATTATATTATTAATTGTTATTATATTTATAAAAATCTAATTATTATCCAAGATACATATATCATGATAGGTTTATCATTAACGGACCACTTTGGGGTCTTTTGGATGTGTATGGTATGTTTATTAACTATATAATATAACAATACAAAGTGACATGGTAAATGTCAATCTAATTAACTAAGAGTTAAAACTAAACGATAAGGTTAATATAATGAAAAAACCCTCTCTAAAGTCTATTGGTTGATATAAAATAGACCCATACCCACCTTAGATTAAAAATAAATGAATTTGGAGCTATTAAAAAACGAATATTACTTTATTATAAAATAATATTTTAAGTTCTTTAAAAGGTTCCCCTCTCCCCCCTTATAAAAAGGGCACCCCTTCCCTCTTCTCTTCAAACCCTTTAGAGCCTTGAACCTCGGACAAACCCTTCCCATTTCTCTTCTCCACTTCACTAGAAACATTCTGGAGGTTCTGTTCTTCTCAAAAGACCAAATCTACTTCTTTAAGAAGAAGCTCAAAGGAGGTGCGTCGAAGAAGAGGTAATCTCTTCTTCCGATTCTCTCAAGTTTCTTTCTTCTTATACTACTTATTATTTAGTTTTCTCATTATAAATTAATAACATAAGTATTAATTATATACTGATATGTTATTATAATTATTAAAAAAACTTATTTCACCTTCTATCCATCCTACAGAAAACGAAATCACCGGGCGTGCGTACGTACGGAATACCGTCTCCACGCCGTGGTGTAATCTGTTTCCACCACCACCTTACTTGGATGGTTATAATGGTGTCAATAATAACTATATTTAATTATTGTAAAGTTATATTGATTCTGAAATAGTATACATACACTTAAATACAATTCCATGATCATGGGAATGATATCATCGCTTATGCGTACGTACGGATTATCGTCTCCACGACGTGATGAGATTCATTTTCCATGTTAACAATTCAAGAATGATTATAAAGTATATATAATAAGTAATCATGAAATATATATCATAATAATTCTACAGAATTTAAGTATATATATATGTATGTCATCTACTTAATTCCATTCAATTCAATAAGGAAACGGAAACAGCGTTCATGCATACGTACGACCTACCATCTCAATGAACCGTGTATTTCATTCCATTTAACGATCTATCATGTATACGTATATACTGAATATATATTATATATAAATCATGTTTTACATTCTGGAATTATGTAAATTAGTATATAAGTAATAATATTATGTACGACAAGTCAAAACACGTACGATAAAAGAAACGATTTTACCCAAAATGCTTCTTTAACATGGAATTTACAAAAGAACGGGTAATATAAAGTCATAAGTGAACCATATATGATATAATAATGATGAATATGATTTTTTAATAATCCAACGATATTATTTAAATTATTATACAGGAGTTTCGGATACATACGAAGCATATCGGACGTAAGGTAAGGGATAACTATTCCAATCTTGCATTAATCCGAGATTGTTTATTTGTAAGTATTTACTAGGGTTGTTTTTATCATCCATGTCCATGTATTCTAATTTTTTTTTCATGTATGTTTAATGGAATTTTTAGCCATTTTTTAATTTTACCATATGCTATGAAAGGAATCTTACTTTTTTTACTACACGAGGAACTTTTTTACTTTTTATAACAAAAGTACGAGGAAAATGTTATTTTTAAATTATACAGCATTAATGGATTTGTACGGTTTCATAACGCCTCATTTTCATGAAGTTTAATCTACAATATTTCATGTTTGTTTTCAATAAAATCCTTTTATTTTTAAATTTCATGTCATTTTTTGAAGAGAAAATGATTTTTAAGAGGAAATGATATTTTCCTCCAGAATTCTATTCATGTGTTTTATCAAAACCATTTTCCATCTAAGATGCCGTTATTTTAATTGTGTATGTTTCTAGTATAATGTCAATATGATTTACATGGTTTCAATTTTCTTATGATGAAATGATATTCATTTGTTTTATATGGATTATGTTATGATGGAATGATGTTTAGGAAACCAATTTTATTATTTGGGTTACGATGAATGATTTATGTTTATGTTGTGGCACACAGAAGAATGATTTCATTATAAGATGGGTGGGACCTATATCTCCCTCCAATTAATTGGGTAAAGATTTATATCTCATGAGATATGCAAGGATGGAATGGTAAGTTAATCCGGTTCAGTAATACAGGACTGGAATGAGAAGTGAACTCGATTCAGAAAGGGACTTTGTCACTATGATGGTCTGGGCAACAATGCCTTGGCAATTATGGAAATCATATCATGTGCATAATGGTCGCCAAAATTATATGTTTTATTCCCATGTTATTTTATCATTATTGATGTTCCTTTATGATCTATGCCTTAATTACTACCAATATTTATTTCACAACTCGTGATTTTGATGTTTAAACTTTATGTTCATGTTTTGAAGTTCAAATGTAAATAGTTTGTTTTATTTTCTCCATGCTTACCCTTACTGAGAATTTGAGCTCACCCTTTATATGTTTTCTTTTCTCTAGTATATAAAGAAATGTTTTAGGTAATAATAAAAGGGTATGATCTTTATGGGAGATTTTGACGATCTTTCACCACGATTAGAAGATTACGTTCCGAGTTTCAAAAGACACTATATTATAACGGTCCTTTGGTGTTTGTTTTTGTTATATATTAAGTATTCCGCAAAATTATTGTAATGTCCATGTATGTCAGTCTTCAGGTCTCTACAAATAATATTCTTGAATATCTAAAAAATAACTCTCAATGATATATTATCACATTGAACATGAATGAATATTATCCTCAATTTTAATAATGTATTTTCAAGATTATGGGTTTTGTTCATCATTTATTTCTATCATAATAATGTTATCTAAAAATCAATTAATATACGTTACCCAAAACATAATTAATAAAAAATTATATATATCTAATTAATGTATTCTCTAATAGATGAATACATTTAGTGGTAATTATCTCCCCATTTCATAGGAATTTAAATGTTGAGTATGGAATGATGTTTGCACACATACATATTGCTTAACAACTAAAATTGTTCTAAAATTAATTATATCTAATTTCAAAATGAATAGAAACATTCCATATATCTTGTTGATTATTCAATATAATCCACAATTCTATAGAAGAAAATTCTCTCATATGAGGAATAATGCCTATAGCCTTATGATTACACTTATTTGAAATTAATTTTTCAGAAACATCCCATATTTATGAAATTTTTAAATGTTTATCTAAAAGTAATGTTAATATCTTATTTAATAAAAATTATATGAATCTTACCATATCATGTCTCAATTATCACTTGTTTTACCCTTTTTAGTAATTGATATTGATGTTTTGTATAGTGGTGTAACATCCTCTCTAAATTATTTATTGGAATAAATTATCGTTTTATTCTAATTTTAAATTTTATTCCATTCCATTTATTATTTATTTATTTATAATCTCTACCATGTTTTTGAAAATTCTTATATGCTTCCTCTAATTTTTATAGTGATCTACTTTACCTCCCCAACTATGAAGATGTTAATTTTACTCTATATAATCAATTTTACCATTTCATATGGTTAATTATCAATTTTTCTTTTGATAATTATACAAATTCTTATTTTAGTGAACTGATTTATGAAATTTCCCCGTAACTACTTAGAAACCGTCCTAATGGTTTATATGTATATTGACAAGTTATCTTTCATTGGGATTATTGTGTTAGGATTTTTTTCACCATTGTTAGTGGAATAGAGGTCCTCCTACTCATAGTTTTAATTCTTATACATTTCATTATTGATTTATTTACTCTCCCAATCACTAATTTTTTTTATAATTAAAATATTTTATCTAACAATTATATCTCTAAAACATAATGGTTTACCATTATTAACAATTCCTTTACCCATCTAATTATTTGTGGACAAAAATTCTGTCCAACTTCATAAAATCCATAGTATTAACTTGGATACTTCTTGATTTTTCTAGAATAAATAATATAATGAAGAAACCTATTATCATTTTATCCAATGTTGTGATAAGATCCGGTGATAATATTTAGATCCCTTTATTTTAATTGTCTGATAATAATTTTCCTGATAAGAAATAACCTTATAACATCATCAGATAAACCATTGAATTTTAATTTATCAAAAAGTTGTAGAAAAATTCCAAAATGTCCAAGTAAATTATTATGAAGTAGTCATCAGATTTATCTGAGAGTTATAACTAGGGACAGATGACACGAGGATTTCTAGTTGTATCCCTAAACATTGTGGTACATTATACTCCCTTAATGTTCTTTTATATATTATTTCTCTTTATTCAACATGTTCCATTAATTTTATATAATAAACTACAAAAATTATATTTTCATTATTCTATTACCATAATGACATAATTATCTTGGGATCATAGTCAAGAAATTTCTTTCAAGATTTAGTAACATTCTCTCCAGTGCGATACTCATTCATTAAATATTTTCAACCTAAAAACCATACAAAAAATACAAAAAGTGTGTCAAAGAGAGGAACTAAAAAAAATAAAGGGGAAAAATGAATTAATCTAATATATTTAATGTAATAATTTTATAAGATCCCACAAACCTATAAATGATGAAAAATTTAACCACAAGTGAGACATCGTCAATTAAATTTGGGAATGGACTTTAAACCTTATATAATATTATTTTAATAACAATCAGTGATCCTTTTTAGATATAATGGTGTAGAGAGAAAATGCCAAAATACTAATGTAGAATTATCATTGTATAACCTAGGGTATCCATGGGTATCCCAAGATGCCCCACCTTGGGCCCCCCTAAGTCACTAAAGCTAACTCACTAAGGGTCCATGGTTTGTCTGGGATACTCCAATTAGGATCCCCTCAAATCATATAGGTTATCCTTCCCATGTCAACTATACTGAACACCCCTCTTTCCTAACCACATTTCACTCATGTATTTTTAATTTCCAATATATAAAAACCATTTCCATTCACTAGAGCATGATTTCACCAATTTCAGATGAGAAATAGAGAGACTCATGAATCCACTTCACTGAGGTCTTCAGAGACTCCTTTACGTATCCTATAATGGCATAAAACCCAATAAACATAACCTAAGTGGGTTTAGAGTTAGTAAAAGGGGAGAAATCACTAAATACAACTTTTCCCAAATTATCCATTAACTAGGTTGAGAGACTCATCTCTCCACACTTGCTTTGGTGATCCATTTCCCCAAGAAACTCTCTTGAGTGTGGGTACAACTCAAGGGATGTTTCTTGGGAGAACTATCTCCCAAGATTATTCACTTTGGTAACGCATACCCATATCCATTCAATTAAATGACCCATTAAACTAGTTAATTCAATTGGGAGATGCATTTTACATGACCAGTCACTTGGGTGACTTATCACCAAATGTCATTCACTTGAAAAAACAAACAGTCAACATTATTAACACCGGCGACCCACCCCCAGGGTCATACACCTAGGAGATCCATCACCTGTGTACATTCACTTTGGTGGACAATCACCAAGTTTATTCACTTAGGGACCCTTTATCCAAGTTCACACACTTCCACTAGGTCAAAATATATATTGGAACCCTATAATAGTGTAATAATTTAATTTTAATATCTCAATAGGTTGAAGTATTTCATAGGCCCTATATTGGGATTTATTCTTTATATATCCGCATACTGAGAAACCATGAATGAAACATTCTTTAAAATATGGTACCCCCATACCTGAGGCCCCTTTTTGGATATTATACTAGTAAGATTACTTAAAAAATCACCTTATAGGCACAGATTAGTAATGGACACCAGTGTGAACCACTTTTAATCATACATTTTATTCATTAAAGGTGTCTCTCATATGTCTATATTCATATATATGGACCTAGGGGGTTTATAAATCCAAGATTACCTTGATAATGGTGGACTTAATCTTATTTAAATTGGATAGAATTCCCATCATAGATACAATAACACTTGGTTAAACCAGTTCTGAGCTTGATCAGTCAGGTTTCCTAGTGTATTACAGAGTTCACATAAAGAGTGAGTAAGACAAAAAATTTGTAATCCCAACATCAAAACTTCTAGTCTCTAGACTAGGAGAAACCCATATGCATTTCTATTAAAATTCTATGCATCCTTTCCCTTTTATTTCTAATCACACCTGTACAATAGATGTGTAAGCCCAAACAATGAAATTATCAAGGAAAAATACCATTTAACGTTTTTTACTGTACTCTTATTTGGGGGTAGGGAAGCTTCATATGTGTAAAATACACCTGATCCTCTGTTGATTCATATTTTAAAACACACACATCCTAGTCACATGATGTAAATGTGCATGAAAACATACTCACCACAAGATGTTAAACTGCATTGTATGGTCTCGTATCATTACCATAAACAATTCCATTTAATCTATGTGGGATTTGTTTACTATAAAGTAGGATATATAAGATGCCTCTCAAATGTTCAAACACAACATTTAGTTTAATTCCCATTCTAATGGGTCCATATTTCTCATGAAATTACATAAAACCTTGCCTTTCCAGGATATATTATAATGAGTCTGGATATCCAATTAATTAGCACCATATACTTTATAGATATCATTTCAATAGAAAACATTCGTAATAATATCATACCCCTAAATGGAGTCTCATATTCTTCTGCATGAAAACCACATCTGTATCATTAAGTATATAATTCTAATGACACCATGATTATCCTACCAGGGAGATATACCTTACCAAACCAACACATCCTCATAATGGGGTGGAAATGCATAATTCCAACACCTACATTTCCTATGAATTGTTCACCTATCATTCTTTATCGAATGATGTTAAATTGAATGGATAAATCAATTTCATTTTGCCTTAAAAGGTTGAAATCCCTTATTATGTGTCACCAAACTACATGGGTTCTGGCTACCTTCATAATGATACATTGGAATGCCCTTTTGTGATCCCTATCCTGAAAACCCAAATATTTATCAGCTTCCATGATATTGATAAACTCTATAGCACCCAACTACGATTATTTGAAATATAGTGAATTAAAAACCAAAATTTATATGTAATAATAAGATAATAATAAATAACCTATGATGTAGTAAAATTGTCACATTGATAGGAGGAAATAGATATATACATAAATTCATATAGAAACTTGCTAATAATTGACTATAGTATGGGGTAAATAATCTCATACTAGGTATTTGAGAATGATTAAAAACAATTACATAAATCTATAATACTATCCCAAAGTATGAAATAGATCCACCCAATTGTGTGTGATTGTCCGGACTACCAATATTACTAACCAATTTGAGTTCCCAGGTAACATTGATAAGAATCACCAGTGAAAATACAACACTGAAAAGTAGGTCTACAGTAAAACCTCAGTCATATATGTGAGATCCATTTGGTGTTTATGGTTACAAAAATAAACCCCATTGGAATTCATTTGTGATAAGAATAGGGTGTTGACACGAAGGTTGTGTAGACACACTCATCCCTTCATAATCAAGCATTGGGCTATAATGTTTTGGGTGAAAGGAAAATGGAAAACTCAACATGAACATTTAAAATATGGAAATAGTTGGTAAAATATGAAACTAATTAAAATTATCCATTAATTGGTACTCTTATTATATTTTCATTACTTAGGTACATTCCTCACATTCAAACATAGATCAAAATAAATTGATTTATCATCATATAATCATTTATATTATTTGAATTCCATTATAGATGTATAACCCATAAACTAGCGGAAAATGTATTCAAATTAGTGTCACTAACACCAGGTGTTTAACATGATGGGAATGGGGTACCATCAAAATGGTATCATCCTAATCCTAAAGGGCATATGGAAGTTTCTCTAAGAACTGTATCCTAAAATCCAATCTTGTATGATGAGAGAGGAAAAAAAGCTAGTGAAACATATCACTACCACCAGCATATTGATAATCATATCCCTAGAGTGTGATAAACAATACCTTCTCAATTATACAAATCAGGATTTAAAATTAAATGAAGAACTCAGTTGAGGTCAAGGGTTACCTAGGAGAGCTTCTGAAACCCACCACCACTAATATTATGCAACCACCACCCCTAAATAGCTTGTTAAGGCCTCCAACCAGAAGATATCTCCCTCATACAATTATAAACAATAATATAAGAAATTTCACTATGTTTGGTGAGATACGATCCATATGGAATGATATCATATCCCAAAATATGATGAAACAAATCTTCCACAAACAATAGAGGAAATTGTAGAATAGTCTTATATCATAATTCATACAAATAAATTCTATTTGTATACTCTAGAATAAAATAGGGGGTAGGAACATAACCCTTCTCTTGTGAATGAGGCTCATTGGTATATCCATATTGAAAAAAAGTAGATAAGAAGGTATATACTCCAGATTCTACTAAGGAAGAGGGAGATATTCGGGTTCAAAAAAGAGGAATCCCTCCAACATATCTTGGTGTTAATTGAAATAAAGTACAATATCCCTACTTATACACTATATTGTTGTTATAAGACTTGAGAAACATAAATAAAATGTGGTGGTCAAATTATTTTTGTGATCACTTTAGTAAAAATAGTTCTTCAAAACGAAACATTGGATTCCAGTTTAAAAAACTATATTTAGACACTTTATATTATAGAATGAGAAATAAAACTAAAAATATTTACAAAATTACATACTTTAAAAATAATATCTCAAAATTATCTCAAAATCACAATAATATAAAATTTATTTTCATTGGGGAACAACTCAAGTTACTTTCGTATCTGAAAAGGATGTTTTTTTCACTATATGAAATCTCATTTTCATATGTTCAACATTTCACAAAAAGTATTTCTATGTCAGAAATCACTCTAAATATAGTCCTATAATCGACTTCCATTTAAAATTATGAAAAATAAAGTGGTGATATTGAATGATTTGTAATGAAAAACTCATTACAATGTCATCAAGGGTCTGATCATATGTATATGATAAAACAATTGTAGGGAAAAATATATTTTTAAAATGATCCTGGAATAATATAGTATGTCTATAATCCATGATAACAGGACATTTTCATGAAAAGAGATAATATATACCATGGTAAAGGTAAAGCACATGAGATAATTAACACGACCCGTGGATAATAATCATAGGAACAAAGATATTAAAATTTATGGAAATTAATAAGAATAGTAATCTATAGAAATAATATAGGAATATAAATCATAAAATAATGGATTGGTAATCACTACCCATTTCCCATATAATTTGGGGGGGGGGGTAGGAATCACTAAATTATTCTCTTAGTGGAGAAGGAATCACTAACTAATTCAAAAAAACATTGTAGAGTAAGATTCACTACTCGATTCCCATAAATATAGTGAAGTGGGATTTACCACATGATTACCAAAAACATAGTGTATCAAACATCACATACTGATTCTCATAGAGAACCGAGCATCAATAATTGATTTCCATAATAATCTCATGATATATAAATCATTATCCAATGAATGGGAGGGGGACGTAGAACCCCACCCATCTCAGGGATTTATGCGACCCAAAATGTTTCTTAGATCTATTGTACTAAAAATAACAATCATTTATAAATATGTGTTTCGCTTGAAGACAATAAAATATCACATTATAAATAATCAATGGAATGAAAAATGGGTCTTACACAACACTTCCATTTGGTATCACCAAATATTTCATCATGAAATTTAATTGTTGACACCCAAAATTCAATCAACCCAAGAAAGTAATTCATAAGAACATTTATAGGGTGATTTATGAAAAATAAAATCCATGGAAATAAGGCCATTGCTGTTAAATATGAAAAATGTAGTTAAATAATTAAATGATTTTTTGATAATAATTTAAACATTAGAAAAAATGATTAATTTACCTGTCACAAGGGTAAGGTCATATTATAGAAATTGAAAATATGTAATTTTTAAATCAATATTTTGAAATAACCTACAATAATGATTCATTGAAAATTAATCTATGGGTTTTAAAAAGAGATGTGATTTTTTTGGAAAATTTTATTTTTTAACTAATATATTAATAAAGGTCACTTAAAAAAATACATAACAGTTTCAATAAGTCAATGTGAAAACATTGGAAAAATTTTACACTTCAAAAATATACTTGAATAATTAGTCATAGAATGACATAAAGGTTATAAAAATAAATTTTCATTGAAAGATAAACCATTTCATATTTAAACAATCTATAACCTTTTATATATTTCAAAATAGCAATGTTTAAAACACACATAATAAAAATATTAAAAAAATTCCCATTTAAAAGTGGATAATTAAAATAAGAACGTGACATGAGATAAGAAATAATTATATATCCAATATATAATAGAAATCAAGGGTGGAAAAAATATAGATAAGGTGGGGGAAACTATCGTTAAAGTGGGTGAGAATTATTCTCAACAATGATATACTTATTATGGTAAAGGAATTCATTAGGGAGGAAGATTTGGAGAAAAAGAGTCATTCTACCCAAAAATAAATAAAATGTCCCAAAAATGAAATCTTAATATGGAATAAAAAACCATGGAAGAAATAATTACAAGAAGCATTATAACTCCATAAAGGGACTCAAGTTAGAAAAACTTTTTATGCTAATATTAATGTTAGATTCAAGGAACATAAGAGGTATAATATGAAATAGACATTAAAATAAATTAAATGAAAAAATTATTTATAATTGAATCTAATGTGTTAGTTAATAAACCATATAATAGAAATTATGGGGTGCAATATCAAACATGTCTCATGGATTCAAAAATGAGATAAAAACCCTTATATTAATTCCATTCATTCATTAATAAACCTGAATATCCTGTATAGAAAACAAAATTATTTATCATTTATTTTAAAAAAATATTCAAATATATAATATTTTATAAAATTAATTTATAATTTTTCTTTTCATGATTATTATTTAGTTATAATATATTTTCAATATCGAGTGTGAGTAATATTTATTGTTTTGATCTAGTTTCATAATAAAAGTATTGTTGTTTGTTATTATCCCATATTTCATCATTCCCAGGACAGAAAATTTATTTTAATTGATTCCTTATAATTTATTATAATTATTTAATTTCATTCTATTGTATTTTGGTTACGATCCCTAAATTGAAAATGGAGATGAGTATGTTACCTTGATTTTTAACATAAAGATGTTGGTATCCTAAATAGTGAGTTTAATATTAATTTTATCAATCCATAAAAATTTATTATTTAATAATTCATATAATATATTATCATTAATTCAGTTATTTCTATAATCCATGAGGTTAATTATTAACATTGTTCATGTAAGTGTTTAGACCGATCCAAACATGAACATACAATAATAGATGGATGATTATTATAAGGAAAGTGTTTGTTTGAAATATCATTATTATAGAATAATAATTATAAATTATATATATTATTAAGTGGGTAATCCTACTATAATATATTTTAAGATATAATAACCATACATGAAAAAAGACGATCTGTGTTACTTTGTGGTGGTGGTAGTCTACACAAACATAAATGATGCTTTCATTTTTCTTATTGGAAAAGGGAAATGGGGAATGATAATTATTATATTATAAAAATATAACGTAGTATAAAATCAATAAAAAGATAACTATACAGGATTTATAAAATCATATTTTGGAAAGTATGATATAAAATAAAAGAAGTTGGGAAAATTATTACAAACATTGAGGACTTAGGCTTTCCCATGGAGGAATCCTTGGAAATAGAGGTCTTAGACTACATATAGATTAAGATAAGATTAATTAAGTGAAATAATATTCTAGGGGAATGAAAAATTATATTGTTTTAAGTGGAAACCAAAATTTGGGGTGTCATTGAAGCGGTGGTGTGAGGCCCCTTTTATAAGTGATGAGAACATCATTTTTTTAAATATTTCATCTTAATATAATGTTATAACATGTTTTAGATGTAAATAAAAGTTAAAATGGTTAATAATTTATTTGGGGATGTAATAATGACCATAATCAGACAACTATTAATTTTTAAACAAGTTTTAAACTTGTTCAATGTCATTTAATAGTAGAATTTTCACTTTAACCATAATTGGGTTTTACCATTATGGCTATGTTTTACCTAAGTATTTTAAATTTATTGGTTTCAAAAAAATGTAAATTATAAATAATTATTACCAAATTAAAAAAATATTAATTCCATTTTCTGAGATAATAAATATATGTGTACTAAAAATCAATTTTATCATTAGCACATTTAAATCGTAAAAACCATTTTTTAGAAAAAAATGTATTATTTAGTTAAAATTTATTTATAGGAAGAAATAATTAGTGAAATTTAATTTCATGAAGTTAATTAATTTTTTTTGAAAAATATAATGCTTATCTGGCCTTAAAGGAAATCCAAAACCAAATTTGACCAAAATAATATTTAATAAAAGTAATGTGCGATAACAATTAATAAAAAAATTACTTCATTTGTAAAACATATGCTTTTAAACACATAATAATGTTTAAAAATTTAGAGTTTTAAGGACTAAAACATATTAAATAAAAATTAATAATTTTTTATGCTATAATTACTTATTGATATAGTCATAAACTCTATTATTTTAGTTAAAAAATGTATTTTTTACTATTCACCTAAAAATGATGAATTATATAAAAATATTAAAAAATCACATTATTATAATATTTATTTGTGTTATTCAAAAATAAAACTATTGAAAAAAATTAAAAATTAAAAATTAAAAATTTAGATTATAATAAAAAATTCAAAATGTAACAACCTAAACTGAGAAGCCTGAAGTTGGTACATGATTTTATCATATTGAAATTATTACATGGAAGAAAATAATAACGTAATGATCAGTTTAGCAGTCTTGGAATAAAATATTACATACATTATACCCATAACACATTGGAGAAATAAAATAAAACATGGTACACAAAACAATTAAATAAACTTCATTCCTGAGTGATTATTTAGATATTTCTTCTTCATAACCTATGGAAAAGAAAAAATAATAATGGTGAGCTCAAATGCTTATTAAGGGTTATTAAAATGGATGTAGTAATGAATTCAAGAAATTAATGGACATAGAAAGGTGAATTATTTATGACACATTGTATTCAAATAACTAGATAAGGTAATATCTATATAGCATGGTAAGAAATGGAAACCACTTTTCATTTAATCAATGAATGAAATATAAAATTAATTCATAGATATGTCGATACCCAATCTCATGGATATAAATGATTGATAAAAGGAATGAAATGTTTTAATATTAGATTTCTGGTATTTAGGACATGAAACCATATACCATCAATATCAATTCTGAGGAATGTTAAAACCAGTCTAATTTGGTGAAATGAGTCATATTATGAAACTGCTAATGCATCAAGGGGATATCATTAACCGAGCCCCACCTGTGGCTGTCATTCCAATGCATTTCTCCTTTATCTAATAATATATTTAATTAATAATTTTTTCCATATCATCAAATATCCATATTGAATAAATTATATAGATTTATCAATAATTTCATAGTGGAGGTTACCTACTGATAAGGGTTGTTTTTTATTAATGGAAAAATCATTTAAAAATCCTTAAAACATTTTAATGGAAAGTAATCATTAAACACCCCAAAATATCCCATACAACTTTGAAATATTTAAATCATAATAATCTTGAAGGTATAAAATTAAATAAAACATATAATACCATGATAATAAGGATATTTCTGATATGACAGTTCAATGTATGTATATACACCATATACAATTAAATAGGTGAATAACAATAAATAAGACTTAATAGAATATAAATTAGGACGAAAACCCTTACCTTGAGTTTGAATTGATTCGTGTGACTCTATATTCAATAATAATAAAAATATGTTAATTGTTTACTATCATAAAAATGTTTTGATGTTTATCTTTAATTTTATTTCCCTTATTCCCAAGTTTTATTCAAATACATAAATAATTAGTTTTACATCGAATGTTTTGATGAAAATTAGTTCATGTGACAAAAATGATTTTGTTTGGTCGACTATGGTCAAAGGGGTATTTATATAAAAGTATCCATAATAATTATCATGACATAATTATAATATTTATACATCATTTATACATTTAAAACTAATATTTAAACTCTGTTTTTTAAAAATAAATCAATGTTACATTCATGGAGTCTGCTAGCCATAAGTACACATGAGCAACGTTCCCATTTTTCTGTGATCGTTATGGAATGAAAGTAAGAAAAATTTTATTTCTCCAGAATGATAATTATTTCATAAAAAAAATTTTATAATGTCATATATACTTATTTATATAATTATTGTTATGTAAAAAGAATAACATCGTGTCGAGGAGGCAGTAGTCCACACATCCATGAACGATGTTATCACTTTTTGAGTGTGTGAATGGTTAAAAAATAGAATGATATATATTATATTTCCAAAATCATAATTATAGACATAATTTATTATAGATATTCATCATGAAACATATTTTTAATTAAAACCATCCTTTATACATTACATTTATAATGTGAACGAGTCATATCTCTTTGAGGGGGTGGTAGTCCACACTCTCAGAAACAAAGTCATCTCATTTACACTAAATAGATAGTATAATGAAATGTGTTGTAAAATAATTGAAGAATATTAAATACATAATATATATCATATAGATCATATATAAATATAGTTTCCACAATAATTTTCATCATGAGAGGTTGAAAAGTAAAAATTATTAATCATTGTCTCATGAGTTGGTAGTTCGTCGTACCAGTAAACACTATCTATGTTACCCATTAGATAGAAGTGTGAGTATTTTTAGGTAGAAACATTAGCATAAAAACAAATTAATATACATAGGATATATTTTTTTATAAAAATTGGTAATAATAAGATTTTAGTGGGTATGTAATGGAAATAAAACAAAAGAGCTTAATAAAATTTGTTACCTCTTAATCAGGTAACTCCTTTTAGATTATACCAAAATTATTCCATGGATTTCTTCATTATAAAGGGGGGGATTATATGATGAAGGTATATATATTAAATATATATTTTGGATTATCTCTTCATAATGTTAGTGTCATGAGTGGTGTGAGGATGGGGGGATTGGAGGACTTTTTATAGTGGAGGAGGAGTGACACACTAGTAATATTTTGAAAAAAAGAAATCTATACACGTTTTGATCAATGAATGTGGATCCGATAATGAACTAATTTCTATAAAAGTGGTAATGGGGTCAAAATATTTCTTAAAAACGTATCTTTGATAAGTTTCTACAAAATTTGGGCCCTTAAGATTATGGTTTGATCCCTTATGAAGCTATATTTTACCTTAATCATTGTAATTAATTTTAACAACATTAAATAATTTTTTCTGTTGTAATAAAAGTTGAAATTAAATTATTAGAAATTATAAATTATTATTATTAAAAATATGTAATATATTTTTAAAAATTTAAATAACATAAATTTAACAAATTAATTTAAATTTAATCACGCAGAACAGACAACAATCTTGGATTTAAATGTTAAAATGTACCAATGTTTTCTATGTTTTGATAATCAGTTTCAAAGTGAATTTAATTACAACGACCTAAAATAGATTCCTTTATAAAAATATAATCTATTTAAACTATAATACCAATTTATAGATTAATTTACCCTTATAAATAAGTTAGATAAAAAAGAAGTTTGGAATAAAAATTCAATATTTTTCATTGTTCATAAAAATAATAACAAAAATTACCAAAAATTACCCATAAGATTATTTTTAGGTTTAAATTTTTAAATATGAAATTTATTTTTACATATATATTCATTATAATTTCCAATAATGGGATTTAAAATAGATTCTCCATTAAAAAGTGATAAAATTTCCTTGATAAAAATATAGTATTTTATGGGTAATATTGGGTTTGTTCCTATTATATAACAACCTAATGTACTGGATGAATACCAAAAATATTTTATTCAATATACAGTATATATATTAAATTAATATAATTAAATAATAATAATTAACTAAATTTATTACCATGAAATACCTTTATGACCCTAAAACTAGTTTTCTATAATAATATTCCCTTCATTGTCAATTGTTTCTTATATTACCTTCTAATAAATTTGAAACCTATTAATTCATTTTATATACGTATAAACCATATATTTTCATAAGTTATTTAACACTATTTATAAAGACTAATTTTATGGCATGTTTATATATTATTATATTAAATTATAATTTTTTAACAATATATTTTTGTCAAGTTAAAAATAGTATTACGTGTAATGTATGATTTAAAAAATGTCACCCAATTGTGCAACAGAAGCTAACCCGATATTGAATACTTTGAAAAAAATAGAAAATATAGAATCTTTTGGAAATAGTAAATATATTTTAATATATTAGGGTATTATATTTGGTTACATTTCTGGTTTCATGTGTCATGCATGATATCAAATATTTGGTTCTTACATTAGAATTTCAGGGTGCTACCTAAAAAGTATAAGAAAAATGAATTTATTAAAAAATCTATTTTTTTATCATTATGTTAATAATATTTTATAATATTTTATAATTTAAAATATTTTATTATATTAGAAAATATATTTAATGATTTTATATTATCATTATAATCATTTTAAATTAGTTTATTTATCTTATTAATAATTTAATCATTTATCTGATAACGACCAATCCACTTATTATTATATACACTCAAAATATTAGAATTTTTAAATGCTTAATATATTTTTATCTACTTGTGTTTTTATTATTCTTACAATTTTATTCAAAATATTCATTTGATTTGTTGTGGCTCATTTTAGTTATAGGTTTCATTGGGAGAAATCTATCGAACACATTATATTTATTTAAAGGAAAAATATATAGTAAAATATGGTAAGTTAACTCCTCCATTAAAAAAATTACAACATCTCCATTTTAAATATATTCTCTAAATTGAAATATCTATAGGTGTTTAAAATATATAATTTATTCAAAACACAATTTCTAGAGAGTTATTAGCCTAAAAAACATAGGAAACATATATTTCTCCTTATAATAGGTTAACCAATATCATTGACTTTTTCTCAAACCATTGTATCCATGAGTATATAATTATTCAATATCAAGTCCCATGTTATATAATTTGATTCTAATGGATATCCATGCTCTTCATTACATTGATAGACTACCACGAGATGATATGAAATTTGATTTCATAACTCAAAAAAATTCTATCTATGTTGATGGGACTGAATCATTTCTAAAATCACATTATATTCATTTAAATGAAAGATTAAAATATTTTCTCATGAAACATTACCAAAAAATCATCTTGTTATACAATATGATAATAATCTTTCTTTGATAATCAAATAATTGGGGTAGATAATTAATGTTCTTAAAAAACATCAGAGATATCATCAACTATTATTTAGGATGTAATCTATAAATATAGAGTAGACGATGTGAGTTACTTAATTATAAGATTCCATATAATTATTATTAATGAATTGTATTTACATTTTTACCAAGTTTTTGATAGATTGTGATACCTATAATCTATGTTTGACAATTGAATGGTAAATTGATTTAAATAATTACCAAACCCTTATATTTGATGTGTTGAAGTATTGATAGTATATTAGTTGGGACTCCAATACCTTCCATTGTATTGTCCATCCTCTTAATATCTCTTTCATAATCAATATATTTATGGTATATACTTCCACACTTGAATCATTTTATTATTATATTGAGTCATTTACATAGGCTATTCATTAAATATTATTAACACGTAGGAATTTTATTCTTCTTTTATTCATCATTTTTATCTCATGATAATTAAAAAAATCAATTAATCAAGTTTGTTATATTTTTATAATGTTTCGTGTTATTAATGATAAATCATGATTTTTAGGTGAGTATAACCACATGTTTATGACCACCGCATTCTATACAAATTGTTTTATCATTATGACAATTAATGTATTACCCATCATGTCTATAATTAACTTGGTTCATATAAGATATGTCTATTTATAAAATCAAAAGGGTTTATCATTACAAATCAATATTATTATTATATGAGAATCAATGTAAATAATCTCATGAATACTCAAGCATGGAATATATTACTCTTCAAAAACATGAAATTAACATACATTTCATCCTAAACCATAGTTAGTTTAATCTTGGTTTCATTAGGATAGGTTATCATATATCATTTAACATAATACCTCCATATTATAATGGATTTTAAATAGAATGTGATTACCCAAAGCATGTCCCCTGAGAGATTCTATCTAAGAGGTTAGCCTATGATACCCATTATGCACTAGAGTGAGGAATGAGTTAATGCTCAACGATTATTTCTTATGGTGACTACACCTAGGTAAATTTACGCCATTACTACATCCTCTTGGAACAATCTATACAACAATGTAATTTATTTTGGGGACCACACAATATCTAAATTTTCCAAAACATTAGGTTGTTATCATATACTTATAATTATTAATTATACTTATCCCTAGTGTTTTAACAATAATAATATTATTATAAACCATATAATAATTGATCTATTTAAAAAAATTAACTAAACACTACTCTGCTACAAACTATAGTGCCCTAGACCTACACTCCCTTGTTGGATACCGAATTTTTTTTATTAAACATTGGAATTGATACAATGTGATTAAAACATATAATTATTTACAAAAACACCATAATTTAATCATTACATCTCACAATAATCATATAATCCCATGAATATAATGTTTAATGTTTTTTAATGATTCCCTACCATGTCTTTAAAATAAAAATAGGATGTCTTTTATATGATAATAATAATTCCTTTTTTAGATCATTAAAAAATCCTGAAAATTACCTCTAAAAAAATTCCTTCTAAATATCCATGTAAACAAATTAGTAAGGAAAATGAAATAACAGAAATGGTTGTTATGTTGTCATAAAGTTTTTGATCATAAGCATGTGAGAAAACAAGAATGGGGAGAAATATCTATTAAAAAAACACATAATAATAATAGATTTGAATAAGAAATGATAATAAGAAATGTATTCTCAATTTAGATAACATATATGATGGTATAAGTGTGTTGAAAATGATTTAATAAACATAAGTCACAGATCATGATTGTAAGCATAAATATATGGCATGTTAGGGAAATAAAGCATAATAGTAAACTATGGAACAAAAAGAGGCATAAAATCATAAAATAGTGGAGAATAAATCACTACCCTTTAACTATTACATAATACAGTAGGGATCACTACCTTATTCCCAGTGAATAGTAGGAATCACTACTCAATTTTTAGAAAAATAATAGTGCATGATTTACAACATGAATTTGATAAATACAGTGGAATAAGACTGAATACCTGATTTTGATAAATATTGTGAACAAGGATTTAATACATGATTACCATAAAAACAGTGGAGCATACATCCCTTCAAGATTCCCTAAGTGTATCGACAACCAATATTGAATTCCCATAATCATAACATGAGATATGAATCCTTAACCAATTCATTAGAGGGATATATAGGATCCCACACATCTCATGGGTTTATCATATTTGAAGAGTCTTAAGGATTTATTGGGAAACAATATTCTCATGTAATTATCCAAAAAACCAACAATCATATAAACCTATGTGTACCACATGAAAAAATAATCCATCATATCACAAATAACTCATGGAATAAAAATTAGGGTTTAAAACATTTTTTAGATGTTATCACCAAAATTAACTGCATGAATGTAAATGGTTGAAACCCCAAATTCAATGACCTAAAAAGAGTATTTAATAACATTATTTAGAGGGTATTTTGTAAAAAAAACTTCTAAAGAAATATATATTTTTTATATTAATATTAAAACGGTAGAAATATTATAAAATATATTTTATATAACTATTTTAACACAGGTGTAAGTGACGATGTTTTGATTCACTTCAAAATGGTGAAATTTTAGAAACATACAAAATGAATTTTCAAATAAAATTTTTGAATTTTTTTTATTAATCCTCGAAAATTACATAATGATTTCATATATATGATATGAAAACATTTTTTAGTCCTTTACATTTTTGGAAAATATTGTCCAAAAAAGGAGATTTGAAAAAGATATAATGGTTTGAAAAAGTATTGTGAGAATAGTAGATAAACATTTCATTTAAAAAAAACTAATAATAGATGCTTGAAATTAAATAATGGTTACAAAATTAAATTTGTAGTAGAAGATAAAATATTTGATTTTGAATTGTTGGAAAATATATTTTATATTTTGAAACACCTTTATAGAAAACCCACATTGTAAAAAGAGTAACAAAATTTTATTTTAAAATATATAGAGGGAAATTTTTATGTTTTTGTGAGATGGAAGATAATTTTATTTCCAAATGTATAAGAGAATATTTGTGAGAATGTATGATATTTTAAATTAGGGGGAACCAATATTAAATAAGATGTTAATTATTATCAACAATGATATACCTTCTATGGGAAATAAATACATCATGGAGGACGACATGAATCAAATGTAGCATTTCCCCATAGTGAAATAAAATATAATATGTAATAAAATATTAGGATTGAATCAACCAATCGTAGAAGAAATAAGTTCATGAATAATTATTATAACTCAATAAATGGAGTTATGATATCGTAAATCCTTATAACAACAGTAACAAAAGAATAAAATCACATAATAAGGATACTATGTAATAGACATTAAAATATAATGAAATGGAATATAATCATTATAATTTAACAAAATTGGGAAATTAATACACTATATTAGATAAATGATATTGTACAATAGAAAACATGTTTTAAGGATTTTAAAACAAGGAAAAGAAATTTGTACCATAATTCCCAAAATTCGTGAAAGTACACGAATATATTAAATAAAAAATTATCTTAATAACCTATTTAATAAAATTAGTCACATATATATTATTTAATAATTGTCATTTATAATTATTCTATAAATTTATATTATTTTTCTATTATCTATATTCAATATAAGATGTGAGGAATATGGATTTATTCGAATTAGTTTCATAATAATGTTGTTCTTACTCATTATTCTCTGAGTGTTCATAATTGAATAATAATAAGAGGTAATATAACTGATGATTTATAATTTTTAAACTTCATTTGATCTTATTATTATTATGATCATTAAAAAGAAATTATTGATGAGAATTTATGATGATTTTTAACATGTGGGAATTGGTATATTAATTAATGAGTTTAATATTAATGTTACCTTTCAAAAAAATTAAATAATTAAATAATTATTTGTTTTATATTTTATCGGTAATTATGTTATTATATTCATACATGTTGTTATTTTATATTATTTTTCATATAGCTGGTTAGATTTATCCAAACATGAACATATAATAATAAACGGATGATTA
The DNA here is from genome assembly GCA_963277665.1 of Viscum album. Lineage (NCBI taxonomy): Eukaryota > Viridiplantae > Streptophyta > Magnoliopsida > Santalales > Viscaceae > Viscum > Viscum album. The sequence continues at coordinate 588,523,345 of OY728119.1, read as the reverse complement.
TTGTTGGTCAGAGTGAGTATCACAAGAGGTGGGTGAATTGTGTACCGAATAATTGTTTTTATATAAACAACCAAAAATCAAATCCCCATATCTGTTAGACAACATAGTTAATCAAAATAGAAAATAATTATAAGTTCGTACCAGTTAGAAATATTTCTTCAATGACTGATTAAGTCTCTCTTAGCATAATATATAAGTATTAATTTAAATTTTTAAATATATTTACTTAATAATAATATTATATAAACATTATTTATGTCAAACTATAAAATTAGTGGCCTTTCTAACATTAAAAAGACGTTAATGGTATGAAATAAAAAAACACAGCGTGGAATCAATAAAAGAGTTCCAGTATCAAGTCGATACATAATCCATTCCACTTAGATATCACCTGATTCCACGTAAATTATATATGATAATATTCTATCTACAACCTCAATAGTGTATACATTAGATAACTTATCTAGGCCACGTATGGACCTCTTACACAATACAGGTGGGAATAAAATAACCATAGGCCACACAAGGACCACTTCAACAACATCTTGGGAAATGAAATGTAAAGAGAGATTCATAAGATACCTAGTATATTCCAGTTATGGAATAGGAGTCACTATGGGTTAAATAAATAAGATAAAAACATACATTATGTAATGTAATGAAAAAATAAAGAAAGAGAAAATAAAAATATGTAGAAAGATTTTGTTTATCTATTTAATATTCTCTATAGCTTATGACTCATTGAATGTTGGTTAAAAAGAATCTCAAGTCAGGTTTTGAAAGGCACAACAAAACGTAGAGTCATAATCTATTTATTTTAGTTGTGGGAAGGAACTGAATGTTCAACTTTCCCCAGTTTCTCATAGTGGCTGTATAGGAAAGATGTAACGTGTAACCTCTTAGTAATTTTCATATTTTGTGTGTCAGTGTATATCTTTGTAAGCATCTATGTGTTGGTTATCTCCCTAAACTAATTCGCATAATGGAGTATACAACTTTATTTAATAGGACCATACAAGGAGAATTATTTGGATCCTCTAATCCTCATACTGGATGACTAAAACACTCATTAATGAACTAATGAAATAATTAAATAATAATTATTAAAATATCTCTCGTCATTAAATTTGATAAAAAATCTATTAGAAATAGTTAATTTTAAATAAATAGAAATAATTTAAGTGAATCATTTGAACAGTTACACAACACCAGTAGTGATTCGTCCTAATGATGAATTGGGTTGGTCATGAGTCTTTCCAAAATTGAATCATCTAATCAGAATTTCATTCTAACACGTTGAAAAATATCTATATTGAATGATTGTAGGGTTGGAAGGTAGATCATCATATGGAAGATGGTCCTTCCTATACTTAACAAATTTTTTATCTTTGTGGTGACTCATTACCATTGTTAGGTCTTCTTTATAATTTTTTAAATTTCCATAGGTCATCTCTACGGGTACGTGTTTTCAACACATAGGAAAGTTTCTTTGTTCAATGGCGAGTCATGTCTGATAGTGACTCTTTCACATGCATAACCATATTTTCACCTTGACAGTTAGTCTTCCTCAAGGGTGATTCATTGCTAGAGGTGAATCAACCGCAACAGTGATACATGTATTGAACTAACTATTCTTGATACAAATCATAAATTTTTTTTACAATCCTCCTTATATTAGAAAATTATGTGATAAAACATAGAACTAATTAATAGATTAGGAAACACTATATGGTGATTAATAAAAAAACAATCCAACAATCAACCCCTTATTGATGATCACAAATTGTGAAATTTTATAAACCATGTTATCAAAGTAAAATGTGTATAGTAAATATGATACAACAATTATCAAATAAAATTAGATAGGAAAATGAATTGAAGAAAATATGGTATCAATAATAGAGTTAAAAAATGGCATCAAATATAATATAACTAATAAAATTATTAAGAAAATGATGTTATATATGTAAAAAAATACCAAAAAACCAATATACCTTTTTTTACTATCAGAAAGAAACAAATAAAATAAAAAATGTAAGAGAATATAATATTTAGAAATTCATTCTCATTAAAAATTCAATGAATGTAAAACCAAAAAGATTTTACAGAACAATAAACAAATATCCCAATCAATGGAAGGAATTATAATTCTCACCACTTTATAAAATATTTTTAATGAATCAAAGATAAATATTATTTCCATTTTTACAAATAAGAAGGCTCAACATCTGAACATTAGGTCACTTGAGGAATGGTTGTAGAAACACCAGTGAGGGAAGGAGTCTCTGAGATAATTTTCTTAAGGTGATGCATTCCTTCATGGGGAGTGAGTTAAAGGGATGTAAATGAGTTAGTAGAGGATAATAGGGGTCACTGGTGAAACCATGTCTAAATAATTATGTACTTGTAGCTGGAGGATTCCTATTAGATGTAATGGGAATGGAATCCTGAGCTGCTTAAACACTTCCAGAAACATGCATAATGGGTTTCATAAGATTAATGAAATCCACAATGATGTTTCCACCTATATCCATAGAACTAATGAAATATTTATTATCTTAAATAAACAACATATGAATTTAAGTCATTACATTTAACTGATTCACTTAATCCATTAATGCTTTAGAGTCTGGAGGCATCCTTAAAATTTTTGACAAGAACATTAAATGAGTATTCAACTGGTTATTAGTAAAATCTGAAATTGATAATAATTTTTGGCTTTTGTGATGTCCTCTATATCAACCGTGATGTCAATAATGTAATCCCTAACCATTATATGAAACGGTGATTAGTATCCATGATTTGTTTCGGAATTTCATGAGGTAGGTCTGGTATATCCCCTGATTCACTAGCAACATGAAACACTTCTTGAACAACATATATGATCAAGTTAACATCAATGGTTGGTAGTGGGGAACTTGATGAAGAAGTAATGTAAGACAAATTGTCTACCCATTTTAGAAAAGCTACAATGGAATCCAAAAATGACGGCCTCATATCCTCTATGGTCGATTTCAGATATTCCATCCCACTATCCAAGCTTCTTTTTTCTACTTAAACATCTTGAATATGAAGCACCATCTTATGATGGATGTGTTGAATCAAAATACCTAACAAATTTCTCATATCCTTATCACTGAGCTTGTTAACCATGTTAGGTTGGTTTTCAACAACAAATCAAAATTAGATTGAAAATTTCCTTTGAAATAAAATAAGTCACCTCTTATGAAAACATCAAATGGCACTTAGGGGATGATATATGAAACAAATCTCTCAAAATAAATACTTTTCAACCCACTAGAAACAACAATTTTATTAACCAATAATCCCTAATGATCCCTTTCTTCACAAATAGTATTTCCAACATTATTTGTTGGATTACCATTCTTATCAAAAAATATATACCATTAATTAAACATTATGTCCACCCAACTGAGATAAGACATACTATAAGATTTTAAAATAGTAGATTCAACAACTATAGTGACAATAAAATTAGGTAATACACTTATTTCTACATTTGATCTCTGCACACCAATACTTTTCTCAACTGTAGTAGGCTCAACTTCCATATTCTCATCAACTGACTATTCAAATATAGTTATCTTAGTATCCTCCTGTACATAAACAGCTGGCATAACAAGATCCCCAAAACATGGTAAATATCTATAATTTGGGATTTCTCCCCCTCAAATTATGTTTCATTCTCTTCTTTGTCTGATCTAACAACATCTTCAACATGGCTGGGTCTCTCTTTAAATCAAGAGATAGATAAATGTATAAAAGAGATGAGTACATGAGGCATCTCAACAACCTCAACTATAATGTTTCCACTAGGACCATTATAACAACCATAACTATCATCTCTATTTCTATCTCTATCTTTGTATTTATTTTCATTCCCATCTACATTTTCATTAAAATTTCCTTTTTATTTCATTACATTTCCATATTCTCCCTCTTCTCCTTCTTATTCTTTTTCGTACTTGTCGTCAATTTCATTTTCATAAGAGGATATTAAAGTGAATATGAACTGATATACATAAAAAAATAGTTTTATCTTGCTCAATACCTTCTATAGAAAGTGAGTGACTCATAAGGAGATACCTTGGAATAATAGAATCACCATAGGTAATAATTGGGGATATTGGAGGATAATCTAGGTCACTACACTCAATCACTAAGACTTATTTCTCTTTATTACAAGAAGAAACATCCATTTATTCCACTTTATTAGAATACTCAACAAACTCATCTGGCCCCAATCCATGATCCATAATCTTTTATCTGTCTCCATCTATTATCAACATGATTGATGTAAACATACAACCTTTCACTATCATCAATACATTAATTACTCCAAGGATTCTATCAAATATTCATCCTTTTTCAAATAACTCTAATATTGAAAAGGCCTACACAGTTTACAAATGTATTCCTTACCTTAATCATCTATCATTTGTTCCTCCAGTATAGCTGATATATAATTTTGATATATTATGTAATTTGATCCCGAATATTAATTTCACATCTCCATCATGTAATGAATCAGGTATCTAATCAAGTTAATATTTTATATAGTTTTCTTAATATAGAAATGATAAACATCATGATACCTCATTATCATAAAGTCTCTTTTCCTTGGGAATAGAATATTCTAGATAAACATAAAAAGTAATCACCATTCTCTATCATTATATGTAGCAACTGGTCATCTTATAATCTCATAACTAGGAAACACTACAAAAACAACTTTATAAATAATACTATCATCTTTATCGAGAAAAGTTCCTTGATAAACATTTGTAATACCTTATTGAGTATTTCTAAAATAACTATCCCAATAAATTGATGGTAAAACTACATTACATCCATTTATCCTGGTTCCCACCTTGTATTTATTTATCTCAAATATGAACTCAAAAAACTAATAAAACTGATGTATAAACCTAGGACATAAAGATCTCTCTTTGTAAGAAAAATATTATTCCCATAGCTGGTCTTTTAGAAAATTGAGTACTACTGTCATACATGGAATTACCCACTCATCTTGACCTAATGTTTTGGGAAACACAACACTTTTCATTAGCTCATGATTTCACTGGTTCAAAAACAAAATAATCACTCAACTCACCTATCTGATTCATTGATTTAATCGACTCTTCAATATTGGATACTAAATATCACATCACTATAACCACAGAGATTATCTTGGAAGGAATGGGTGAAGGTGAGGTAAGGTCAAAGATCATGAGAGAAAGTGCTGCAACATGACTCGAGAGAAAAGGCACAAGGGAGAGAGCATTGGAATTTGAAAAATGTCTCATTGGTATCATTTGTAAATTATAGGAATTCTTAAAATCAAAATCAAAATAAATTTTTAATTAAATTAAAAATTAAACAAAATAACCCATAAAACCAAAATAGAAATGGAATCTCAATCAATGAAAATTTTTAAGGTAAAAAGATTCTAATGGTGAGTAACTTCAACAATGGTTAACACCTCAAATGTAGGTAAAAGTGATCGGTGGGTAAAACCCAATGGCGCGAAAACCAAACGATGGGTAAAAATCAACAGTGGGTAAAACTCAACGGCTGGTAAAACTCAATAGTGGGTAGTACTCAACATTTGGTATAAATCAATAGTGGTTAAAAAATAATGGTGGGAAAAAATCATTGGTGATTAAAAATCAATTGTTGAAAAAACACAATGATGGGTAAAACTCAATTGTGATTCCCAAAATATTAATCTTATCCAATATTTATTTTTCCAAATATAGGTTTGATTTAGTTCATTCTCTCTGAATTCAAAGGCTTAATGAAAATGTTGGAAATCTGATTTTCTGTAACAATGTATTCAAGAGTTATATCTCCCTTTGGAAAATGATATCTCAAAAATTGATTTCTTACAAAAATGTGCTTTGTTATTGAGTTAGGTACATTGTTTTTATAAATTCTTATATCACATTCAATTTAACAATTTATAGGTACGTGTAAGAATTAATATACATAGTCTAGTAATGCTTGTTTCATTAAAATAATTTATTCACAACATCTACCTACATCTATATATTCAGAATTAGTATTAGATAGTGTGATAATATTTTTTTCATACTGCACATGGAAACTAATGACTCTCCCAAAATATGACATGTTCCATTGGTGATTTTTCAATCTAAATTGCAATAAAAAAAATAATAATATAAATAACTAACTATGTTAAATGATTGTTCTCTCTGATCAAACAATCCTAAATTGGAAATATACATGATGTATTTTTAAATTATTTTTAGATAAACAAATATTGAAAATTTTGAGTGTTAATTAAATTTAGAATACATACACTAACAAAACATAATTTCTAGAAGGCCATAAGTTATGCAGAGAAGAAGTTAAATCATACATTTATAATTGTTTTTATCCACTAATTTATCAACATAATCAGGATACAACTTACAAGTTGTACTCATAGAAGTATCCCTACTCTTAGTGCTATCTAAACCAAAATTTTTGAGAACTTATTTATTATATTTACATTAGTCTAAAATAATTTCTTCTTTAATTTGAAAAATCAAAAAAACAGGAAAGAATTTTTTCAACCATTAAACACATTTTAAATTTATTATATATCATTCTATAAATTTTAGTACCTAAATAATTTTCAGAATCACCAAAAATAATATCACCTATATAAATTTTAACCACTAAATCATCAATTGAAATTATTTTTATAAATAGAGTAGGAATAGCTACACCTTTTTTATGTCATTTTGAAATATGAAAAGAGTTTATCATATCATACCAATATCTTGGAGGTTATTGTAAACCTTATAAATCATTTGTTAACATAAATTCGTGATTTGGAAAATTAGGATTTAGAAATAGAGGGTTATTTAAAAAAAATAGCCTCAACTATATACCCATTCAAGAATAAACTTTTGACACCCATTTGATATAGTTTGAAATATAGATGTACTTCACTAGTAAGTAGTATTATAATAGATTTTGGTCTGGAAATAGGTGAAACAATGTCTTCATAGTCTATAACCTCTACATGACTATACCCTTTTTCAACTTGTCTAGCCTTATTCGTCAATATTGTTCCAGATTAATCAACCTTCTTTCAAAACACCCATTTATTGCATATAGTCATGGTGTCTTTGTGTACACCAACAATTTCCAAAACATTATTCCATTCAAAATGATTAAGTTATTTATACACATCCAATAATCATAATTCATCATTAATTGCAACATTAATGTCATTATGTTCATGATTTGATATGAATTCTTGATGTCCACCCCAGTTTCTTATACAATCTCTATTTTGTGTATCTATATCTATGTATCCAATAAAACATCTAAATGATCACATTTAAGAGTCATAATAGCTCTAGAAAAAAAGGCATGGTTACCTCTAGACTGTATCAGTTTTAGGATCAAGATGTTGATATTACTTAGTACTCAATGATACTTATAAAAGCTTTAGAGAAGAATAATAAGGGTTGAAATATAATTTCATAGTAAATAAGTCACCAAAAATACTCTCTAATGGGGTTTTAGGTTCATGTGGATATGCCTTATTAAAGTTTACATGAATAGACTCTTCCAAAGTCACCTATCTTTTATTGAAAACTCTATAGGATTTACTATAGGTTGTATAACCTAGGAAAATTACTTCATTATTTTTTGAGGAAAACATGAAAATATTTTCCTATGTATTATGAATAATTACTTTTCAACTAAATAATATAATGAAATTATCCGTAGGTTTTTGATTTTTCCAATGTTCATACGGGGTTTTCTTCAAGATACATCTAATCTAAAGTCTATTAATTATATTAAATTCTTTGTTCAAAAACTCTTCCCAAAAGTATACAAGCAAACCATATTCACAAATAATTGTTTGGGATGTAACATAGTGTTCTATTTCTTCTATCTAAAACTCCATTTTTCTTATGGGTCATAAGAGTAAAAATCTATGATTATAGTATTTTTTGGGAGGAGATGGATTCAAAGTCTAAATCATCAATATAAAAATCATGGTTACTTTTTAATTTAACAATTCTATGTATTCTTAGGTATTCTATTGATTTAACATACTTGGTAATATAATAAATGATTAACTCTTATGAGCTATAATGAATACCCAATTATATCATGAAAATTCATATATAAGTACATAAAAAAATGATTCCACTTTAAAATTTAAACTCTTGATGGTTCAAAAAATTCTATCTGAACCCAATAAAGATGTTGAGATGTTGAAATTTCCTTCATTAGATAATAATAAATCCAATGATTCTTTCAATTTTTTCAAGGGTTATAGACCATTTCATTTGGGAATTCAAGTTTGGTCCGGTCCATGACTAACCCAAACTATTAAGAAATATATATTATTTAATGTTAGAATGAAATGGTCTCATATTATAAAACCATTATTCTCTTTGAATAACAATTATGAATGAAACATTTTATGAAATCAACGAATCATGATTAATATCTTTCACATTCTAATTTCTGAGAGAAATAAATACTAAATAAATTTTAGAATTAAAAAAATTGTAATAATGGTTTTCAATATACATATAAAAACCATCATCACATAATTTTGAGATTCTAAGAAGATTATATTTTAAATAGTCAACAAAAAGGACATTAAAAATTAAAACAGAGTTAGTTTTTCCTATTTTTCCAAGGCTCATGATTTTTGCTTTAGCATTGTCACCAAAACTAAGATGTCCTGCATTAGGCTTTCGGAGTTCTTTAAATCTCAATTAATAGCAAATCATATGTTTGGAACCAAAATTATCCATATACAATACATATACAATATCTATTTAAGTACCTTTCCAACAAAACAATGTTTATTGCCAGAATTATTTATGTACCCAAATTTTCATAGCTCTAGATATGTTAGTGATTAATGGCTACAGAAACCACATTTTTATAATGGGTTTCCAATAACTATATTGTAAACTATTTTAAATAAAAACATTATTTTGTTTTATTGAATAATAACTAGTTTTACAATTTTTTGATTTAGATATATGAAAAAATTTGTTCTTAACAACTATTATTTGTCCATGTTGATAACCTATAGTAGTAATATGTTTACAAATAATTTTGTTTTCCTAATATTTGAGTTAGGGTTTCTCTTCTATTTGTGGATATTCATATGTATATATTTATTTTATCATTTGAAAATTTAAATTCAGTATTTTATTCCATTAATTGATCATTATTTTCTGTTTCTACTATAAGATCATATTAAACATTTGTAGAAAGAAGAATTTCATTTCCTCAAATTTTTTGTATTTATCATTGAGTTAATGGAAATTGTCTTCTAGGATATTTCAATAATAATTTTTTTTCATTAGCCATATCATCATCATTTTAATTTTCTGAGTGATAATAATTATGTACAAGAGAGTAAGTAGGAACCTCAAACATGTTTTTCACGAAGCTCATGTTATCTCGGTTAAGCTTTTATTTAAGAGTAAAATTTCAATCATTAGTGATATCCTTAGATGAATTCTGTGTGGCCTTCATGTATTTCATCTAGTTTCAATATTTATCCTCATAATTATTTATGAATATCAACATTGGATATTCATCCTTAATATGTCCTTTTTTCCTTACATTTATAACATGTAATATTATTTGCGTTTTTATCTCTTTTCCAATATTTTTTCCATACTCAAATATTCTCACACATTCATTTATAACTTGATTTCATGAAGAATTTAATTTTTAGATAACATCTTGAAACTTCAAGATGAATGGGTTATTTCTTCAACAAAATCTACTGGTGGTTATTCATAACTAGAGCTTTAAACTTATAACTTTTACTTTTTTTGTTTTAATGTAGTAGTATTGAAGGAAATAGATTTTCTTTTAGGTTAATCATCGTTCTCATGACTATCCATAATCTCTTCTTCATACATAATCAAATTCCAAATAAATTAAATGATAAGTAGTTTACTGAGGTCAAATTATTCTTTTATAGACACAGATATCCATATCCATCTCTCAAGATGAAATCTCTACAGTCTCATGATTTGGTCTTTATCTGACACTGGAATTCCCAAGGAGGTCATTTTCATGACTATATCAACGAACTTGATATACATATCAGAACATATCTTATCATATTTCAAATTAAAATTATATCATTTAATTTCATATGTTTTCAATATCATTTCTTAACCATTCATAGTTCCTTCACGTGGAATAACTAATGTTACCCAAACATCGTAGACAGATTTCTTAATAGATATCCCACTAAATTATTCATCTCCAGAAGAACGTTAATGAGAATTCATATATTGGAATTTGTTGTTATATTTACGTTTAGTATAATAATCCCATGCACTTCTAGAAGACTTAGGTGCCTCATATGTATCTTCTATACTAGAAAAAAATTCAAAACCCATGTTTTCAAGTAGTAATGTTGTTTTTATTTTCAACTAAGAATTGTTATTTCCATTAAAGAGACAATTTATTTCTGTAATAGAACTTTTTTTTCGATTATCTATTTAAATAAATAAATTTAATTATTTTATAAATTTAGGATCCTTATTATATAACTAAAATAATTGTTGAATGATTTTGAAAAACAATTGAATCCAAATGTAGTTTTGAGTGAGTATCTCAAGAGTGGGATGGTGAATTTAGTACCTGGTAAAAATTTCTATTTAAACTAGGATTAAATAAAATCCCCCAATTAGTTAAAATTTTCAATTTACTAAAAATAGAAAATCGGTATAAGTTACGATCTTTTGTATTTTTTTCAATTTACTTATAACCTTTTATCACTAGTTTGATAACACTTATTTAAGAAAGTTATTATTCTGGGTGACATTTACAACATTTTTCCTATATGATTTTGTTTGGAAGTTTTGGTCCTAGTATTTTGTTAAGGTTAACTTAGATAAATAAACTTAATCATGATATAAATATCACAAACATTCATTTTATAAATGTTTATATTCATTCATAAAACTAAAGAAATTAATTACACTATTCATGGAGTTATTATTCCTTTCGTAAGCATAAGAAATGTTTTCATTTTTCATTGAATGAAATGAAAGAAAGATTAATGTTAATTTAAATATAATATATAACTAATATATCATATATATTATCTATATTCAGAAAATTATTCCTAATTACAAGACAATTAAAATAAAAATTAGAAACAAATCCCATTGCTTCGTTGAAGTGGTAGTCCACAAGTAGGCATAGACGACGATATTGTTTCCGAAATGATTGAATTGTACAAATAATATAATTATATTATTAATTAAGAAGTATAATTTGTTAATTAATATAATATATCAATATTAAAACCATTATAACACACATCTATAAATGATTGTCATGAAAAATGATTTGTATCACTATGTGGAGATGGTAAGTCATACATACACACAAGCGATAATTTAACTTATCATTTTATACTAAAGAGAGTGTATAATAGTTTTTTAATAATAAAAATATAATATAAGAAACGTTTCTGTACTGAATTTATTATTTTTTGAAAATACCATAGATTTAGTGGTGGTAGAAAATATTAGAAAAAAATTGATCAATTAAGGTGATTACCTTTTTGTTGAAATGACTCCTTTATATATCCTATAAATGACTCTAGGGTTGGTATTTTTTGAATATTCGAACATGAATAATGTGTATAGTAATTTTTATATTGAAAATTGGTATATACCTTTTCAATATATAAGGCTCAATGTGGTTTAAATTAGTAACTGATGAGTTACACTTTTATAATTGATATGAGGATCACTTTGAGAATTTCTCAAAATTTCAAATTATAATAAATTAATTATCAAATAATATGCCTAAAAATTGATATTTAATCAAATATAATGTCACATATAGATATAATACCATAAATTAGTTAAATTTACACATGTTTTTGTGTTATTTTAAATATTGTCATTCTGATTAACCCTTGGTTAACATATTTTAATTTTAACTATGGTAATAAATTTTTTAACATCAAAGGGCTTTAATTTTTACTTCTACAATGAAAATTGATCTATACATGGAAAAGATCAGAACTTTTATTCTATACAATATAACCCTAATATTATTTAAATTTTTTATAATATTGAATTAATTTTTTAATATTTATTTTTTATTTAATATCATTACATTCAATTTTGAATCTATTCAATTATTTTGACATATAATACTTAATGGAAAAGTTTTAATTAAAATAAAATATTCTTACACAATGATAATATGTCACATAAACCTATAAAATTCAAGGAACACTATCTCAAATTAAATCACTTTTAATACATTCAAAATCATTTATTTTATTTTTTATATAAATATAATTAATACTATTGTGGAATTGTGTAAGAATTTAAGTTAATTATATAATATCTAATAATTATAATTATATTACCGTCATAAATATTATATATTAAATAATAAAATTATTATTATTATTATTTTAATAACATGTTTCCCCCCTTTGTGAACACATAAAAGATATTTTAAACTAAGAGAGTGATATTTGGTAACTTTCATTGATTTAAATAATGTATAAGCCATTTTCATGGAAAAGATCCCATTTAACATATAAAATTCATGAATAATGTGATAAGGGTATAATTTATTTAATCCAATAATAATTTTGATGAAGATTTATGGCTTTATCATATATTTTTAATCTCTATTAACCTGATTTACCCTTTTTTGAGGTGATAAATGTCACCTAGATTAATAATCATATTAACTGAAAAAAGAGTTATATTTTCCAATTTTTAAACTCATTAATATATATATATATATATGTAATTTTTTATCTATTGTATACATATAAATGGATGAAATTAATTTTAATGCAAGTGAACAAATTGAAAAAAAAATATTCCTAGAGAAAATATATTTTTATGTATAAAACTATATATATGCGTATACCATGCCTATTAAACTATTATATTAATGTTAAAAAAATTATTGGGTATATAATTTTAAAATATTATAAAAATTATTCATAAATTTTGATAATATTAATTTATTAAGCAAAAAACAAAATGAGTTTATAAAAACAGTTTTTTCAGAAAAAAAATTACTTATACATATAAAAAAGATTGATACTAAATTGAAACATAAAAATGATTCAAATAGAGAAATACATATTATTTTAAAAATAAAAAATTAAATTTCACTTCGAAAACATTTTTAAAAAATGGAAATTTGTAAATACAGTTTTCATAAAAATCAAATATTTTTCTATCCAATGCAAAATATTTCTTTTTAAGAAGTTCTTGAATATTCATCCTAAGATGATTTTAATATGATAACTTCAGAAATGGTGTTAATTTTATAAAATAAATTTCCTGCAAGTTTTATAAATTATTTATAATATATTCTAACAAAAATAAATACATTTTTGAAGAAATCATATTTTTAAAGAATAAAATGACATTGCTAAAAATTTAGTGAATATTGTAAAAAATATTTATTAATAAATTTATATTGTGTTAGAAATTTATATATATTTAATAATGAAAATTATTATATCCATACCCTCTAATTTAACTACTATTTTATATCGATCAAAAATCACAATAGTTTAATTTTATATCATGATTTTTTTAAACATGGTGTACCGTGTAATGAAATATATTATAGAAATAATTTTTTTTAAAGATATATATTTTTTAAAATATCAGGGTGTTATAGGATTACATAATTCTATTTCTTTTCTATTATGTTTTTAATAGGGGTAATTTCTCTAACATATTGGAATTATAAGAATTTTCTCATTATAATTTTTCTTTTTAATACTTTTTCCACCGTAATTTTATTCTTATTCAAGGGTTTTTTGTTGAATAATGTGGTGATGTCAATTATTAAATTGTATTCAGTCTGTGTTTTTATTTTATGTTCATAATTCCATAAAAAATAATACACTTTTATTATAGTAACAAATATAATATTTAAATTATTAGTTCTTACATTATCCCCCCCCAAGAAATTCGATCCCGAAAATTGTAACTCATACTCTCGATTGAGAATATATTTGTGTACTTTTTTTCATTGTTTTCTCATGTTACCACAAAATATTATCATATTTATGGTGCCTCTCCATCACTTTGACAAGGTTATTTTTCATATTAAATTTAATTTTTTTTTCTATGATCCAAAATCATCCATGGACTATCATTATGAGATAGGTCATGCTCCAATTGTACCACTTCTGAATTCATTACATGTGAGAGGTCATGTATATAATTCCTTAAGATTGATAGGTAGAACACATATTGAACACGATCCATGTTTAGTGGAAGTTCTATCTGATAGGTCACTACTCTTATGCGATCAAGGATATCAAAGTGTCCAATGTTCATTGGTCTGAGATTCCATTACATTCTAAGCAACATGTCTCTCTTCCATGAAGATATTAAATGGAATTCTTTGTCTATAAATATTTAATCCTTTCCCATCAATGGCTATCAAAATACATCTTATTCTGAATTCGAGCAACTTTTATATGTTATTGCATGACTTGAAACATTATCTATTATCTATTATTCAAGATCATGTTCATGTATCATTTTTGTATGCAACTTAGTCCCAACAAATCAGAGTTCTACATCGCTTCCCATAAAACTCCATATATGGTTCTATTTGAACACTCAAGTGGAAATTGTTTTTATATGCTATGTAAACTAATGAGATATGTTTATCTCATCCCACATTGAATTCCACTGAGTAGGATCTCAACAAGTCCTTAGGTGTTTGAATGTTTCTTTCAAATTTTCCATCAGTTTAGGGGTAATAAAACAGAGTGAAATTCAATTCAGTATTTAAATCATGTTTAAGAATTTCCATAAATATAGTGGATAACCTTGGATCTAGATGAGGGATGATTACAAAATGTTCCCCATTTAGCCTCCATACTTCCATTTATATATCTTATATCTTGTAGTTAAAGAGAAAAAAATTACTAAATAATGATAAAGTGGAGAGTCTTTGTAAGTTGATTCACCACAATCTGTATTTCATTTCAATATTTAGATTTCTTTACGAGAATAGTGAACATTTTCATGCTGATTTTCACTCATATCTACATGGTTATGGAAAATAGTTGCATCATTAGCATGGAAATTATTTATTATGATATAACTTACTACTATACAAAGAAATTTGAGGTGTAATCTGTATTTTACTTCTTCATGTTATCCCCAAAAAAGTCCCTTTGAAGATCATGGTACAACTTAGTACTTCTGTGATAGATGTAGAAAGATAAGCTATGTATATCATCCTATAGATATTTATTTATTTCATGTAACATAGGTACAAAAAATATTGTTCCAAACTGAATGACCCCCTCTTCATCGATATTGTATTCATGACGGTAACCTTTAATGATTATAACTTCTTTTGAAGATCCAAAACATCCATTTATTACTCCTATATATTCTCTTAGATATTTGGTTAGGCAGTCATTTGGGAAAGGTATTATTTATTCCCTATCATTATGATTTCTAGATTCATCCTTTGCATATCCCTGAAGATAGTGTCATTATCAATCCACATCATGGATAGTGTAGTAGGTAGTCTCTAGAAAGAGCTCCCGGTACATAGTTTTCCATTCTAGGATTGCAGTGAATAGAGAAATCATCATCCTTTATCAGATGTAACCATATTTTTTATTCATGTTCAAATATTTTTGACAAATTTTATGCTTTGTACTCTTCTAATTTGTATATATTTTAAAAGTAACACTATAGATGATGTTTTACTAAATATTTGTGGTTTAGAGCACATATTCTATCTCTAGATCATGAGTTAGGTTGTTTTAAAGATGAATATTTAACAGTCATGGTGAATAGGATTTCAATTTATCACTATACTAGAATAAAATACTAAAACATTCTTTTAGGCATTAGTATATATCAAAAAAACAACTCCACTTGATGGTAGTGCCAGTACATGCACTGTGATTTGCCTCTTCATGATCTCATTAATGATTTCCCCACATTATTTTTTCTATTCATAATTATCCATTTTTTATGTTAAATTAGTTAACAATATATACCATCCTGATATATTTTCGAAAAAAAGAAAGTAGTTCCCAACTAATCGAAGATAACTACGGATTTAAGTAACATTTGAGGGTATATGTTCTTCCTAAGTTTCCATTGTATAAAAAAGGGTCCAGAGAAATTACCTCACTTGTGATCTAGTGCCCCAAGTATATGATTATATTCATCTAATAGTCACACATTATGAACATATTATACATTTTCTACTTTCTTAATTTCACTTGAACAATCCATAGATTCTCCTCAAGTTCCTCCTTTCCCTTATAGTAAATTAAAACATCATCAATAAAAATTACCATTTTTCCAAATTAATCTCTAATACTATATTTATAAAATACATGATAATTTCAGGTGCATTAATAATTTTTAAGGGAATCACTATGAACTCAGTGTCCACACCTTGTATAGAAGTATGTCTTGTTAATATCTTCATTTTTAACATTTTGTTGATGATATTCAAAAGTAAGGATCCTCCTTTAAGAAGAATTGATCTCCTCATGGTTTATAAAACAAGCCATCATACCTTGGAAGAGGGTACATATTCATTATAGTGGTATTTTTGATCTCACAATAATTGATTAACATATGCATTTATCCATCCCTTTTCTTGACAAAGAGCATCGGGACACTCCAAGGTGATGTACAATGTAACATGAATAGTTTTTTCATGTTATCATGAAACTACTTCTTTAACTCCCCCATTTTGATCAGGACTAACCAATAGGGTCATTTTGATATTGGAGTGGATCTATGTATAAGATCTAATGAAAACTATACCTGAAAATCTATGACAAAGATGTGTAACTCTTTGGTAAATACATCGGTATGTTCCTTTATAATAGGAATTTTCCCAAGGTCTCTACTTTACGTTGACTCAACCATTTAGGAATAGTTTTATTATTTACTAGTTATCAATTTCCACACCATTGAGGAATTTCATAAAAGAGATTTGTGATCTTTATTTCCTTTTTATATGAGAATGGAATAATTTTAAATATAGAAATAGATTTTTTTCCTAAAATTTGGTGTGAGATATATATTAAAAGAGACTAACCATTCCATGTAAAAAATAAAATTCCACCAAGGGAAGTATTAAAGTATTAGGTAGAAGAATCTTATTATAGATGAAAATTTGGGGGGATTCCAACACTTAGATTTCATTGATCTCACCACTAGTTGATTTTAAGGATATTTTTACTTAAAGGTATTCATGTTTTATTAGACAGTACTAGAAAACATATAGGATATAACAGAATGCGTAGGACCAAAATCAAATAAAATTTATCCATTGTTGTGTGTATAATAATTGTACATTGTATGAAATCATTTTCATGATCCACATAAGCGGAAGTGATGGAATAGGTTTTCACTTTCTCAATTAGCTTTTGTGGTTGGTGATGTTGTTTACCCATGATGACCCATGGTTTAGTGAACTTACATGAAAATTTACCTTTCTCCATATAGTTTAAGATTTATAATATGAGTTGTGAATTGGGATTTACCTTCATTTAACATATCAAGTTGGTTTTATTATTCATGTATTTTTGTAATTAATGATATTAGTGGCCTTCTCTCCCATTCTTTAATAATATCTTTATCCCTTTGTTGCAATTCACGTGATTCTTATTTCCTCATTTTTGTCATTTGGTTGGTTGGGTCTTCTTTGATAATTTTTCTTTTAATTAACTATATTGAATCTCTTTAGTTAATTTCATATTTCCAAAAATTTGGTACCATTCAATGAACAAAATATGTTCTATTCTAAAACAAAAAACAACTTCTTTTTAAGTCCAAAAGTCTTAGTGAGCTAGAACCTTTCATAGGTGTGGTTTGGAAATTTTTAAAAAACATATTCATTTTTCTATAATTATTGATAATTATTTGATACATATCGTCACACCCTTGAAAAAGTATCCTTATAAGTTGGTATAGATTCACCCTACTTTGTATTAATATTTTATAATTCTCTCTCCTTGTTTATTTTGAAGAGTTTGAGGGAAATGCTTATTAAAATTTAAATTCCTAAATTGTTCTCAGTAAGTTTCATCTATTTTATCCTTCGTCTTGGTATTATCTATAATAGTATACCATTGACTAGCCTCCCAACATAAATGAATGATAAAAGCAGAATTTCTCCTTCTCAGAATAGTTGATCACACCAAATAACTTCTCTTTTAAGTTAACCCATTATTCCATGATATGTTTTTCAAAAGATCAACTATATATCAATGTTAATTTCCAAATAAAGTACGCAGTAGTTAGTTTATAATTTTGGGTTTATGATGGATGTTTCACTAGATTTGGTTATTGTTTATAGGCTTTGACTGATGGGTAAACAATTACCTGATGTTTTAATCTCCACCTCATACATAGTATGGATTTTTCTTTTGAAAATAATTGCATTTTAACTTAAACAGATTGTTGTTCTAGTTTCTCATAGTTCCCAATATTTTCAAAAATATAAAATTATTTAACAAAATAGAATCCATGAAATCATAAATAAATAATTTATTCATATGAACAAACTTTTTTAATGTCATATATTATGGAATCCAATTTTTATAATTTTTCATAAATGATTATTTTAGGAAAATATAATTAACTCATTTATAAATTTCTATGAAGTAATTATATTTGCTACATATCCTTCGGTATGGTTTGTATAGATCTTGTGATTAATCGATGAATATCCCTTTTGAGTATCTAATTGTTTGTGTATGAAAGCATCAATGTCATGCACTGGATGATGATCGAGTTAACACCCAATCCACCATTTTCTAGTTATTACCCATAGGTATAACTATACTTGATATAAATAAAATTTTAGTATCTAGAAATGGATTTCATTTATTTGAAACTATATACTTTTACTTTACCAAAATATATCATGTTTTTCATTACATTGAATTAATCAAGGGGGTTTCAATATCAATTTTAGTCCCAATTCAAAAATTAAATAAAAAATAATTTTGATGCAAACAATAGTGATCTAGGGTTTTTATTACAGTAATATTGCATCATTTTCATGATAATAAACATATTACAGATACAACACATGTTCTAAAGGTTTAATATATACGGAACATTACACTCCTAAAATACATGTAAATAATATTAATAAATCATTATTTAAATATTTATTCTTTATCCTCATTAAAGATATCACATTCTCCTTAGTAAATGTTTTATTATGAGGATATAAATTATGTAATACGATGGTATAAAGCCAAGTAAGTGGAGGAATATCATGGGAGGAATAAGGGATATGAGAGGATTATTAATGTTTTGAAATAGTCCACATCCTCATTTTATATGAATATAAATATCAGCATAATCATGAGCGAAAAAATTTGATAATGTCATAGAATTTTTCATATGTTTAATAATGAATCATCATAGTATATTAGAAAAATACTACACATTGTTTTGAATAAATATAGCATCATATTCACACATAACACATGTGCATAAATTTTAACATCATAACATTGAGGAATTATTGTATTATTTTCATGTATAATAAACATAATATCCTAAGATATATCTCATTAACTAATTAATTTGGGGGATATATAATGAATATCTCACTTTATTTACATCATGAAATGCTCTAAATCATGCTTTCTATAAGGAAATACAACATACACCAATCATATTAATTAAAAAACCATTTTTGGGAATTGGTTTCATAAATGACTAAATATATGATACTAAATGGAATAACATGTTGGGTTCCTGAATGAATAAGTAATTCCATACCTTTTAATTAAATATAAAAATTATTTGAAGTGGAAAAATTCAAGTGTATTCAATGATGATTATTAGAACTGTAAATACTTTTTTACATGTTTTATATTTGGATCATAAATAATTTTGGAAAGGTAGAAACATTAATATCCAAAAAATATAAAGGAATGAATATTGAAAGGGAATTTTATGAAAATTAGAGGATAATACATAATAAAAAGTTTGTTATAGAGGAAATAACACAAAAGAGAAGGAGTTGGGTTTGAGAATCTGCTTTCTCTAAATCCCAATTTATTTCATCACCTATCTGCACCGTAAATAATAAAGTTATGTTTATTAAAACATGAAACTAAAATTTTATTACAATCATTTTTTAATATTTATTAATTAAAGTAATTTTATTATATTTCTAAATTTTTAATGTTAAAGGTGAGTCATTTTTATGTCATGTTTTCCTTAAAATATCCCTTCACACTTCGATTTAAGGGTATTCCTTTTTTATTTTTAATAAACTGTTAATATTATATCAAAAAACATAGAAATACTTTTTATGAATTTATTTATTATAAATAATTAATTATAATCATCCTCATGTATGTTGATAAGAAAATAATTTGAAATTTCCTCATTGGAGGATAACTAACATTTAATGTAGCATTGTCCAAATTGACGGTATAAAAAAAATATATGTAATTATATTAAAAATAAGAATTTTAAATTATTTTAAAAATATAAATATCATGAAAAATTTATTCTTGATTTTATAATAATTTTATTGTTAGAAAATAAATAGTGGATATGAAACTATAAAAGTAATACTAAAAACGTTTAAATGGACATTACCTATTTCTTAATGTTGTTACATTTCATCTTCAATTAAGTTCTATAATTCAAAGATTCTAATTAATAAAGGATATCAATAAGAATTTATGGGGACTTAAGACAGGGGATTTTAAAAGAGGTTTAGTTTTGGTATGTTATGTAGGAGTGGTTTGCAGAGGGAGGGTGAGGGGTTATTTATATATGAGGAGAGTGGTATTCTAATGATAAAATATTTAATAATTTATTATATTAAAGGAATTAATTTAAATAGTTATGTTTTATTGAAATTATTAAATTAATTTGATTAAAATAAAATTCTTTAAATTTATTAAAACACTTTATAATCTGAATTTATTAGTTTAATAAAAGAAAAGGTTAAAAATTAAAAAAAATATTTAATGGCATATATAAGGTGTTATACTTTGGAAATTACTTCTTAGGTTTAGAAATCATTTATATAGATTATAAATGATTTATTAATCCAATTAAATATGTCATTGGGTGGATAAAAATTTCTATAATTAATTAGGTAATTGTTACATCAAGAATTATGTCATTTTGAACATACTAATTATGAACTAACTATACTTTTAAAATTCACCTAGAAATTTATATATTTTATAAAATTACCAAAACATTCACCATTATATTATTTTAACATGATAATTATAAAAATTAATTTCATTTTATGAAAAATATTTTCTTACATAGGTAATTTTAAATTTTAAAACAAATAATTGTTATTTTCACAAAATATATTAAAATGCATGTTATTGAAAATGTTCTCATATTTTATTTGATTTTTAATCTTGATATTAATTTTATAGATTTATAATATTTATAGTTTTTAAAATTAAAAATTTTAAATATTATTTATATTTTATATATTATGATGATGTCAAATTACTATTCCAATATTCAGGTAATTATTCCCACTAACAAGGTTAATATTCCTAACTATCACAATTCCTTTCCAAAATCCATATCAATGCCTATAAATAGTCATTCATTCGTTCATTCAAGATTTAATACTATTCTTCCCAAAGCTATATGTATTACTTTTGTAATATTTGAAATTTTTTACAAATATTATTTTCATTTTTATCGAATTTTCAATAGGGTGATGATTCTAATAGATTATAATGATCAATATTTTTCCATTACACAATTTGAAAATAATATTTTTTACCATTGTAATATTTCAATTTTCATGGTTTAGTTTTTAACTAATGAAACAATATCCATAAATAAAATTTTATCAGTTTCTCTATGTTTTTTATGTATATAATGTTATATAATAAAACAAACATTTATTAATGAAAAAATTATCATTTATAAATATGGGTCATTCCATTATTAACCAAATTTGAAATTTTTTCTCAAACATTTAAACTCATTTTCTCATTTGAGAATAGATGAGAGGACTTTTTTTTCATAATTAAAAACATTTTCCATATATCCACTTAATATTTATAGTTACTCAATATAACTTTCAAAAATAAGATTAATTATTTTATCAAACTTTTTCTTTATTGTCCAGCATCTTCAAAAAATTCTAATCATAAGAAAGGTCCTGCTCGAGATGTATGACCTAAAGATTCAGTACATTTGAGGGATCAGGTATGTATTTCCTCATGTGAGATACATGGAAGGCATCATAACATTGAGCCATGTTTGGTGGATGTGCTAGCTGATACACCACTTCACTTATTTGATCAAGGACCTCAACGGTGCCATTGTACCATGGGATAATATTCCCCTTATTTCCAAGCAACATGCCTCTCTTCTATGGTGATATTTTAAATAAAAAATTTTCTCTAACTTGAAACTGCAATTTCCTTATATGGATCACAGCATAAGTCTTCCATTGACTCTATTTATCCTTTATATGTTGTTGGGTGTATTAAACCTTCTTTGTTCTATCATGCACAAGATCTGGTCTATGTACCTTTCAATCCCATACATAGATTCAAATTTTTTCCTTTGTATGTATTTGAGAGACTTTTGAAAAGTTATATTGTGATTTTATCCCATTTCCATGCGGATATAAGAAATTGTTACATCATACCCTTGGGTATTTATCATTTTATTTTAACATACTGACATACCAAGAACTTTGACGTGTACTCAGTGATATTCTTCTTACTATTGCCACAAAATAGTGATCTTGAAGGACATCATACATATATTTACTTCAAGGATATATGAAGATTGATGATCTATGTGAATCATCTAATATATCATTTTTATTTAAGGTGATTGGGGAAATATTTCTTGTTCTATACCTAATTAATCCATATTCCTTAATGTCTAATTCATTAAGATCCCCCTCCTTTACTACATCCACATTATTTTAATGCTCCAGATCATCCATTTGTGCCTCCTTGAATAGATCTTGGATATATGGTTTAGAAATAATTTGGGATGTTAGTATGTATTCCCTATCATTAAATTTTCTAGATATGTCTTTTACATATCCTTAATGATATTGTATTTATCAATCAACATCATCGATAGACTAACAAGTTATTTTTTTGTAGTATCATTAACTAACTTTTACGTATTTCTAGGATGGTAGTGATTGCATAAACTATAGTCATTGATCAAATATAATAGTATATATTGATATATGTTCACATAGTTCTATTTGAACATATACATTAGACTCTTTTTATCTATATATATATATATGTCAAACATCTCACCATTGAAGCAGTTGTTACAAATAATCAAAGAAAAGATCATATCTGCTAACTGTAAATCACGTGTTTGGAAATTCATCTCATCGATATTTAACATTCTTGAGGAATATGTTTTCAATTATTCATTCTATATGAGTACAAAACCCATTAATTTCATTGATCCATAACTATATATCATAAAACATAATACATTTGATGGTTTTATTTGTATGGGTGTATTTATTAGCCTCTTCTTGATCTCCTTAATTATCTCCTCACATTATTCCATCTAGACATAAAATGCCCATTTTTTTGTTAACTTATTTAATATGATACACAATCAGGATATATTTATCCCAAAATGATGTTATTACCAACATCAAAAAATAAAACTATGGATTTCTATGACAGTTAAGGTTCTAGGTCATTCCACAATTTAATATTCCATTGAAGGTTCAAAAAAATCCCTCCCTTGTGATCACTTCCATAAGAATGTCACTTTATACATCCAAAAGTAACATATTCCAAACTTATCATATATTTTCACCTTTCTTAATTTATCCATTACAATAAATATATTCTTTTCATATTCTTACTTAATCATGAAGTAAATTATAATATATTCTATAAATACGACAAAAATATTTTCAAGGTAGTCACTAAATACTCTATTAAAGAAATATCTAAATATTTTATGGCAATTATAAAGTCTCAAGGTAATCACTATTAACTCATACTATCTATAACATATATAGAATGTTTTATTATAAATATCTTCCATCTTTAACATTAGGTGATGATACCCTGAATGAAGATACATCATTGAGAAGTAATAACCTTCTCATTATTGATTAAAAAAACTATAAATCCTTGATAGGGGATACTTATTATTTATAACAATCATGTTGATATCCCACTAATAGATACATTATTTAATTGATCCTCCTTTTTTATTGAATAATATAACTGGAACACCCTCAAATGATGCACTAAGGACATTGAATCTATTTTCAAAATACTCTTGTATTTTCTTCTATAACTCCTCCAGTTTGATCGGTGTCATCCTATAGGTTCATTTTGACAATGGTATGGATCTATGTATATGATCTACGAATAAATCTAACTCACAAATAGGGGAAGGTTGTGTGACTATTTTAAGAATAAATTATTTATTCACTTATAATGTGAATTTTCTCAATGTTAATACATTCATTTGACTAACCCATTTGGGTGAGGTGTGCTTCTTCATTAGGTATCTACACCCACACTTTTGAGGGATTTTCCAAAGGTTATTCATTTTATTCCATCAATTGTTATAGTATCATGGGATAATTTTGAATATAAAAATAGATATTATTTTCCTGAATGATGATGTGAGTTCTCTATAATGATTTATAATAAATTCCCACTATATCTTTAAATTCCTCTATGGGAAGGATTATGAGATTCATTAGAAGAATATTCCCACTAACACTAACTGGATAAGATTACAACACTTGGGTTTCATTGATCACTCCACTAGGTTTTTTATCGACACTTATACTTCAAGGAATGAGGGTATTTATTAAAAAATTATATAATATTATAGGATATAGTGGTATTCTATAAAAAAATATTTTTCCCATTCTGGAGTGAATAGGATGTGTAACTTGTATGAATTAATTTTCATGTTCCACCTTAGTATTATTGATGGAATGGTCATTCCCTTTATCCATTGGTTTTGGTGGTTAAATATGTTGATTTACATTGATGAACCATGGTTTAGGGCGTGGACTTTCATAATTACATTTCTCCTTTAGCTAAATCATAATACCCTGGGTGGTGCATTATAAGTTACCTTCCTTTACTTCATCTTGTTTGCCAAATTCTTCATGTCTCTTTCGACATTAATGACATTTGTTGAATTCTCTCCCATAGATGAATAATTTCCTTATCACATTGAGTAAATTCCCCAGATGTGTCTTTGACATGTGGTTGGTTGGATTATAACACCTCAAGAATTCATGAAATAACATTCCTTTAATTAAATGTTTATGATTTTTTTTTCATAATTAAAACAAAAAAAAACAAGATATAATAAAAAATGTGATTGGTTTTTTATTTTTCTTTTTAATATTACTTAAGAGTAAATATTCAAATCAATATAATATTACTATTTTATTATTTTTTCATGGGATAATATTTTTACCAATTCTATTTTAATGAAAATATAATAAAATTATAATTTATTAATATATTTTATATAAATTTTATAATCTATATTTTGATAAAATAAACATTTTAACTCACTTTTTTGAGTATATTTTACTTATTGTTTCACAATAATCCATTTTAAACATATTCCATAAAATAAAATCCATTTTAATAGAAAAAGACATCTGGTTATTAATATGTTTTTTTGATAAATTTATATTTTTCAAAATATTATACCTATAAAATTATTACTTTTATTAACTATTCATTTTCTACTTAAAATATATACAATCATTAGTAAATATTGAAGTAATATTTAAATTTTATAAAAAATATAACATATTTTAATAAAGCGAAATATTAATATTAAATATAATTTCGATTAATATGTTACTGTAAAACTTTTAGTAAATAATACATAAATTATGAGTATTAACATAAAACATTTATTAAAATTTTGAAGAAAAATATTTGTTTGAATACATCCAGGTATGTATAAAAATAGTAAAAAAATTATATTTTTTATTTTAATACTGTTCTGTAATTTGAATTTTACTTATATAAAAAAATTGGGCCACTAATACACCAATAAACGGACCTCTAGGACACACAATTGGGAACATATGGGTGAAACATGTGGTAGAGATCAACCCTAGTATGTTGATTGGTGGTAGGGGTTGTGAGCATGTCTGGATATACTGATCGGTGGGTGTATAACACCCATATGGTGCCTAATAGACTAAATTGCATGATTAATGATGGGTGTGTGTGTGTGGGGGGGGGGTATCCAAGTTCTATTCCCATTGTACTTGGGATTAACCTCTTATTCAAGAGGTAAACTTACAAATGAAAATTCCACCAAATATAATATTTATGTGAGATCCTAAATGTGGGTACTACTCAACCATCCTTATAATTCAATATTATATCATCTTAATTTTATCAAATTAGCAATGGCTATCTAATTAACCATTATGTAATCTTTAACATCATGATATTTTTAAAACCCCTGATGTAATCATATTCTCCTTCTCCATTCTACATTGTTTCCATCAATGACATACTTATCCTATAGCCCTGATTGGGGCCGCCCTAAACCTCTATTACCAATATCCTTTGATGAAAAATTTTCAACCCTTTGAAAAAATATAGAAGTTTCACTTCATGTGTGGAATCTATCGAACTACGCTATCAATTGTCATTTCTATTATTTTTTTCCATCAGTAAATAATATTAAAGAATATTCCTTAATCATGATGACAACATGATCCTATAAAATCGAGATTAGTTTTACATTTATGTATAATATATTCTGGTACCATTACCTTTTTGGATAAGATTCATGAAGAAGATACACACTTATTTGAGTAAAATATATAAATATATTTGTATGCAACTGTTATTTTATTAATCAGTGAATCTCATATGCAAGTGGAAGCCAATTGAGACTCATTCATTATACTCCTCTATATATTACACCAAAATCCATAATGACTTTTATATATATACCATCAATAAAATAAATTTTTAAACAAAATAAAATTAAATTTAAATAAAAAATTAAACATGTAATTAACATATATTCTTTTGGAGGTAAGGAAAAAATTATATGGACAACATAAAGTACATGTATTTATTTTTTGGATATTTCATTCACACGGTAGTAGAACTCATTTGGCTATATAAATTATATCATTCTCTAATTAATCATTTCATGACTAAATAAAAAAGATATATTATTCTTGTCAATAATAGAAAAGGAGGGATATGAGTGATTCTAAGTTTTACTCCCAAGAGGATGATTAGACTAGGGGAATTATTTATTTTTGGTTTGCAGATCCATGAATAGGTAACCTATATTTTCAAATTAGATGTTATGTTTTAAAATATTTTCAATACAGGAGGATTATTTTTAAAAAAAAATTCTTATTCAATAAAAGACATAATTTTATTTATATAATGATTTTATGTCAAGGATATTTATTTTAAAATTATTTTTTATGGGATATTTAATTTCAATATTTTAATGTTGAATGAGAAAATTAAATATTTATTACACTGTATTTTTCTAAAAAAACTTTTTTGAAAGAGGAAATTCTATTTTTTCCCTTCTATTTTATAATTTAAAGGGAATTTTTTTTGAAAAAATAATTCTCATGTTTTTCAAAACAACATTGTTCAATGAAATTATATTTGTTAAATTCTACATAAAATTCCTATAAACACTAATTATAGATGAAATATATCTTTTTTCTGGTTATTTCTTCATGTTATAAATATACATTACTTGAATTTTATTAATAATTTTCTATTGGGTTTAGATGTTATAATATTATTCATTTAATTACCTTATAAACATTAAAATGTTAATCATGGTTATAGATATGACCATGATATATTATTACCATTGATATTCAATTTTTTTTAAAATCACATTCCTATGTTTTTATTCATTCATTATATGAATTATTGTAAAAATTAATTATGAAATATTGATTTATCCAAAAACATATGTTTTTCTACTAATAATATATTTTTGTAAATTATATGTGATATAATAATATATTCTTTTGAAAATATTATATTTAGATTTCTAAAGGTCGTTTTAGTGGAAATAAAATGAGAAATAAAAACCAAAAAAATGTTTTTTAAAACAACTCATCACTATGGGATCAAATTTAACGATGGTGATTGAAGAGGGAACCCATGAACTGAATTAGAAATTTTCCTAGTGATTACCCATCTTGTGGAATCATAGATTTATTAAAGGTTTCCATGTCTCCTTTATTTCCATGAAAGTTATTATTTTCAAATAAATATTTTAAAACATTTAAAAGAAATTAATCTAAATATTTATGTGGTTATTATATTTTGAAACGAAATTGTATATAGAAGTGGTATTAATTTTTATTGTTTTTTAACAAAATTATCTATTATCATATTTTAAAAACTTGATATTTTTATTTAAAAAATTTAATCACCAAATATTATAAATATGATCTAGAAGAAACTGTTTTCAAAAGAGTTTTTTTAATAAATTATAAATGTATTTTAATCCTGTAGTTAAAACAACATACTGAATCATTTTAATCACACCGTAAATTTTAAATTGTTTTTAAATTGATAATTAGAAGATCAAATGGTATTTAGTTTTATTTAGAGAAATATCTCAAGGGATTCAGAATCATTGTTTATGTAATTTGTATAAATCAATAACATGATGTATAAATTATAATAATCCTCAAATGTATAGACCAAAAATATCCTTGGATAGGTAGAGGATGAAATATTTTTTATTTAATTTTATTTAAATGAATCAAAAAACATGTTTTATCACTAGATCTAGGAGTGTGGTTTTTGGCCCATCTAATTTTTAGTTAGAGAAATTGTTTAGATAACATTACAGATTAAGACATTTTATTTTCAAGGTAAAAGAAACTTAATTTTTTTGGATAATCATAGTAATAATGAAATTTTAGGACCACAGTTTTCCTCATTTTGAGAAGTTTAATTAAAAATGTCCTTAAGTTAAATGAAATAATTTAAAGGAAAAATTCCTTAATTGGGGGATATAACATCTAAATAATTAACTAAATACATTTTTTATTAAAAAAATTAAATAGATTATTTCAAAATCTAAAAAACATAAGAATTACATAACATAAAAACAATGTTTTTATATATTTAATTTTAATTATATTTAGGGTGAAATATTTAAATTAAAATAATGTTACTATTGTAATTTTTTTTTCAAGGGATAATATTTTTTATAAATTTTATTTTAATGAAAATAAATTAATTTTTTCAATATTTGTATATTTTAAATAAATTTAATAATTTAAACAAAAAAAATTATATAAATATTTTGAGTAGAAAAAATTTATTTTTATATCAAAAGTCCTTTTATATTTATTACACAAGTTATAATTCATTTTGATAAAAACAAAAGTGATTATTAAAAAGTACTTTTAAGAAGATTTATAGTTTATAAAATATTATGCTTATAATATTATTACTTTTAAATATCTTATTATTTATCAAATTAAAATATTTATAAGATTCTGGAAATTTTTATTAAATATTTTAATTATAATAATCAATATTGTATATGTTATGAAATGCAAATATTAACAATAAATATAAATAGTATTAATATTTTTATGTTAAAAGTTTAGTAAATATTTATAAAATGATAATTGTTTACTTAATAAATATATTAATTGTCTGAAGGAAAATATTTTTTTGAAGAAGTACATGTATAAACAAAATAAGAAAAAAAAATTATATACATGGTTATTTCATTATATCATGAAATTAAAAATTAACTAATATAAAATATCTGGTCATCCACTAGGCCATCCAAGGAACCCCTCCACCACATATGTTGGACTATATGGGTTAACCACCTAATAGTGGTCAACCTTGTACATCTCTATGGTGGTAGGAAGTTTAATTAACCTTGTTACGCAAACCAGCAAGCAGATTGCACACAGAGGGTGCCCGGTAGACTACATGGTACATCCTGTGATATGAGAGTGTGTATTTTTATATTGGTGTCGATCCCCAAGTGCCTTATCATGAGAACATAATGAAGTAGTGAACTTATAAATTAATGATCTCTATGCAATAAGATCAATGTGGAATAACAAACATGGGGAATGTTTCACCCATTTTTGAAAGTTCCTCTTATATCCTCAGAATTTGATAAAAAATGACCATATAATCAATCCTTATGTGGTCTTAAACTATGAACTAATTTTAAAACCCCCAGTGTTTTTTTCTTCTCCATTTCCTTTAGATGATGGTTCTATACATAATATTATTAGTTTATGGCCCATATTAGTGCTTCCCACAATCTATTTTACCGACCTCCTTTGATGATATCACCGTGATCCATTGAATAAAAAATAGTGATGTTTCATGTCACATGTGAAGATATTTTATCATAATCTATCCATTAACATATAATAAACTTTACTTCCCTCAATCCACAGTGTTAATGAACATTCTATAATGATGATGAAATCATGATAATCAAACTGAGATCAGTTTTGTAATTATATTTCAAAAATGCTAGTAGTATTATCATTTCTTGTAATATTTATGAATAATATTTATGGATATTTTGAATAAATTATATAAAAATTTATGAATATAAATGTTACATTATTAATTAGTGACTTTCGTGTCAATGTGGAAGCTGATTTAGGGTTATTCATCATTTTCAACCTTTAATTTTACCAAAAGCATTGGTGAGTTATATATATATATTCTCCAAAAAAATATAATGATTGAATAAAATAAATAGACAATTAAATTGTAAAAATGAAACATTATTTGTTTTTTCTTTTATTGGATGTAATGAAACAATTAAAGAGACATAAAATGATGTGGGTATACATTTTGGGGGTCTTGAAATCATAGAGCAGTGGAACTCATTTGGCAATCTAAAGGAGAGTATTCTCTAATGAATCTTTTCTAGACATCCACGAAAAAAAATTGTTTCCATGAATAGAAAATGTGGTAGATGATTTATTTTAGGTGTTATCCCCATGAGGATGATCATCCATGTAAAATTAATCAATTTTTGTCATAAAATCCATGTACAGGGAAACTATATTTTTAAATTATAAGTTATGTATTAAAAAAATTATTATAAGGGGATATTTTAAAATAAACTACAATTTATAAATAAAGCATTAATTTTATTGATATTATGATTCTATATAAGGGGCTTTTATTTGAAATTTAATTATTAACGGTGTTTTAATTTCAAAATCCAATTGTTATAAGTGAAAATTATATTTTTATTATAAATATCGTATTTATTAAAACACTTATTAAAATGGGAAATTATATTTTTTTACACTCTTATTGGTTGATTTATAGGGAGTTCTATTTAAAAAAAATAAAAAACTCAAGTTTTTCAAAACAATATTTTTTATTGGAATTATATTTTTTAACATATAATTTAAATTCCAATAAACCCACGTTTTTTGGGAAATATTTTATTCATTATTTTTAAACATATTTTCTAAAAAATCTTATTCATAGAATTTTATTTACCTATTTGAAGTGGTTTTCGAAGTTATTATTTTATTTATGAAATTTATATTTAAACATATGGATGCTAATCATGTTTTTAAATAGGTAGATTCTCAATTAGTATGAATTATATTCCATATTTGTTTATGAAAACAATTTACCATTATTTTATTCCTTATATTAACGAATTATTTAATTTATTAATGGTGAAATATATATTTACCCTAACTACTATGGTTTTTTTAATTATTCATTTTTCTAATGTTTATGAGATAAAAAATTATTATATCTTGGATATAATTTAATTAGTTTTTAAAAGGATGTTTTTTTTAAAATAAAATGGGAAAAGAAAATCCCATAGAATTGTTTTTTAATAAATCTCATCACATCGGTATCAAATGTGATAATGAGGTATTTGGGAAAATTATTTATCAAATATTTTAGATTTGTTAAAAAAGAATTGTTTTTTTCAAAAATATGTTTAAATAGTATTTATAAAACGATTTTACCCTTATTTTAAAACCCATTATTAGGAAATGTTATGTTCACAAAATGTTTTCAACTATATTTCATAGGTTAATTAAAACATTATAAGGTGTTTTATTTCATTTTAGAAGGTAGATTTATAGAATACATATTGTTTTTTATATAATTTGGATAAATCTATGAAATTATATAAGGATGATCTAAATCCACAATCAACTAGAAAGAAAAGAATCTTGTTTATATAGATGAATGTATATTTTGGTGTAACTTTTATCAAAATAAACAGTGTGTTTTAGCACTAGATCTAGGTGAGTGATTTTTAGGCTTTGTCATGGATATTATTTCTCTGTTATTCATTCAGCTTGTTATCTAGAAATTAAAGTTTTTTATCTCCACAACCATGGGACAATTAATTGAAACCCATTTATACTTTGAGATCACATTGAACTTTTTTGAATCTACCAAATCCCAGAGATATATATATATATATCCATTCATAGGTGTGGTTTTAAACAACTAAATAAACTATATATTTTTCTATCTTTATTGATAATAAAACCCAAGGAATATTTGGAAATCCGTGAAAATTTTTCTTTATATGTCATTACACATTCACCGTTCATTTTCTTAAGCTCTAAAAATTATCTATCGATATTTTTGAAATAATTTGATAGAAATAATTGTTAATAAATAACTTCTTAATGTAATCCCACTCAAATTTTTCAATTTCATCATTTGGATTGGTATTATTTATCAACTCATGCTTAAGAAGACTATTTATCTAAACAATAAATATAAAATATGACATTATCCTTCTTAGAATACTGGAGAACTAAAAATATATCATCTGTTGTGTTAACCATGTCTTTCATGACAAGTCGTACAAGAAATCATCTAAAAATCAATTATTCTTTCTATATAAAGGACTCAATATATAGTTTCAACTTATTAGGTGAAGTTATAGATTCAACATACTTCATGTTATTATTTATATCATAAGATATATGGGAATGTATCACCATGAATTTTTGAACTCCCATATCATTTCATTAGGAATATAGTTTGAAAAATCTATGCGTTGTCCCTCACATGGGTTATTTTTCTAATTCTATTAGTTACCAACATTTTATGAAATAGGGATGTTTGGAACCCAACATAAGTCAAAAAAGTGTGACAAAATAATTTATTCTCAGGTGGAAAATAATTATGAAGTCATACATTAATGGATACATTTATTTTTATTTTTGTAAAATAATGATTCCAGAATAATGTAATTTAATCATTTCTAAAATTAAAATAAATAATTACATTAGCTATATATCCTTCACAATGGATTGTAAAGAGTTTGTGATTAAGTAGTTCATATCCCTTAAGATTAATAAACCATGTGTGCAACAAGGCCAATATTTAATGCACCAAGTGATGATATATTTGATAAACAATATTCTCTTTTTAGGGTCGTTACCCACAGCTACAACTATTCTAGAGCCACATCCACTTGTATTATCTAGATAGTGATTTAATTACTCAAAAAATAGACACTCATATTCTTTTCCAAAACATATGATGTCTACAAATATTTAGACTTATCATTGGGGGTTTCACTATCATTTTCTTGTCATAATTCCAAAATTAATTAAACCATATCTGTGATATCAACTATAGTGACTAAAAGAAATTTATATCACTACTATATTGTTTTTGAGTTAGATTATATAATAGTGATATAATCAAGGATCCAAAGGTTTTGTATCATTGGAAAATAAGGCTTATACAATAATTATAAATAATAAAACTAAAATTCTTCCTAAATCAGTCATTTATATGCTCCTAAAATCTCTCACATTCTCCTAAGTATAATTATTAACCTAAGGATTTACAAAAAACAGTGGGTGAGAAAAAATCCATGTAAGGGGAGGAATATCATGATAGGAATAAGGGACATGAATCAAAAGTATGTGATTGTGCATAATCAATATCATCATATCATATGAATATGATCATCAAAATAATAAGTTGGGAAATATTTTATGAATTCATGGAATGTGTCATATTCCTAATAATGTATCATCATAACATAGTGGTCAAATACCATATATAGCTGTGAATAAAGATAACATCATTTTCATGCATAATATATGTTTATAAATCATAACATCATAATTCTGATCCAATCTACCATCTTGTTCACAAATAATAAACACAATCTAATGAGAAATATCATATTACATAAGTAATTGTATGGATATAAAATTCTATTTTCACCCATCACATCCAAAATATCACATAATTAGTAATTCCACTAGGAAAGTGAACTAATAACAATCATAGTAATGAAATAAACCCAAGAAAAATAATATATTTCATAAGGGATTCATATGTCCTACAGCATTAAAAACATCTAGGGTTCCCAAATGTACAATGGTGATTAAAAGTTTTCATAAAATATTTTTTTTAAAAAAAGAAACAACCCAATAGATGTAATTCCTCGACCCCAGTTACTAAGAGGCAATGCATTATTTTAATACATTGTAATGATAAAAGGAAATCATGTCTTGAAAGACTGATCAGTTTAGAAGTCTTGGAAATAGATTACATACATCTACTTGACATTACAATTTCAAACATAAAATACATCATCTATAGTTCATTTGAAATTCCATTATTCTCTTTTAGCTTTTCCCTACACACTAATCATCATACACTTTTTGGAAATCTTGTGAAAATAAAACATATGAAAGGGGTGAGCAAAGATTCTCAGTAAGGGTAAAAAATTTATTGGAAGATAACATAAACAATAGGAAATATGAATAATTGAAAACACATGCCTTTAAAAATAATAAAAATGAACACTTTATGGCAGAAATATGATCTGAGTAAATAATTCCAAAATATAAAATAGTCATGGGTATTCTAGTAGTTGAATAACCACATGAACCATTAATATTATTTTCATAATGATGGAATGTATAATTCCAGACATTCTAAAACATTTTTTCAAGGTCTCTGCCTAGATGTCTAAAAATGAATAATGCCTCGGCCAAAACCATATATCAAATTTGGGATAGACTTGGCGAATTCCATGTCTAATTGTCTGTTGAAACCTACTGATACACCGAGGAGCTATAGTGGTCTCCACCCATCACTTACTATGTCCAATACATTCCTCATATTAAATGGTTGAATCCAAACATAAACATTCATATTAAAACCAGCATACGAAATACCAATACATTATCCATAAACTATGAATGGTAAAAAAAATACACATCCAGAATCAAACATATCAAAAAACCTTCAAAAAAATATGGAATATTTGTATCATAATAAATCAACTTAAAACAAGTTTAAAATCCATCAAAAGATTTTAACATAGATGAAAATGATTTGTAAAACTCATTCAGAGAAATATCCCTTTTCCAGGAAAAAATTTAAAAGTCACACAATTTAGAAAGGAAGTCATTTAAAAAAAATTTAATAAAATTTTCCTATACCACTTTGAATGTTTTTAATGGAATTAACATTTTAAAAACAATCATGTCCATATAAATAAATCCTTAAAACCCCAATTTGAAAACATCGACATTAATGAGAATGATTTTTAAGAATAAATATTTAAAACATTTAAAATGATGTTTTTATAAAATACTCCCTTAAAAATAATCCCTTTGAAGCCTCTTTGAGGAATCATGAACATGGATAATAAATATGTCCCAGTAAAAACAAACCCATAAATAATCTCAAATAATAATGAAATTGAGGAATTAACCCTTACCTTACACTTTCCTCTGGCCGAGGGTACGTTAAAAATTCTGTATAATGACCATAGTATGTTATTAAATTTTAAAAGAACCATATTCATATTTATTATATCATACATGATATATTTATGACTTTATACTGCCCATTAAATAATAATTTTTATGTTAAATTAATATTTTGTGTAATAATGGCTTTCTTTATCGTAAGTGTTTTAACTTGTGATTCCTGATCGTATAATTTAGATCATGATTTAAATAATTCCAGATTATAAAAAATTATTAATAGATATTATATATTTATAATATAAATATTTATAATAAATAGATATATGAATTGTAAGGCATCGTTTATGGAAACGGTAGGTCATACCTACTCCGAAACTCTGTTTCCGTTTTCATATTGTATTGAACGAAAGATATTAAATAAGATATATGTATGTACAAAAATATATACATATATATCTCTAGTAGAATTATTATTTTATATATTACATACTTATTTGTTATATATATATTTATAATCATCATTGAATGGTAAACGTGCAAGTTAATCTCATCGCGTCGCGGAGACGATAATCCGTATGTACGCATGAGCGACAAAATCTATAAATTGATGGTGAAATAATATGTAATTGGGTCATATATCATATATAAAAAATCATTAACATGTAATATTTATTATTTACATCAGTTATACTCATTATTATACCCATCCAAACAATGAAGTGTTTGAATAACAAACTATACCACGGCGTGGAGACGGTAAGCCGTACGTACGC
Source organism: Viscum album (assembly GCA_963277665.1). Classification (NCBI taxonomy): domain Eukaryota; kingdom Viridiplantae; phylum Streptophyta; class Magnoliopsida; order Santalales; family Viscaceae; genus Viscum; species Viscum album. The sequence continues at coordinate 588,486,743 of OY728119.1, read as the reverse complement.
CCGTATGGTGACTTTTTCAATTATACGATGAATAGTATAACAAATATGGTTTAAAAATATTTATATTAACATCACAGTATGTATAAGGTACTGGATATATTATTTTGGTAAGGAATGAACAAAGAAAGAGGAACTGGAAGTAGAAAAGAACTTGATAGAGGGTTGTGAAATTATTACCTCTTTTTCGGGTGTTTTATTTTGAGTTGATCAAAAGGGATCCTTAGGTTGTCTTTATGATCAAAGTAAGGTATCTAGGTTGATTTTAGGGATGTCGGTAGGATATTTGGGTAGGGTTTGGCCGAGAAAAATTGATTTCGAGGTGTGATTTTGAGAGAAGGGGAAGTCCCCTTCTATAAGAAGGGTGAGGGTCACTTTAGGAATATATTAAAATATTCATTTATCATACAGTCATTTCGGTTTATAATGGCTCCAAATGAATTTATTTCTGGAAATAAGTGGTTATGGATATAAATCCTATCAACCAATATATTTTTAAAAAGTTTAGGTTTCCATTTTAACCTTATCATTGAGATTTATCTCATAGTAAAGTAGTTTAACTTTTACTGAGTCTTCTTGTATTCTTACACTATATGGTTAATAAACATACTATAAAAATCCATGAGAACCTAAAGTTGTTAATTAGAAACATATATAATATTATTTAATCACTTTTTATGACACTTATATTTTTATGAATATTATATCAACCAATAATATAGTATTTGATTAAAAATTTAAATTATGTCAATTTTGACACAATTTTGAATTTGGTTTTTTGTGGAAGTCAAAAAACATTATTAAATAGAATAAATTACATTAAATTAGTCCTAAAATGTCACATTCACCTAGAATTTTTTTTATGCCATCAAAACTATTTAATATGTTTATTTTAATATTTACAATACCATTTCTTTGATTCTTTCATTAATATGGTAATTACTGCATTATCATTGTGTCATATATAAATTTAATTTCTTAAGGTATAAAAATTATATATAAAATATAATTATGTAGGAAATAGTTTTATATTTCTAATTATTATTTATAGTCAAAAGGATAACTTATATAACCGCTGGTAAAAACTGATTTAATAAAAGATATATGTTTATGTCATTTTTGTCTTTACTTTAAATTGATTTATCTGAAATGTCATTGTCACTCTCATGTTGCTCCATGTGTTCTCAATATAGAACCAAGGATGAACATGGCCAGAAATATATCAATTAATAGGAATAGTATACATTTTATGTTAATTTAATATTAATATAATATTATTTTATTTACCATAATTTACCGGATTTGCACTTTAACATTGGTAAATAAAATATTTACTGAAGTAAATATTCATAATATATAAAAATAAAAGTTATCTATATACCCAATTTTAGACCTCCAGATTCCAAATATGGAATCCATTTCTCCAAATTCAAATCATATAAGTGGCATAAATTAATTTAAATTTGATTCATGTTGTTAAAATAGAAAGTGTGTTTTTAAGAAATTATAACTATCAAAAGATTAACACATGTTTATGTCCCCTTTAAATGTGAAATTACATATAATGACCTTATTTATATTAAATGATAAAAATATATTATAATGACACTTTAAAACCACTCAAATAAATAATTTAACACTATAAATTATTTTAATTAAAAAAAATTTTTAATTAAAATTTAGTATTTTTTCACTATTCATCAAAATATGAAAGTTATCAGAATAGTACCAAATATTTGTCCAAAATAAATTATTATGTCCCTATTATAAAGGAGAATTTAATTTAACTAAATTCAATATATAAAAGTGTCAATCATTGGATTTAAAAATGGTTCTCCATTATAAGATAGATTACTTATTTTTTTAAAAATACATCTTTTATATTAAAATTTGAATTTTTCTTATATTATGTCTAAGAAAAACAAAATATGAATGTTAAAATTATATAGGATATATAAAATTTAATACGTCGTTAATACTAATCATCACCCCTTTTTTTAATCCCTTGTTTGGTATGTCGTGGTGCGCTCGAACTCGGTGTTGCATGTAGCGCAAGTTATTGTAATACCTTTCAAGAAAACCCACATCGGAAATTGGGTTTATAAAATTCAGTCTTAATATGAGGGAAAGGGAAATGAAAAAGTCACCACCAAATTATGATCTCGATTAGGAAAACATTTTTTGAAATTAGATACACATAATTGTTGAAAAAAAAGTAAATATTTATAGAGAGTGATTGAGGTCATCAACCATGAACAACTGTAAAATTAAGGGCCTCAAAGACATCAATCAATGATGATTTAAAATATCATTAGTTCAAAAAAACATAAGGTATTAGGATTACACATTTTTGGTTTTTGGATCCCTTCCTTAAAGATTAAGAATTAATTTATTCATCGAATAAGAGGAAAAAAATACTTAACAAGTAGAGTTTTATCCTTCAACAAATTCCTACCACAAACTCATCATTCACACTAAAAGATAATATAATTCAGAAATATTCTATTTATCTTAATCAAATATGGTTCCAAAAAAATGAATCTATAATTCATCTGTCAGCCCATTTTAAAAAACCATATTCTACAAACCAGGACAACACTTTGGCCAGTGGTTGGTGATGCCCCCTTGTTTCTCTTTGGTTGCGGTTTCAAGTCTCGCGGCCTAACTGGACGCGATGGGTTGTCACCAGAACACCATGTTGAACTTCTTATAACAATCCAAAAAAATACTATTAACATGTTTTTTAACCTTAAAAAATTGTATCCAATGTTTAACATTATTCATTCCAACATTTAGACTTATCCAAAATACTTCTGTCCAAACTCACACTCAAAAATTTATAAGGAATGTAAACACAATGAAGATACATTTCCCATGTAATAAAATATGAATACATTAATCATGTATTCTTTTAAAGAACAGTAACACCCTGAATTTCTGTAAAACATTATTGATTACATTCATGCTCCCTTATTCTTTATAGAATACTGGATATACTCCTTATATCTAAAGATGTTGTAAACTCCAACAATGATTGAATATACAAATCATTAATCAATTTAAGGGTACTAAAGAATATGTAACATAAAATATCCCAATCAATCATATATTATTCTAAAATCACTACATCAGTATCACATTCATATTATGGTTTATCTTTCTCTCAAACATACATTTTCCAAAAACAATTATCCCATTGAGTCACTTTTCTTGGTTCCATACAATCTCAAGTCCTTAATTAAATAGTATTGTAGTACAATCCATGTATACTATATAATTATTATAACATGTAAATCCTTAATACAATACAAAAATTACATAATAATTTAATAAAAACATAATAAATATAATCATTCTTCATTATCTTGAGTATTTTCATTACCTGGTTATTAACTAATAGAAGCATTTGGGGTATACTCTGATGATTTGGACATTGATTCACATAGTGTCCCAACTAATTACAGATAAAGCATTGTACATTTGAAACCTTTTTTATCATTGCAATCAAGTACATGGTGTCCTTTTTCTCCACACTTCTAACAGACTCTCATTCCCTTCAAGAAATTACCAAGGTGATTCTTTCCATAGTTATCGCATATGGTAAAATCCTTCTTTCCCCTCTTCCCTTTATTTATCTTTCTCTATACCATCTTCTTCTTCTCTTTCTTCCCATAAAAGCCATTTGACTTAGATAATTCTTCACTTATCATACTAACACTTGATACTATTTCTTCATATGATGAGAATACATGGGAGGATATTTCTCTTCTAAATGATGGCTAAAAACTATGAAAGATATGATCCTTCTTACCCATTGGAACATGCATATTGCTGGAGTACGTATTCCTTCAATAGGGAGCCATTACACACTAGGTTAGATCATATCAAACAGTATAATAAAAAACTATAAACATTCTCAACATTATTTGAATATTTTCACACATCTAGTCTCAGAATCATGAAAATGGTTTATTTGCTGGAATATTTACTCATATATCCTTTATAATGGTTTGTAAATAAATTGTGAATTTTTCTAAGCATATCCCCCGGGAGTTTCATAACCAATAGTGTAGCAAGGCATGTTATCATGTTCAAGGATACCCCAGGTCAAGCCCAAAACACCTTGTTAGAGTTTTCACTCTTAGGTACATCGATGTCAGAACTGCCTCTACCAACTCATATCCAGACAAGGATGTATTTAATGGAAAACCCAAATAATATCAACATTACCAAAAAATTTTGTTCTTCTTCTATACTAATCCTCAAAGTCTATCATAGGGTAACATTCTCTAATCAGAGTTTCTCTAAATCTATTTCCAATGTTGATTCTAATCTTTCTGTGATACCAACTTTAATGTCTCAACACCATTTACCCAAAGTCAGTGCATTATTTTAATACATTGGCACGAAACAAAGAAATTATGTCCTGAAAGTCTGATTAGTTTAGCATCCTTGGATATATATTGCATATATAAACATCACATTACAATTTCGAACATAAAATACAGAATAGGTATTTATGTGAGAATTCCATTATTCCATTTTAGCTTAACCATTCATATCATTCATAATATACTTTTGGGAAATCCTGGGAAAATAAAACATAAGAAAAGGGTGTCCTCATATGCTCAGTAAGGTTAAACAATTTAGCAGAACATAGCTCAAACAATAGGCATGATGAATAATTGAAAACCCATTCCTTTACAAATAAAAAAACACATTATGGTTGAAGTATGAGATGATTGAATAATGCCATAATAAAACATACTCATCGGTATTCTTTTAGTAGAATAACCAAATGAACCATCAATATTATTTTCATATAGAGGGAATGTATAATTCCAGACATTATGAATCATTTTGTCAAGGCCTCAGTCAAGATGTCTAAAAATTATTTAGGCCTCACCCAAAACCATATATAAAAATTTGGAATGGCCTTGCCCAATTCCACATATAATTGTCTCATGAGACCTACCGATGCATCGAGGAGCTGTATCACACCCTTCACTTACGATGTTCAATACATTCCTCATATGAAAAGGTTGAAACATAACATAAACATAAATAATAAAAATATCATAAAATATGTAAATACTATATCCATAAACAATGAATGGTATAAAAACTACACATCCACAGTCAAACATATCACAAAACCCTCAATACCATATGAAAGATTTGAATCATGATAAATCAACTTCAAACATGTTTAAAATCCATCAAAGCATGTTGACATAGATAAAAATGATTTGTAAAACTCTCAGAGGGAAATATCAATTTTTCAAGAAAAATTTTAAAATTCTCAAAATTTATAAAGGAATAAATTAAAAGACATATTTGATTCAAAGTGTCGCATACAACTTTGAAACTTTATAATGGAATTAAAATTTTAAAGACATTCATGTCCATATAAATAAATCCTTAAAAACCATTTTGAAAACATGGACATTAATGAGAATGATTTAGAATAATAAATATTTATATCATTTAATATATTGTTTTAATAAAAGAGTCCCTTAAAAATATTCCCTTCGAAAACTATTTTATGAAACATGGACAAAGATAATTAATATTTCTTGGTAAAAACTTACCCATAAACAATCACGAATAATAATGAGATTGATGAATTAACCCTTACCTTGCACTTTCCTTTGGTCAAGGGTACGTCTAACCTCTTTTATAAATACCATATGTTATTAAATTATACCAGAACCATATTCATATTTATTATACCATACATTATTAATTTTTGACTTTATACTACCCATTTAATAATGATTTCCATGTTATATTAACATTTTCGTTAATAATCGCTTTCTTTATCGTACTTGTTTTAAATTGTTATTCTTCATCGTATAATTTTGATCATGAATTAAATTCTTCAAGAATATAAAACATGATTTATATATCATATATATTTAGAATTTTAATATGTATAATAGATAGATATATGAAATTGAAGGAACCATTTATTGAGACTGTAGGTCGTACGTACGTAGAAACGTTGTTTCCGTTTTCATATTGTATTGAACGGAAGATAGTGACTAAGATATTTGTATGTACATAAATATATACATATATATCTCTAGAAGCATTATTATTTCATATATTTAATACTTGTAAATAATATATATTTTTATAATCATCATTTAATGGTGAACATGGGAATGAATCTCATCATGTTGTGGAGACGGTAACCCATACGTATGCACGACCGAAAATATCATTATATTGATGGGGAAATCGTATGTAATTGAATGGTATATCATTTATACAGAATCATTAACATTTTATATTTATTATTTTCATCAGTTATACTAATTATGATTCCCATCCAAAATATTGAAGTGTTGGAATAACAAACTACACCATGACGTGGAGAAGGTAATCTGTACGTACGCACGTATGGTGACTTTGTCATTTATATGATGGATAGAATAACAAATATGGTTGTACCAGTTTGTCGGAGTGGATACTCAAGATGGGGGTGAATCGAGTTCTAAATAAAATTTCTGTTAAAAATATATCTATTAAAATCCCCAATTTATAAAACAAGTTAAACTGTAGTCAATTTATAAAACTATAAAGGTTCAATTAGGTTCTCAAAAGATTGATTAGGTCTCAGTTAATTTAATTAGAAGATTAAATTAGCTTTTGAAACTAATATACTGATTTAAAATAGTTAAAAACACTTTCTAGATTAACTATCAAAGTATCATTAAAATATATATGTATTTCAAATTAATTAGCAGAAGAATATAATATATATAGTATATTTTAATCAAAATCTAAGAATGCACAGAAGATGTAAAACAAGTGGTTCAGTATCAATCTGAGACCTAATGCACTCCACTTGGGGATCACCTTCCACCAAGCAGTTTATAAATAATCTTTGATCCACACCCTGGATCGAGGTTAACATCATTTCATAGGCTGTCTAGGCCACGCAGGGACCTTTACCACAGTTTTTGTGGGAGAAAAAATAATGATCAGTCCATGTAGGGACCTATACCACAGTTGTTTTGGGAAAAAAGTAAAAGGTTTGGTGAGAGGACATTGAAGTCCTCCAATTCAGCACATGAGTCAGTGTGTGTGTAAAATATACAGAGTACACACAATGATCGAAAATGTAAATAATGAATCACTTAGAGAGGGTAGAAAATAGTTTAGAATGCTCTAGTGATTAGCAGTGTAGCTCTGGAATCTTTTGAATGATTAGAAATGCTTCTGAGTCCCTCTCTGGCTTTTCTGTTGAAAAACATAGTGTTGTGGGCCAGCTTGTGTTCTTCCCGAGGGAAGATATTCTCTTGATTATAATGTTCTTCGTGTTTTCTTCAGTAGTGTTGGATTGCATGCATGGGACAAAGCTTTTCATGAAGATCATGCAATGTGTTCTTCACTGTTGTGCTCAGGATTGTCTCTCTGTTCAGTATAGAGAACTCGAGTTTCTCGCTTTTTCTATTATCATTTCTATCATGTGCACACTCCGGTTTATCTTCAAAATGCATGAGGTTGAGCCGATAGGTTCCATGTATTCTGTGCCTCGTACTTCATACTATGTCTACAAATAAACATTAATTATGTCAGTTCATTAACATCCTCAAATATGACCGTTAAAAAGTAAAATAGTAAAATGAGAATAGAGTTCAAGAAACAGTGTCAAAGTAGTTATGCAAATGGTGTCTCCTTCACGGTAACTCCTTCACGGTGTCTCCTTCACGGTGTCTCCTTCACAGTACATCCTTCATGGTGTTTTCTTCACGGTATGTCCATCATGGTGTGTTATTCACGGTATGTCATTCACAGTGTGTCCTTCACGGTGTTTTTCTCATGATGGCTGGTTTATGGTTTCTAGATGACAGTGTCCTGCTAACTGTGTCTAGCACTTAGACAAATAGAATGTCTTGCTAAATGTGTCTGGCACTTAGACAAACAGAATGTCTGGCTAACTGTGTATGTTCTTAGTGTCTTGCTCACGGTGTCAGGGTTATTGTGTCATGGTGTCTTGTGATCACAGTGCCTCATTGGTCACGGTGCCTTGGTCTTGATCACAATGTATGACTTACTATGTCAAGCTTCATGGTGTCATGTACTTAGGAAACTAACTGTATTCAGACATAAACAGTAATATACATAAAATAAATTGAGCTTAACCATTATAAAGTATAAGATCACTTGAAACATAAATACACATGATTGATAATATATGTTATATTAGTGATCATGTATAAGATTTGTAATTATTATTGAGATTTGTGATCATTAAAACATGATTAATACTTGAGGAGTCCAACTATCTCCCCCTTTTGATGATCACAAATCATGTATGTGTAAAGTATAAATGAGATGCAACTAGAAATAATATAACATATAGAATAAAATATTAATGAATAACACCAAACCTTTTCTCCCCCTTTTGAGATTATCAAAAAGTAGAAAGAGTAGAGGGAAAACAGTGCATATTTCATTAAAAATGTTGAGCATACAATATGAAGTAGAAATACAAAATTCAAAGACATACCCATCAAAAAGAAAGTAGTCACTGGGCTTCTTCAGGATGTGTCCTTCGCTTTGCCTTTATCAGCAGTAGAAGAGGAATCCATAGGGTAAGTTGCTGATGTGGAAGAAGGCATAGAGGTTGTAAACAAAGAACGTAAAGGTAGACCTTAGAATACACAGGCAGACAAAGTGTGAGCTGTAGAAGATCTCGTCTATAGCTGATCAAGAATCATTGTCTTGATCTGAGTAAGAGCTTGGCTAACTGACATGGCATTTGAGGCTAATGTAGGCAGTCCAGGTGTGAGTGGGGTAGCATCTGGAGCAACTACAGCCGTGCTCTGGACATGAAGGTAAGGATTCAGATGATTTATGAAATCTATAATAATCTCTCATACAAACTGCATTGCATTTTCAAAATCATCATTATTCTCCATGAACCTAACCAACAATCTGGTAAACTCATCATGCTTCTTAACATGAGCTTTGAAGGCTTGAGTCACATGAGGTATTCTCAGATTCTTGACATGATATTTAAAGTGACTGGTAATATTATATTTTGAGAAAATCCGGGTGAGATAGAAATATATCTTCTTAGTGATCTCATGTTGAGCATCATTGGAAATCTTGGAATGAATTTGAACCTAGTCAAGTGCTCAATCACTATTCTTAACAACTTCAGATAAAGGAGTCAAATCAAAACCACTGAAGGCATTCTGAATATCTTCCTTGATTATAGAGAAGAGAAAAGAATGATCCAAATAAGGAATAGAGGTTTGAACAGAGGGAGGATAAGCCTTGACTATTGAGGTTAGAGACTTGAGATATTTCATGACTTTTTGAAGCCAGCCAGTGTATTCATCTGTAAGCTTATTCAGGTTCTCCACATGATCTATCATTTGGTGCAACATCTGTGTCTGCATTTCTCCAAAACTTTCATCAAAGGATAGGAAGTAGGGATGAATTTGGGACACAATATCTCGAGAAATGTTGGAAATAGTAGGTTCAGGAGAAGCAGCAATAGGTGCAGGCTCTGATCTGGAATGTAGTTCTTTCTGGAGGTTTTCAACCATACCTTTCAAATTTTCAACATCAGAACTAAGAAGCTTATTCTGAACCCTTACTTATTGAATTTCATGGATCAACCTGGGTAGAATGTGCAGAGTAATGTTTTCCAAAAGCAGCGAAGCATCTTCCTGACTTATTTGTTTCACAAGACGAGGTTGAGAGGACAAAATTTTCTCATCTCGAACTAAGATAGAATCTCTAAACACATTCAGATCATCTTTGTTGACAGAATATTGGTGATCAGGTAAAGGTGCAGGAGAAGGACGTGGTACATGGGTAGGATCATGGTCTGGTTGAGCTTCAGAGTCAGTTTCAGGTTCAGTTTCAGAATCAGTTTCAGTATGAGGATCAGGATGTGCGACTGACTTCAATTGAAATTGAGAGGAAAGATCAATCCTAGTTGCATTCACGTGCTAAGATTCAGTCATATCATAGAATCAAGGTAATTCATAACGAGTGTACACAGAAAAAGACTCAGTTGGTTGAGATGCTTCAACAAACTCAGCATCATCAACAGCTTCATTAATCTCAAGATTTTGAGGTTCCTCCCCCTCAACATGTGCATCCACTTTAGGAACTAGAGGCTCAGTACATTTTTCAAGATTCATAGGATTAGAACTAATTTCCTCATCCATTTCTTGCCTTGCCAACTGAAAGGCAAGTTCCGTCCTCTCTTCAACAGAGGGTATAAACTTAGGAACTGATTGTTCCATAGGAAGGTATTAAAAAATAGATTCTTGTATAACAGGGAGTTATTATTGATGTTTTTCTTCCACCACATGTTGCTCAGGTTTTGGGATGACTAAATCTATTGCAGCCTCAGGTTGGGTTTCCAGTTTTACATCATCTCTAGGGATATAGAGATCTTCATCAAGAACAATAGGAGGAGTAATATTCCTTCCTTCCTCAACAACAACTCCTTAACTTTGAGGTACTATAGCTGCTTCTTCCTCTTCTTCATCATCCTATGGATACTCAGAAACTTTATATGGTTCCCAACCAGGATCAGAAATGTCCTTTGGCCTTGTTGGATAGTCTACCAGATTGAACTTCTCATAAAACTTTTAATTATCTTCAACCCACACCTTCTTCCAATGGTTCTAGTTGATCTTCATCCTTTTTATAGTAGGTTTATATAGGCAGAATTCAAAATCCATAAGAACTTATTCATTTGGTCAAACTACTCCTTTGGAAACAAGCCTGGTTGAGATCATCGTAGAATAAAACAAAGAGGTGGATTTTTATGTTCCCTTAATCAATTCACACATATGGTGAATGATATACTTTCACATATTTATCTTGTGTCCATTATTCATCAGATGAATCATGAAAACATCTTGATACATCAATACAACAAAGTCACCCTTCCTCGGGCTAATCAAATTTTGAACAAATTAGAACAACAGTCTTGTCTCCCCATCATGTTCAGCAGCTATGGCCCTTCTCTTGGTTCTCTTTCCACTTAAGGTTTCTAGAGAATTTTTTAGGTCAAAGATATTGGTTGTAGGAGGGGGATATCTTTTATAATCATCACATATTCCTTCGTGAGGAATCCTAAGGCATGCAGCCCATAACCTCAATGAAAAAGGATCATGTTTGTTCATTGATATAGCTTCTCACAACAAGAACATTCACCAGCATCAAATGAAAATTGAGCATACTGATAAAACTAAGATACCAACCTCAGGTAAATTAGTCTATCCTTTCTAGAGAACAATTCGAGCCAGCCTTGTTCTCTCATAACTTTAAAAAAAAATTCTAGATGACATCCACTCAGGGAAAATTTATTTCTCAGGAACAATAGTTCGGTTTACCAGATTTGGATTTAGGGGTCCTTCGGGGGTAAGATTTGGTGCACTCTTCTGTTTCATCAAGCAGCGCTTCTTAGATGAGGATGAAGACAGATGCTTCATACATGGAATCCACTGAAGGTTCGGGTGAGAGAGAAGGAGAGAAGGGATGCAAGGTTGATAGTGTTTGGAAAGAGTGAGTGGGAGAGAGATCGGGTGAAGAATCGAGTGAAAAACATTTTGTTTTATCATTTGGGAATGTCAAACATCACCAAAATAAAAACGCACGAAAGTAAATAGAGGTGAAATAAAAATTACCGTGATATGGGTTAAAATAAATGCATAAATAATCTTCACGGTGAGACCGTTAGTTTTCAGTACGGTGCGATGATAAGTGGTCATCACGGTGAGACTGTCTATAGTCGTCACGGTGAGACAGTGAATGGACTGTTCTGTCATGGTGGGACAATGAGTAAACTGTTCAGTCACGGTGGGACAGTCAGTGACAGACTATGAACACAAAGTGTTATCTATGAGATCCTAAGCATGAGACAGTAACTAAGAAACTGTGAACATAAAACAGTAAAGTCAAAAAGTAGTAAAGTATTAAACAGTAAGAGCAGTAGCATATGTATTTTTGATTGATCATGCCAATATCATGTATGATGTAATCTAATCTCTCATAATTTAATGGCTTAGTGAATATATCAGCATGTTAATATTCAGTGCCAATGAATTCCAAAGTGATGTCATCTTTTTGATAATTATCCCTCAAAAAGTGATGTCTTATATCAATATGTTTTTTCCTAGAATGTGAAACATGATTTTTTGAAATGTTAATAGAACTTGTGTTGTCACAATTTATTGGTACCTGTCTGAATTGATATCCGTATTCTAGTAAATTGTGTTTCATCCTCAAAATTAGTGCACAATAACTTCCAGCAGCTATGTATTCATCTTCTGTAGTAGATAATGCAACAGAATTCTGTTTCTTACGACACCATGATACTAGAGACTTGCCTAAAAGTGACATGTTCAAAATTTTCTTTTTCTATTTAACTTGCAGCCAGAAAAGTCAGCATCAGAGTAACAAACTAGTTCAAATTATTGTTCTTTATGATAGAACAGTCCTAAATTGGGTGTATGCATGAGGTATTTGAAAATTCTCTTTACAACATTTAAATGTGATTATTTATTATTTCCTTGAAAACTAGCACAAATACACACACTAAACATAATATCAGGATGGCTAGAAGTTTAGAATAGTATACATCCAATCATTCATGTATAAGTGGTTTGATCAACCGATTTTCCATCTTCATCAAGATCCAACATACAGGTGGTACTCATGGGAGTGTCACTACATTTAGTGCTATCCAATAAAAAACGTTTTAAATGATCTCTAGTATATTTACATTTAGTTAGAACAATCCCATAATTATTTTGAATGATTTTAAATCCATGAAAGAATTTTAGTTCACCCTTTAAACTCATTTCAAATTCGTTTTCATCATTTTAGAAAAATCAATCCATAATGAATTTTTTGAAGATCCAAAAATAATATCATCAACATAAATATGAACAACTAAAACATCATTAGAAATTAGTTTTCTAAAGAGGGTAGGATCAACTATTCCTTTTGTAAAACCTTTAGAAATTAGAGAAGTACTTAATATGTCATACCAAGCTCCTGGATCAAGCTTTAAACCATATAAAGCTTTTGATAGTTTGAAGATTTGATTTTGAACATGAGGGTTTGTAAATCTAGGGGGTTATTCAACAAAAAAATCCAATGATATATACCCATTTAAGAATTCACTCTTGACATCCATTTGATATAGTTTGAAATTCAGATGTGTAGCATAAGAAAGTAGAATTCTAATGGCTTCACATCTTGCTACTGGAGAAAAAGTCTCATCATTGTCAATTCCTTCTTCTTGATTGTAGCCTTGTGCAACTAATCTAGCCATATTTTTAACTATATTCCTAGCTTAATATACCTTATTTCTAAACACCCATTTAGTGACTATGATGAATGTTTCCTTAGGTCTTTCCACTAATTCCTAGACATGTTTCTTTCAAATTGATTATGTTCTTCTTGCATAGCCATTACCCAAAATCCTTCATTGATTGCAACATCATTTTTTTTAGGTTCAAGCTGTGACAAAAAGTCATGATGTTCAACCTGGTTTCTAAGAGATTCTCTAGTCTGTATCCCTCTATCAAGATTACAAAAAACAGCATCTAAATGATGATTCTTTATGATCCTAGTTTATCTTGTAAAGGTAGGACTAGAAATTTAAGGATCTTCTTTAGGTTTGGGTTCATTATGAGAAGATTTCGAAATATTTCCATAACTGGTTGACATTACAACAGGTTCATTGATTTTATCATTAAGGTTAAGAATCAAAAAATCTTCTTTATGATTTTTAAGAGATGACTTAGGTTCATGTGGATCAGTTTCGTCAAATTTTATGTGAACAGATTCTTCGACACACTTGGTTTTCTTATTAAACACTCTATTGGCTTTTCTAGTTATAGAATATCCTAAAAAGATTATTTCATCACTTTTAGAGGATAACATGTCAAGATTATCGTTGGTATTTAAAATAAAAACATTACAACCAATGACTCTAAGGTAACTAACTTTAGGTTTTCTATTATTCCTTAGTTTATATGAAGTCTTCTTGAGAACAGGTCTTATAAAGACTCTATTTATAATATAACAATCTGTATTTAAAACTTCTTCCAAAACGTAAATAGAAAGGTCATACTCATTAAGCATTGTTCATGAAATTTTTTGTAGGGTTCTATTTCTTCTTTCAACTACAACATTCTTTTGAGGTGTTCTAGGGGAAGAAAAGTTATTATTATAGCCATTGTGTGAGCAATAAGACTCAAACTCATGATTTTAAAACTCATGGACATGATCACTTCTTAGGGTCTTAATCCTAAGTCCACTAAGATTCTCTACAGATTTGGAGAATATAATAAAGTAAGAACATTCTTCACTTTGTTGAGATAAGAAGAATACCCAAGTATATCTAGAAACGTCAGCTACTAAGTCATAGACCTAGTGTTTCCCATTTAAACGAGAAACTCTAGAAGGTCCAAACAAGTCCATGTGAACCAACTCGAGATGTTTAGAAGTTGAATCTTTTTTCTTTGATTTAAAAGAATATTTAGGTTTCATTCACTTTTGACAGGGATTAGAAACATTGTCTGATGGGAATTCAATATTGGGTAGTTCTATAACTAAGTTTTTCCTAGTCAATTTTCTATGTTAATGAATGTTGTAGTGTCCTAATCTTCTGTTCCATAGCAAAGATTATTTATGAAAATTATTTAAACAAGAATCATTTTGTTTAGCTAATGAATTCAAATCAACAGCATAAACATTTTCATTTCTCAAGGTAGAAAATACTAAAACATTTTTAGAATGGAAAATATTACAAGAATCATTTTCAAACGTAACATTAAATCCACCATCACATAACTGAGAAATACATAACAAGTTGTATTTCAATCCATCAACAAATAAAACTTTAGAAATTAAAACCGAGTTAGTGTTACCAATTTGGCCTAGGCTGGTGATCTTTCCTTTAGAATTATCACCAATGGTGGCATAGCCTCCATCAACCTTTATTATACTTTTAAATAATGAGAAGTCTCATGTCATGTGTCCTGATCATCTGTTGTACATGTACCAGGTCTTCCTACAGGAACTCTTTAAGCAACTTTCCTACAAAACAGATTTAGATGGAAAATGATTTTGGTACCCAAATCTTCTTGGTTTTAGACAGGTTAGCAATCAAAGATTTAGGTACCCAAATTTATCATATTGGTCTCATATAATTAATAGATTCAAAATATTTTGATAGATAAACTATATTATATCTATAACTGTGTGAGTAACTAGTTAAAGCATATAAATTTCCAGTACTAGAACTAGCTGAATTTTGTCCAGATTTAGGAATAAATCTATTTTGGGTAAACTGTCTCTATCCAGGATGGTATCCCAAACCGGTAGTATACATTGGTGCCACTTGTTTACCTAGAATTTGAATTAGATTTTCTCTCTTTTTGTGAACTTTTCTAAGTCCTTTATTAGTGGATCATTAGACATTTTTAGTTCAGTATTTTCTTTTAACAGTTGAGGATTTTTTTCCTTTTCAATCTCAAGGGCAGATTTAACAGTGCTAGATAAATCATGTTATTTATTTTAGGTGTTTTACTTGTCCTTAAGTTCATTATAGGTATCTTATAGCATATTACAATATTCAAATAATTCTTCACTAGACATGTTTTTAGATTCAGAATCAAAATCAGAGTCAACAACAGAATAGTATTAATTTAATGTAGGAGGGTACAGTGTTACCTCAGATGTGTTTGTCATAAAACACATGTTATATTTATGAGAATCTTCATCCTTAGCAGAATAAAAATCACTCGAAGTGTCTACTGAAGCATTGCAACATTCTTTCATTTATTTCTTATACTTTCTTTCCTTATCGTCAGGTTTCTTATTAAACTTCAATTTTGGACAATCAGCTTTAATGTGACATTTTCTCTTGCATTCATAGCAGATAGCTTCATCACACTAATCATATTTCTTCTAGTACTTTTTCCAAATGATCTTTGTAGTCATATTAACCTATGTAGTTTGATTTTCTTAAAAATTTATTCTTCTTATAGAATTTCTTAAATCTTATGGCTATTTGAGCCATCTCAGCATCACTATTAGATCTTGAACTTTCACTTGTTGAGATTTCAGTTTGTATGTGAACATTCTCTTTATCCTTTCTCTTTGAGGCAGTAGACTTAGATGCCACTGACTTCCTTTTAGGTTCATCATATTATTTCTTATTCACCTTGAGTTATTCATCATACATCATAAGCTTACCAATTAGTTCTTTGACATGCAGAGCACTAAGGTCACATGACTCTCTTATTGAAACAGATGTGACTCTCCATCAGTCTTGCAGAAATCTCAATATTATCATAATTTGTTCCATTGCTAGAATAGCCTTTCCAAGGGAGCTCATAGTGCTGAAAATCTCGTTGAAACTGAGATACATATCAGAAATAGGTTCATCAGTCTTAATTTTAAAATTATTATATTTAATAGTATAAGTTTTCAATCTCATTTCTTTAACCTTGGTTGTTCATTCATGAGAAACACCTAAAGTATCCCATATTTCATAGGCAGTTTTGCAAGAAGATATGCTATTAAACTCTTCATCCCCTAGAGTACAATACAGGGCATTCAAAGCTTTACAATTATTATTGTAAATAGTTTTAGTAGATTTATCCCAAGTAGTTCTTTCAGTTTCTGGAATCTTATATTGAGTCCTTATAGGAGTCCAGATGTCCATAGTTAGATTTTAGAAAATATATTTAAGGAGATAAAAATTAGAACTAACAGAAATTTAAGATATATAAAGATGCAACTAAAATAACAGTTGAAAAATAGAGTGTTTTTTAATCTTGTATTAATAAAAACAACCTTTGATACCAAATGTTAGTCAGAGTGGATACTCAAGAGGGGGTGAATTGAGTTCCAATTGTATTTTCTATTAAAAAAATTTCTATTAAAAAAATTATAAAACAGGTTAAACTGTAGTGAATTTGTAAAACTGTAAAGGTACAATTAGATTCTCAAAATATATATTAGGTCTCAAATAATTTAATTAGACGATTAATTTAGCTTTTGAAACTAATCTACTGATTTATAATAGTTACAAACACTTTCTAGATTAACTATCAAAGTAACTTTAAATTAGATTTGTATTTCAATGTAATTAGTAGCGAAATATAAAATATATAGTATATGTTAAACATAATCTATGAATGCACTCCAAATGTAAATCAAGTGGTTCAGTCTCAAGCCGAGACCTAATCCACTCCACTTGGTGATCACCTGCCACCAAGAAGTTTATAAATAATCTCTGATCCACACCCTGGATTGGGGTTAACAACAGTTAATAGACTGTCTAGTCCACACTGGGACCTCTACCAGAGTTGTCGTGGGAGAAAAAATAATGAGTAGGCCATGTAGGGACCTCTACCACAGTTGTAGTGGGAAAACATTAGTAAAAGGTTATGTGTGAGGACTTTGAAGTCCTCCAGTTTAGCACAAGAGTCAGTGTGTGTGTAAAATATACAGAGTACACACACCGCTTGAAAAATTAAATAATGAATCACTTATAGAGAGTAGATAAGAGTTTATAATGCTATAGTGATTAGTAGTGTAGCTCAGGACTCCTTTGATTTAGTAGAAATGCTTCTAAGTTTTTCTCTTGTTTTTCTGTTGAAAAAAAAAGAGTGTCATGGGTCAGCTTGTGTTCTTCCTGAGTGATGATATTATCACGATTCTAATTTTCTTCATGTGTTATTCAATAGTGTTGGATTGAATTCATGGGACAAAGATTTTCTTGAAGATCTTGCAATGTGTTCTTCACTATTGTGCTCAAGGTTGTCTTCCTATTCAGTATAGAGCACTCGAATTTCATGCCTTTTCTATTATCTTTTCTCTCGTGTGCACACTCCTCTTTATCATTGAAATGAATGACGTTGAGCAGACAGGTTCCATGTATTTTTTTCCTCATACGTCATACTATGTCTAAAAATAATCATTAATTATGTCAGTGCATTAAAGTCATCAAATATGACCATTAAAAAGTTAAATTGTAAAACGACAAAAGAGTTTAAGAAATGGTGTCACAGTAGTTATGAAAACGGTGTCTCCTTAATGGTATCTTTTTAATGGTGTATCCTTCATGGTGTCTCCTTCGCGGTATGTCCTTCGCGCTGTGTTCTTCATCGTAATTAATCCACGGTGTGTTCTTCACGGTATGTCCTTCACTGTGTGTACTTCACGATGTCTTGCTCACGGTGTCTGGCTTGCGGTTTCTCGATGACTATGTCTGGCTAACTGTGTCTGGAACATAGACAAATAGAATGTCTAGATAACATTGTCTGGAACATAGAAAAACAGTATTTCTGGCTAACTATGTATATTATTAGTGTCTTGCTTCACGGTGTCAGGCATACTGTGTCATAGTGTCTGGTGGTCACGGTGTCTCATTTGTCACGGTGCCTGTGTCTTGCTCATAGTGTCTGACTTACAGTGTCAAGATTCACTGTGTCTTGTACTAAGGCAAATAATAGTATTCAGACATATACATTAATATGCATAAAATTAATTGAGCTTAACCATTATAAATGATAAGATTAATTGAAACATAAATACACATGATTGATAAGATATGTGAGATTTTTTATCATGAATAAGATTTGTAATTGTTATTGAGATTTGTGAACATTAAAACATGATTAATACATGAGGAGTCCAATAGTGCCATATTTATAAAAACATCACATTATGTAGGATATACTGGAGTTATTATTTCTATATGGAAACAACAACGAAAGAGGAACTGGAAGAAGAATAGAAATTGAAAGAGGGTGGTGAAATTATTACCCCTTCTTCTGGTGTTTCATTTTGAGTTGATCAAACGGGTTCCTTAGTTTTGAATTCTGATCAAATTAAGGACTCAAGATTTATGTGAGGGAGGTTTGTATTATATTTGGGTAGGTTTTGGTCAAGCCAAATGTCTTTGATGGTGTGATTTTCATAGAAGGGTGAGTTCCCTTTTATAAGAGAGGTGAGGGTCACTTTAGAAAGGATTTAAATATTAATTTATAATACAGTAATTTCCTGTTTATAATGGGTCCTAATGAATTTATTTCTTTCCTTTGGTGGTTATGGGTCGAAATACTCTCAATAAATATGTTTTAGACAAGTTTAGTTACCATTTTACCCTTATCTTTTAGTTTTAACTCTTAGTTAAATAGTTTAACTTTTACCGCGTCTTCTTGTATTCTAACACTATATGGTTAATCAAATTACTAAAAACATCCAAGAGAACCTCAAGTGGTTCATTAAGGACATATATAATATTATTTTTTCTCTTTTGATGAAGCATATATTTTTAGGAATATTATATCAAACACTAATATAGTATTTGTTTAAAAAATTATTTTATGACAATTATGACACTATTTTGTAATTGGGTTTTTGTAAAATTCAAAAAAAAAACATTATTACATAGAAAAATATATATTAAATCAATCCTAAAAAGTCATATTCACCTATAAAATTCTTGGATGGCATTAGAACATTAAAATTATATTTATTTTAATATTTACAATACCATTTAATTGATTATTTTATCAATAAGATAATTACTGCATCATTATTGTGTCATACATAAATTTAATTATTTAATTTTTAAAAATAATAAATAAAATTTCATTATGTAGAAATTTGTTTAACTATATAATGATTATTTATAGTCAAATAGATAACTTATATAACCCCTTGTAAATTTTGTTTCACTAAAAGATATATGTTTATGTCATTTTTGTCTTTAATTTAAATTAATTAATATAAAGTGTCATTATCACTCTCAGGTGGCACCAAGGGGTCCCAAAATGGACCCAATGATGCCCATGGTCGGACATGTATCAAACCATAGGAATACGTTACAGGTTAAAGTAATTTAGTATTATTATAATATTATTTGTTTACCCTAATTTAACAGATTTACCCTTCAACCATGGTAAATAAAATATTTACTGAAGTAAATATTCATAATGTCTAAAAATAAAAGTTACATCATTACCCAATTTTTACCTCATGATTAAAAATTTGGAATCCATTTTTCCAAATTCAAAAAATAGAAGTGGCAGAAATTAGTTTAAAATTATTTCCCATTGTTAAAACAGAAAACGTGTTTTTAAGAAATAAGAACTATCAAAAGATTGACACTTGTTTATGTCCATTTTAAATGTGAAATTACATAAAATGACATAAATTATATTAAATGATAAAAATATAGTCTAATGATACTTTAAAAAAACTCTAATGTATAATTTAACACTATAAATTATTTTGATTAAAAAAACTGTTTTTAATTAAAATTTAGTATTTTATCACTATTCATCAAAATATGAAAGTTATCAGAAAAGTACCAAAAATTTATCCAAACTAAATTTTTATGTCTCTCTTCTAAATAAGAATTTAATTTCACTAAATTGAATATATTAAAGTGTCAATTATTTGATTAAAAAAGTGAACACCATTAAAAGGCGAAAACTGAATTTTTTGGAAAAATATCTCTTTTATATTAAAAATTGAATTTTTCTTATATTATGTCTAAGAAAAACAAAAGATGAAAGTTAAAATTATATAGGGTATATAAAATTTAATATTTGGGTGAAACTATTTATAACCACTTTTTTCGAGTGACTAGCTTTGTAAGTCATGGTGTGCTCGATCTCCGTGTTGCGTGTAGCGCATGTTATTGAAATACTTTGAAGAGATAACATAATATAAAAAATTTGGGTGTTACAATAGAATTAAAATATGTTTTTGGGAAAAATAAAGGCTTTTTGTTAAATTTTTATATTTTTCTTATAAATCATTTTAGAAAGGATGAAACACGTAAAAAATAATAAGGAGAAGACAATGAATATTTAATGTACATTTAATTGGTATTATAGGAATCTACATGTTGAAAATTACATAAAATAGGCCATAACCCATAATCCATAGAGTTGGGTTCGGAATCCCCATACCTGGAATCTGGTTTCATTTTATCACTTTTCCTCTACGTGAATAATAAAAATATATTTATTAAAACGTGTCACTTAAATTTAATTATGATCTTTCTTATTACTATTTGTCAACTTAAAATATTTTTATTACATTTCTTTATAACTATTGTCAATGGTGATGTATTTTGATATCATATTTTCTTTAAAATAACATGTCATGCTTCGATTGAAGGACTTTACTTCATTATAATTTATAAACTGTTATAATCATCACTAAAATATTTTAATTACTTATTTTTATAAATTTATATAGTATAAATAATTTATTTGAGTCATCTATAAATTTGGTGATAAAAAATAAACATAAAATTCCTCGATGGTGGTTAACCAACTTTTAATGTGACTTTCACCAAGGAGAAGGTGCAAGTTATACAATATGTGCTTATGTTAAATATAAAATATTTATAGTATATTTGAATTATCAATATCATGTTAAAATTATATTTAATTTTATTAAGAATTTTTTATTAGAAAGAAAATAAAGTATATGAAAATAGAAATGGAAAATGAAATTAAATAATAAAGTAGATTACCACGTTCTTGGTGTTGTTCTTCTTTAGGACCCTTAACTTCTTTAAATCATAGAGTTGAATTACTAAAAAATGTTTTTAAGAGTGGTAAGGGGGCTATTGTAAGGGATTATGGTTGAGTAATTTCATTGGAAAGTGAGGTGGGAGTGGTCTTCCACGTGATGGGTAAGTGGTTATTTATGCTTGAGGATAGGATAATTTTAAAGACAAAAATATTGATTAAATTATTATATCTATAGTAGACCCATAAATAGTAATATTTTTACCATTATTAGATATATTTGATTTAAAAAATTGGATTTAAAGTCATTATTAAACATTATAATCCCAATATTTTAGTTTAATAAAAATGAAATATGGAAAATGAAAAAAATATTTTCAAAAAAAATTCCTTAAACCTTAGGATTTGGAAAGTACTTTATTAGGTTTGTAAAAATAATTATATTTTATTTTAATGACTAATTTATATTATTAAATATTTATTTTGGCATATAGATAATTTCAAGAATTTATTAGTTAATTATTATATCATTAATCACTTTATTTAAAACATAATAGTTACAAAAAATATATTTTTTTCCACGAAAATAAAAAATTGCAGTCTTTTACAAAATTATCAATTGAAAACCCCTATTAAAATTTAAATTTTATGATTCAAAAAATAACCTTAATTTAATCTCATTAACATTATAACTATGGTAATTTCAGTTTTTAATATAAAAAATTATTATTTTTATATGAAATACAATAAAATATTGTTTATTTAAATATATGGTTATACAAAAACGATCTGAGACATGAGTTGGTCACCCAACCCATATAGCCAAAATCTTATTAATGAAAAAGGTAATAATAATGTACACATGAGGTTTAATGAGATTAAACATATATAAATTTTGGTAAATTCCTATATTCTATCACACACACGTTAGTAAAATGCCCCTAAATGAAGATCAGATTTGATTGAATTATCCAATCAACACTCTTCAGTCCACATTAAAAACTCCATGAAAAATAATCAATCCATGTAGTTTGGGAATTAAAAATATAATTTAATGTCCCTTCTTCATTCCTATATGAAGACTATCATTAAAACAAAATTGCGTTAATATGAGAAACAATGACGAATCCAAGTTCAATATCCACTTGTGACTGATTCACCAATTACATCCACACCATGTAAAAAAGATTTCATTCCTACATCCACAAACCATGATTTATAAATTTAACTCCACCCCTCATGTGAAGAAATATTGAACTCAACATCCCCCATGAACCCTTGATGTTCCTGCATCTTTGGGGTCCATAATAATGTTTTATTCAGTAGGAAACTAGTTCTAGACTAGATAAATGAAACTAAAGGACCTAGAAATTGTGAACTTCCATTTAATATCTGTCACTACTAAAAACATTCATAAAAGTTGTAATAATGATAAATGAAAGAATGTTATAAAATAATTATAACTATATCATCAGAATAATGATCATGTTAGCATTAAACCCCTCAAGAATGATTAATCCAAATAAAAACCATTCAAATTTAAACAATGACAATTTCAAAACTGAGTCCAAAAACCATTGAAAAAAGATTAAATAGAATTTTTCATTGGTCATCATCTTCAACATTAGCCCCACATATGATCCTTCTATCCCTGAACCATATGATGATCCCAGGAAAGGTGGAGGTATTCAAAATTGGGACCCCATTAAAACTGTAGTTCACTTTTTGAAAACATTTTCTCTATGATCTTGAAATATTCCTGAGAATTTATTTCCCCTATTGATAAATTTGCATGGTCGGAGTGTTATGATATTTGACTAATGGATAATTCAATTTCTTAAGGCCCTTCTGGACAATCCTATAATTGTTTTTAATCATGTGAGTTACATCCTTGTATCCAGAATAAAATAGTGGGGGCTGACTCCCTGATAATGTGTACTTAGGTAAGAGGGTTCAGTTTCTCAATGCATCTCCCCATATATCTAGTGATAATGGTTCCTTCTAATTTAAAATCATTCTTCCTCATCATAATCTTCCTATAATGAGGGGTTATTAACCCATTCTGGTCCACCATTTTTCATTTTTGACCACTCGAGTGGAATAAATCACTTTCAACATGATATGATTTTTTAGGAACATGTTGAGGGGGTTTTCAAGATTCACTAGGCACCTCCATGTCCCTGATTGGGGTGGGGGAATCAGTTGTTTCATATAGTGTAATTTTTAAAACATCCATAAGACCTGAAAGGTCTTCATCCTCAATAGTGTGATTCAATAATTGATAAATAGTTTTTTCATTGGACACATCTTGATTCGTGAACTCATGAGGGCTACCATTAGCTTCATTTATTTTTCAAGTATGATTTTGATCACCAGAAGTGCCAGCATTTACTGCAATTATATCATTACAATTTTCATGACCTAGATTATTTTTCCCTTTTTCAACCCATGATAGTTTATGAGCCTAAGGATGTACTTCTCAATTTCCACAATCCTCAGAAGTGTTTCCAATCATAAGAAAATAATTGCTATAATGAGGAAGGTTTTCATATAAAAAATCTTGAAAGAATCCATAATTTGAATAATGTATTCAAACATCGTATTTTACTCATTATCAAAATTTCAAATTTACCAAAAACCATGGCAACTGTAGGTGTTGAATGATTCTCCATTGCAAAGTCCAGCATTAGCAGGTGGCGAATAAGGTTGGAAATCAGAAACAAGTAATTATTTTTGTAATATGGGAAGGGGAATCCCATAAAAGCTAATCTATAGAAGAATAATATGATATTTCATGCGAGGATCAAAATTTGGGGTCTATTTTAAGACTTTTATATAACAGGACCCAAAAATCGTAATGAATCTCAACAGAAGTTTATAATATTCATTATTAGAGTAGAAGTGAAAAACAACATTTGAATAGTTCATAAAACTATTATGGGGACATTTTAAGACCATTTTTCCCATAGACTTCTTTAAAAATATCATGCATGTCCTACACTTCATGAATTTTCTTACGATCATGACGCATAAATTCAAAGAAGGAGAGGGAACCTCATTATCTTATAAGTAATTCATCTGATGAACTATCTGTCAAAAGTGATTTGGCTCTATGAATAAGTCAACAACCAAGACATCACATATGATGGGTTTCTAAATAGGCTTGATGGATCTTCTAGTAAAGAAATCTATGAATGATTAAGGATTTGTATTAGGGTTCTATAGTCGATCGCCTATAAAACAACTCTGTGAATTTTGTGACTCCATATTCTCAACTTCTCTAATTATCCAGAATGTTCTTATAATTTCATTCTATTTTTAATCTTATTGTTCTTTTAATTTAGTAATAATATTTATATTAAATTTTATTTTTTTGAGGTATAATTATTGTGCCATGGTCTTGGTTACTATTTTAAATAGTTGTTTTACTATTGATATTAGTCACATTAAAATTCCAATTGTAATATTACTTCCTATAAATATCACTTCACTCATTAATTAAACATTCCCTAAAATTATATCCAATGCTATATGATTTAATTTTCTAAATTCTTATTGGTTTAATAATATTATTTTTCTTTCTTATAGTATTGTTCGTGGGGGTGATGATTCTGGAAGATTGAATTGATCTAAATTTTCCCATTCTACATTTTCTATTTAATATTATTTATGCATTATAATATTTGGGATTGTTATGGATCTATTTGTTGACAATATTTACGATATCCATTAATAAAATTTTTATATTATATCTATGTTTTGTACATGTTTAATTTTATATAATATAATAAACATTTATTCTAGAATAAAATATCATTTAAAATGTCTCAGCCATTGCAATAATGTTAGTTAATTTTTACCATTGTAATGTACATTTAAAGGATAAAAATGAATTTATAATTATTAAATAATTTTGGATATATAGATTTCAAATATGAAATAAATTTTATTAGGTAAATTTTTTATTTTCAAGAGAAATAAACTTTATCCTTAGTGCTTGTAACCATTAAAAATCAATTATCAAGGATATTCTTTTAGGGATAAAATCTATGTGCGGGATAAAATTATCAATGTATTTGATTTTTAGGAAATAATGTTATTTATTATTAAAAAAAATTTAGGTTCCTTTCATATCAAGAAAAATCCAATTTAATCAAAAATATTATTTATTTAAATGTAATTACAAAACAAATTCTAATATTGGAAAATATTACCTTTGTTTTTAAACATAGCTTTTTAAAAATAGTATTTCAAATGTATAGTTTTACTTCACTTACATCTTTGATTGTGAGATATATTTTATAAATTTTTTAGCTGTAAAGGATTATTAATATTTTCATAAACTCAATGATTTTGTTAATAAATGTATTTCTCCATGTTCACATAAAAACCTATTATTTTTTAAAAGTATCAGAAACCAACCCTAGGATAATATTGATATGTGCAATATTAAAATGAAGTTAATATTTTTATATTTATATTATAAAAATTTTAATTATATATTTTATTGTTAAATTACAATTATTTAGTAAAAATAAATTTTTTGAAAAATGATGTTGTCAAACATTAAGTTTTCTTTAAATTATTTCATACCAATGTTTAATTTAAATAATATTAAAATAATAGTTAATATAATGAATAATTATATATTATCCTAATAATCAATCAAAAGTTATCAATTTAATTTATTATTACTATAAACAATTATTTGATAATAAAAAATATTTTTATTATTATATATCCTCTAAATATAAGAATTTTTAATCTCTCAATATATATTAATTTACAAGAGGTTCTATTTATATTATAATTTTCATTATAATTTTAATCAAACATGGAGTGGGTCATTTCATTCTAGTGTTACGTGTGAATTATGATATAAAACACATTTTATTTATTTAAAATAGTTTTATATCATAAAATACCATAGGAAATATTGGGTAGAACATACTCTATCTCTAATTGTTGTGGACGAAGCTCATCAGTATATCATGATATATTTACAAGTGTGGGCCCATATCCCTACACCCCTTCTAGATGAATGTTGGTATATCTATATGAGAAAATAAAAACAGGTTAATATTCCAATATACATCATGATGGCCTATCAAAATTTTTAAATTAAGCTCAGAAT
Source organism: Viscum album (assembly GCA_963277665.1). NCBI lineage: Eukaryota > Viridiplantae > Streptophyta > Magnoliopsida > Santalales > Viscaceae > Viscum > Viscum album. Next base: position 588,460,046 of record OY728119.1, on the reverse strand, counting down.
AAAGTCAAAATTCCATATTAAGAACATGTAGAAAAAGAAAAATAGTTATAACTAATAAAAAATGTGCACTAAATCATACTCAGACTGAAGGGATCCATCATTCTATTCTAGTAGAACATATGGGAGAAGATCAAATTCTTACCTAGTTCCAAGGGTCTTATCAATTCACCCCACCAGTGACAAATGATTCATTCATAAGTCTCCCATTTAAAAATGTAATAAACCTACATTAGGGGTAACATCTAACATAAGATATCACCAATAATGTATTAGAAACCAAATTCAATATAATATTCCTAAATTTATTAGACCTTATACCCTTAAGAACCTACATTTCCTATCTATGCTTTCTTGAGACTTTGACCACTCAATTTTCGACGGTTTGATAAATCTCATCCATGAACATCCTCTATGTGATACGCTGCCCAGTAGTTACAGTGGCCCTTCCAAGAACATATGTCACATTATTCCTCCTTATGACCACATAACGACAATTCAAGAGATCTCTACTTGGGATTACAATTGTGTTATTACTCATTAGAATGGTAAATTAGAAAGAAATGAGGGCCGCCCCTTCCTAGCACACTGATAAGTTACTATGGGGGTCTTACTCTCATTAATATCCCATCTTGACAAGAATGTCCCCCCCCCATTGAATCCACATTGAGAGAATCCCCATACAAGGTAGAACATGAAGATTCATGGTTGATCAAGCCCATGACATTAATGAGAAGTCATGGTAAACCATCTCTAATACTATTGAGGAATCCTCCACTCTCTAAAAAAAGCATTGGAAAAGTAACCACAATGGTTATATCAAGTGGAAGATTTTTTCTCTTAAGAAGATGAATATAACAAGAATATGAGGAATGTTTTAGAAGAGACAAATCTATTGGCTATTTTATAGACCATCCACACCTATTATAACATACCAGATTTGTTAAGTGAGTAATTGATTTGTTACTTATATAAGATGTAGTGGGTGAACTTTCAACAACTAACCTCTAAGAAAAACTCTTATTTTAAATATGGTAATAAAATATAGGAAATGAATAGTATTTGACTCTATATATAACTTTATTATTTATATACTCATGTTCAAATCGTGCTTTGAGATATTACAACATTCTTATCTTCACAGTCTAGTGGAACTCTAAACAATTATCTCTAACACCTCATTATATATATGTTTTTAGAGATGATGTGATTATTTAGAATAAACCGTCACATTACTCTTGGGTTAGAAGAGTAAATTAAAGATATAATCCTAAAAATTTATTTCCATGGTAGAGGTTACAGGACCAATAAATTCTCATTCTAGTTGGTTTTTCCTATTAAAACATCACATGCCTATAGAAAAAAACAATACAACAAAATATAGTGGGCCATTGGATTGATCCTAAGATAGACCTCCCAAAATATTATTAAAATATATTAAATTAAGAAAAACAATTCCCTTGATGGGAGGAAACTCCTTATGTAAATTATCTCACACTCTGATCAGGAACTACACACAATTCATCATCAAGTGAAATGTACCAAATTATGAAGATTTCATTGGTAGCCACCATGGAAGTTATTAGAGGGGAAACTATTCCCATAGGTTTGGGAAAACATTTAACCAAATTTCCACTAATAAGGATAGAAAACACATTGTAGTATTAGAATATATTAGTATTGGATCCAAGTCAACCTCTTCCTATAGGTCTGATGGAATTTTTACCACTACTTCTAAAACTAGGGTTATCAAACCCCTATTGGGTTATGAAGATATCAATGATGTCTTCATGTAAACCCCCTCCCATAGGGATGGGGTAATATTTACCATGGAAAACACCACTAGAATTATTATATCATATATAGGTTGAAGAAGCAATGGTGGTTCCTCCACATCCATATCAACTCTTAGGGATGGTTGAATCATTATCATCTTGTCCAAGAAAAATGGACTTTTATCATTCAATAAATTTTTATCAAGCATGGTTAGAGATTCCATCAGGATCACTATCCAGGAATCCAATCTAGGGGTAAAAAATAAATAATATCAAACCTTACAAATGCCACAATCTAAAATGACCCATTGAGTAATGGGACTAAGGATAAGACCTCATTCTGTATTTGTAATAGAATATGAGGTAAAATCAATTAATTATTAATATGATAAAAATTTGATTTACAATCCACTATATGATTTTTTTGAGAATCCAAATTTTTAATCTAGTTGAGGACATAAACCAATAAATATATATCAGGTCATGTAGTGGGTAAATAGTTTCCCATCAAGATTTTGTTACTAAAGCACAGTTTTGAGGGAATTCAAAATTAAAATCATTAGAATTTAAATAACTTTTCACCTTTAAAAAAGTAGATTACACCCTCTTAACACCATTATAATTATGAAAAAGGTAAATTTATGACTTAATCCTACATTCCAATAAGAGATCCCTAATTCCTCTCAATGAATAGTAATATAGTTTAGTTTCAAGCTGATATATTCAATATCAGATTGCTCAGTGTTGAATTTCTCTTTGGATGTATTCCCACCGAACACCACTTTCAGGAAGAAGTGAATACTTCTCCTCCTACTCATCAAAAAGAGGTTAATCTACCCAATATAATAGAACTGAAAAATAAACTATGATATAGATCCACAAATCTAGTCTACATGAATTCATGAAATGAGGATTCTAAGGAGTATAATTTATTACAAAAATAACTTTCCATGTATTAGGATAATCACCTACTCACACACTGAATTTGTAGTCAATAGTTGAAAAATAAATTAAGAACACCTCAAGCTATGTCCATGAATGACACTTAAGAGATACATAGATAGTGTTTTCCCCATAACTGATCAACACTATCTTATCACTTATCACATGAATATATGACATCGAATGATGGGGTTCTCTAGTATAGCTTGAAAGGAAACAATATCCAAAATTGGTTGATGTTGCACCTCCTCTTCCTTTGTGAAATATATTACCCAACATTTAATGTAATAAGACATCCATATAAATATATACGGAATTTTTTTTCCTAATTTGGCCTCATGAAGAGAACAAGAGATCAAAAATGGGTAGAAAAATGCGGCAACTTTGAATAAAAATCGGTGTGGAAATCTATTTTCTAGTACATTAGATTACCTACATGGTCTATCAATGTCTATAAAGACCATATTTACTGGGAAATTTACCTATTTAGATCCATTATTGGGAAAATAATGGCCATTATCTTCATGAATTGTTAATATCATGAAAATGAGAGGATCTATACATTATAAACAGATGGAAAAGGCATCATATAATCAATCAATACTCTTCTACCATATAATTAGTTATTGTAATTTTTTTAGATATCCTCTATGATGAACTTTATAAACCATTTATTTTATTAAAATAAATTAATATGCGCTATGTGTTTACAGACACATCCAAGTGTATAGAGGATTTTTTTATGGAATTTGGAAAAATATTAATTTGTTCTCATTGTAGAGGTTAAAAGGATTGGTAAAGTAGAAACTAGTTCTATTACACTCAAATTATCACCAGTGAGTGCTAAAATAGCTACACAATATCCACATAACCTGATACCTTCGGTTGGGTATAGAAACAAAAAAGCAACACTAATTAAATAAAAATAGTTTTTAATGGTTTCCTATGATATGAGGGAGGAAACGATTCATTCTAGATAGAATGGGTTCTTGGTTACTTAATTTCACTCATGGAAAAAATTCTCCTAAAGATTTCTAAGTTTGGAAGAGTCGATGATGTTAGCCTCACTGATTATCCTTACTATTACCATTTTACAGTACGTTAGTCCAAGTTATCTAAGTCTAACACATATTCATATACATCCTATAGAAGAAAAGTTGATTTCATACAGTTGGCATTAGGGTGAGCCACATATCAAGGGATCATATGTCCATCTTCCAATAAGAGGAAGAATGTGGCTGTAATGAAGTCCCAACAACAAATTAATGTAATTTCAACAACTATATGACTAAAAAGGTAGTTGAGATAACTCATTCCATTATCAGGGAAGAACATTATCAACCTAATATAGTCATATTTAAACTTATATTAATTATTAGTGATGTCATTGAATCCATCCTCTATATGAATACACTACCAATAAAAGTAGAATAAGGAATAGTATTAACAGTCTCACGTATATCCCAAGTCAGTATAGACTCTTGAGGATTTCCAACACTCATTATTCAGTTCCTGGCCACTAACTCACAAACCGGGATCTCCATTTAATGAAGAGATAAAGTTTGTTTCTTGTAAATTCGTTCATTAATGAAACCCCTATGATGATGATGAATAGGAATATAAAACTCAGTTCCTTATACCTAACTTAGGAGCTAGAGGTAGAGGCTTCATAAGCTAATGAAACTATGGATACACAATCATGTCCAAGTATAATAATCTAGATACATTCCCTCGAAATACATAAACATGAACCCAACCCATTAGAAGGAACATTGAAAATCCCAAAAATAGAATAAATACATAAATGAATCCATCAAAAGTTATCTAAATATTATTTTCTTTGAAGATTAGTTGGTGGGTGTACACTTGCCCAATTATCCCAGACATGTGGATAGAATAGCTCGACTCAACTAGTAGGTGATTGTTATGCCTTATTAATATTCCCTGTTATTGATATATCTACCTCAGAGTTTTTAGCCTCTAAGTTACATTCCATAGATCAACTCTACATTGGGAAGCACATTAATATGATGTAGAAGTATGACGTCTTAAAACAATTGGAGGCTGTCCCATCGAAGCTCTCTATTCTTAATTTTCTTCACTTTATAAAAGATATGAGAGAAGTGATTATCAAGGGCCTTTATAGTCCCAAATCGGCCAGGAAATAATTCTCTACAATTGAGTTGTATTATGTAGAAACCACTTTAAGAGAATTCCATACCACTATCTAATTCACAAATAATGATAAATAAGTCAACATTAAGGGTCATATATTACCCCTATTCATTTTAGGTAAGATTTAAAATGTTGAAAACTATTGATATATCATCATTAATAGATATGAGAAAAATATAATCCCTATCTAGACACTCTATTGTCTATGATAATTTTAGAATGATTTTACTCCCTAAATGATGACCATTCAGAGGCAAGACAAGTGCAAGAAAAATTCATGAAAAACATCAAAATCAAATCCCATTATAGATAAATGGTCTCTCATTACGAGTACATGGATATACAATAATAAAAAACATAATATTATTACATGGAATACCCTCTTTTCGTAGCTATGTGGTTGTGTCGTCATTATACCATCAATGCCTAATGTAATACACAAATGGAACAATTAGAGTGCTATAAGACAATAACATCCCAGTTAAATATTTGAAATCCTAGTATACTAATATAGGTTTATATATGAGATAATTAGGATAACTAATTGCATATGAATATATAATGGCTTCCACACCTAATATTTTTGGAAGAACCCATGAAATCCCCTTGTTCTTTCTTGATAATTATTATGTATTGGATATCAACTAAATAGAGGTCAGAAATCCCATCCCAAGGAGATTCCCCAATTCACAAGATTTACTGGCCCATTTATATATAATAAGAGGTATTCCAGATCAATTAGTACCATAAAAAATAGCTAGGTCACCACTATTGAAGAAAATTCCACAGGTGGAAATGCCAAAAACAAGACAACTCATTTTATATAATTGAATCCTCAGGACACCCACAACCTACAATCAAGATTAGAGAACACCCTGCACCATTAATGAAAATTGAAAATTCATCTATGATGTCTCTTAAATATTGGATTGTTAATACTTTTTCATCCCACAATGAAAATAAAGAATAATTTTATCATTTATATAGTTATCGTTATCACGATACATATGAATTATCACTCTTATATCCCATGAATGAGTTAAAATTATTTGGAGACGATAATGATATCTCCATATTATCTACCGGTTTTTAGATCATCTTCATCGATAATGATAATCAAGAAGAATAGTGTGACGTTAGAGATTCTCATACAATATTTGAGAATGGCTTATCTTTCACCGTTGATGATCTGAGACAAGTAAAATTAATTAGAGGATGTAACCTAAAAAATAGATTGATTAGTGACTATATGACTCTAGAATAGTTAAATAAGTACACTTATTTCATGAAATAATACTGTTACATATTCTCCTCGAATTACACATAGATGTCAGAGCAGGATTCTAATGTGTCCAAATATCTTTTGGCCTGGTAGATGATCATTGACAATTGATGAAGGAGAATAGTATAATTCATCCCTCATGTGATTCCAATGAAGAATACAAAGTAAATATAAGTATTAAATTCAATTTCATTCAAGAGGTAAAATACCTGAAGTCCCTTTCCAACATCATCCCTATTAATGAAAGAAATTTAAAAATTCTGGTCTATATTAATTCTAGTGATAGAAATATACATGCCCTAATGGGTAATTTTTTGTTCTAATTATAGATCTCTTTATTAATGTGACTATTGGATTATGAGTATTTCCTTTATCAGCAGGTACTCCTGGTATAATAAAAACAAGATGGTCCCTAAAAATGAAGAAATCACCGACATTAGAGAACATTAAGGGATATTCCTTATAATTTATTACGTTTGAGTAGATTAATTCAAGTGTCACCTACTAAAATTCAGTGAATTATATATTCAATCCCTTTATGGGATGGTTCTAGGAATTATATGTCAATGATCTGTTTGATAATTCATAGTAAGGTTGTGAACATCTCACCAACCACCAAATAATCTTATACAATTGGAAACAACAAATATTGATAATGAAAACTATAAAGGGTATTTTTAGTTAATGATTGGAAAATTTCATAGATTATTCATACACTATAATCACATTGAGGTTGACCTTGAGAAGGCTAATGTGATTTTGAAAATGTCTTTTCCATAAAACATTAAATAAATCGGTTGGATATTTGGAAACCACTCCTACATATAGTATTACATATCATATTTTGTTATAAATTCCCCCTGCCCATCACGAATTTGATGAATAAGTGAGTCTCTTACCAATGGGATGAGGTTTTCAAAGAACCCGTTGAAAACCTAAAGTGATATATGTTTCACCCACCAGTCCAAATACACCCCAAAAAAGGGAAGTCACTTATCTTGTACATGGTTTCTATGAAATGACCATTTGGAACTATTTTCACATAGTAAAATGATGAAGTGAGAGAATATATTCCCTAATATATTAGTAGGTCAATGATTGATATTGATACCCAAAACGTTGATAATGATAAGATGTTATATTCACTCATTTTTGTTGAGAAAATATTGAGGCACAACTTATAGCATCATGGGGCCCACATGATATCTCACATCCACCCAATAAAGTATATCATAAACTTTCCTATGATAAACAGAAATATATCTCTTTGTAAATCTATCCTAAAAAAATATGAAATTGAATTTATATTGTGGAAAGTAATCAATGGGAAGGCACTAACCAGTTTTCATACAATTCAAATTACCCTGGAAAGAATGTCAGCAAATACCAAATTTTGAAAGAAAAGGTTTTTTATTCCCATGACACCCCCAAATGTGGGAGATGTATTATGATGGAGCATCTGGATTCCCAATTAAGAAAATTATAAAAATATCTAACCTCGATTGATTTGGTCTTGGGATTATCGTTGTCTCCCAATTAAATAAAAGTGTACCTTATTATTTTTTTGTCATCCAAAGGCTTCACCAATAATGAGGGAGATTACTTAATGTTTTAAAAATGGATAAGAACAATCCATATAGTTTTATATGTCCTACTTTAATATTATGTTCAATTCATAACTAGTTATTATGAATATTAATAATGAATACACTATTAAGAAAAAGGGTTGGTCATTCTCCTTCGATACATGGGGGTAATGATTGGGGAATTCACATTTGACCCAACACTAAACCACATCCCATTCTAACAGAATACTCTTAATGAGGTGTTGTATAATGAAACCATATATCAGAATGACCTTAACTACAATGGCATAGTCATTATAATTCCATACCATAGGGTAGTATCCATGGTCTTCATATGTGACATGCAATAAATCAATCAAATTAGTGCATCCCAAATGCATAATGAACCAACATCCCTGTCAACTAATAGTGTTAATAGATGGAAGGTCATAATGACTGACTACCACAAAAATTGTGTCCTTAATTATACTAATCTTAGATAAAAATAATATGATGATGGGTAGAAAACTTCCTCATCCATTGTGTCTCAAATAAAAGGAAAATACTATAAAAATAATGTTTTTATGTAGTTCTCTTTATATTAATTGATTATTTAAATACTCTCTCCATCATATCGAAAGTATATACATGAATTTTTAGTTCTCATCAGTAAGGAAACATTTTCTCCCACTGAATTGGAAGGCCAAGATATTTATATAAAAAATGATACAATACTATGTGGAATTCACTAGGATGTTCCACACCTATAAAATAATGTTCAATTTAATCCATCATCCCATAAAGTTATTTCATTATACCAAACACCACTGGCTATTTTTGGCTTGGAGAATGATTGTAATAAGGTTATATGACCCATCCATATCACGGCAATTTAATTATTTCCTTAAATCCGTTGACTTCTTTTCCAAATAGACTATGGTTATACTCCTCAAAAAATGATTGATGAATAATATTACCAAATTCATGAAGACTAATATCATATCTCTATTCGGAGAACCTCACATGATATTGACTAAAAATGGTATTAATTTCTTTTATTTTAAGTTAAACAAGTTATATAATGAGTATTATATTGAATCCAACCATTCATCCCAATATCATATAATAGAAAATGGTAGATAATATTATTTAAAAAATGTACTTAAAATATACTCCATGGTGGATAATGATAAGAAATATTTTCAAAAAAACCATACATTACTTGGCTGATTATCATACCAAAACCGATACTTCTATATAAGAAACCCCATATTATCTAATCTATGGAAAACATGAAGTGCATCTTGTTGAATTTCAATTTATTTCACTTGAAATAATTATATATTGTTAGTTATCATATGATAAACAATCAAAGAAGTGACTTGAAGAGTTAAAATTAATCGATGAGAAAATGGTTCACCACTGCATAATCTGGATTCCCTTTGGTATTATATTCGACTATCCTTCAATTGGAATGTTAATTTGTACTCAATCCTTCATGGATTGTTTTTATTCGTCGTTATAACACAGATGATACTAGGGAAGAATCCTTAGAATCATTAACCAAATTGGAATAGACAATTCATCTTATAAAAGGTATATTCCAATGGATATTACTTATTCCACACAAAGTACGGGGATCATTATATGATTTCATAACATTGTGATGTTTATTAATAAATATGTTGGATAATTATCATGATGGTCATAAGTTCTAGAAACATGACATTAAACTTCGTAGATCATAATTCATTATTATATGAAATTAAACTACATTGTAATTTTCCTAGTTTGATGGCATAAAACTGCGGAAAATGTATCAACTATGTGATTCAAGTTTATGTGGTACATTCCCATGTTGCACAACATAAAAACATATGAAACATGGGTGATATTCACATGACCTTGAAATGATACGAACATTGGTCTTGGAATTAGTATCACAACCTAGGTTACACACACCCAAAGACATTATCTTGTATGAAAATAATATTCTAAGAGTAAACTATTTTCTATGGGATCCCATTCCCCTACTTGATTGTTTGATCTAGATTTTCATTCTTTTTGACTGTTTTGTTCCCATTAAGGTCCAACACCAATCCAAATTTATTCCAATTTATGATTTTGATCAATATCAAAACCCATTCAAGTACTACAAGGAGCCTGATTCCTTTTACTAAAATATATGTTGTGATGGTAATATCTTTTCTCTTGGGCCCACCTATAATTTCTTAGAAAAAATAACCCTGTATATGGAACATTTATTTTTAGTGGAAATTATTTACATGATCTACGTATGGACTGAAACCTATACATATAAGATATGTAGTGACATCAATATCCAATTATCCTAGATCTAGAAACAAGTCATTTCAATTAAATATGTCTTATATCCACACATAATATCTCATCATATATTAGGATAATATGGGAACTATGTGTGGTTTGATTATTGTTACATAGGTATATGAAGTTACACCTAGTTCTCCTACTCTATCCCCAACCATTATCTAAAAAAGGGTGGAAGGATGAAATATTTCCCATTTCCACTGCATATTAATTTGATCTATATAAGGGTTTCATTTTTATGAACTATTTGTTTCTTGATTTTTATTTTCCCAGGATAGGTAGGGAAACATTGATCTCTTATCCTATACCTAACCATAATTTCTAATAAATAAAGTTTCCATGTATATGTGTTTGATCAACAAGTGGTATTTCTATTCATGAATTTTGTATGACTATATTTTGGGTACATAGGTATGTATAATAACATATGGATCTCCTCTCCCAATCCCATCTACACTCCCTTACAAAATGAAATTTCTTATTTTTCACCCATGTTAATTAAGATAAGACTCATCGTTTCCTCTAATATTCATATTAACTTGATCTATACCGGGATGTTTTTAGAATAATGAATGAGTTGATTCTTACTCTTGTGAGGCATGAAATATTTCCATAATCGTGTATCCTAAACTTTATTATGATCCAACACCAATGGGTATTCCCCCTTTAGCATGAACATGATCTATATAGGGGTCTATTTTGTACTCATATGTAATATGGTGGTTATAGATATGAAAAAATACCCATACATCGTGGTTCTCCTAACCTATGATCTATGATTCACCAAAACCTATATATTGGACTTATTTACATGCAGACAAAAATTTTTACCATGTTTTGTGATGATAAAATACCAAAACAATCATCCATTATCACTCCTTATTAAATGACTATTATAGCCTATCCCAGGTTAACCATGGATTGGGATCCCATAATCACCTTTTCAAGACATATTATCCCTTAATCCACACTTCAACCTTTGGTTTTCTCATATCATATCCAAATATTACTTCATTATCGATAATGATTTTATCCAACCCTTAAGGACACCACTACTTGACTATTCATACTTTTCCACAGATATGGATCTATATAAGTAGAAGTTATATTTTTCAACTAGATAAATATGTATCCTTATGTGGAAAATCATATAATTTATATACACTACCCTAATAATGAAACTGGGCTAGTTCTTAAATTATTGTTTATGGTCATTTGTTGCATACATTCCCCACCTCATTACTCATGATCTAAGAAACACACTATGTGATGTATTATGTTACCAAACTGTGTTGAAATGGTGACGAGACGATCTTAGATTTCAGGCACCATTTGGGTTGTAATTCACATTTAGCATTCAATGGAACTGTGAATATAAACTGTGCGGCACTCCCTTGTGAGATAACATGAACATTCACTGGGCCCCGTTCACCTTTCGGGTTTCATCTCTCCACATCCATAAAGGCCATCCCATATTACATATAGTTATTTTTAAATCACCTTAAACACAACATTTATTGTTAAAATTTTCAGACCTTAAACTCAATCCCCTTAGTGGTCCAAACCGTAAGACATTAAACCTCTAAAAAAATAAACATCAACCTTTTAACGTTTAAAATACCTAAAGAAGGAATCCTAGAAACAATATGAGGCTTATCTCTCTATGATTTAATATTAAATCTCTTTGTAAAAATATAGAGCATAAATACAAAAGTAAAAAATCTTGTAACGATCATCATATTTCTTTAAAATAAGTCATTCCATGAACACTAGACCCCCTAGTTTTGGAAGAGGAAAAAAGAAATAATGTAAAAATCAATAACCTCACTATCATATACAATACACAATAGTGTGATATTTAGGGTACCAAAGAATTCCTTCAATTATTTTCTCCCATAATAACACTTCATTTCAGGAAAATTTTGAACCCCATAAATATATCGTGGTTATCAGTAATTTGTGTATCCTGATACAAGGGACACCTATTCTTATCTATTCATATATTCCCCAATTCTAATGTTGTATATGCACCCAGAATCAAGCCATCTATTAGAGGTGATGTTTTCCCAAGGAAAATATCTTCTAATACACATATCCTATGATAAAACTAAAATGGAAACCTTTATTAAAATATGTAAAATTATTATCACTTGTGTGCCTATCTCATCTCACAACTCTTATTTCAAGACTGTTGATTCATGAATTACCTACTCCATCATTCTATAATTCATGTATAATAAGTATCAAAAATATCTTGTACTAGTACATAGTACCCATTAATGAATAATGTATTCGGTACCTCATTTGTAAACCATTTAATGGTAATAGTTTTATGATCCTAAACCTCATAGACCAACGGTCCAATATGAAATACTTTAAATTTCCCATGGAATGAGACATAATACATGCTTAGTTGAAAGCCTACTATGATATGCCTAGTAAAATATCATGGTTCTACCCACTCATTATACACAACTCATAAATTATGAAACATTTAGTTCCAAAAAACAAAGAAAAGTGGTAAAATTTATTATGTTTAAAATTGAAAAAGGGTGGTCCAAGAAACATTCATGTTCCATATCACCAATACTTTTACTCAATGGATTCAGAAAATTTTAGATTGAAAAAATAATACAAATCTCATGTGGACCATCATTAATCACACTAAAAAATATAGTTATTCTCACTAGACATCCTATACTATGATAAATAAAAATAATTTCATTAGGGTATTATAACCCTCCTAATCATTGGAATTCTCATTCTAAGAGATTCCCCAAATCATCATAACAATGAGTTATTTAGACATTCAAAAAATGGGAATAACTCTAGTGAATGATGACGGTATTTGTACCAACATACATTCATGATATATGTTCTGAAGTAACCCCACCTCATTCATATGTTTTAGGGACTTAATTATAAATTTTAATTCAATTTTATTGTTCATTGGGCATTATGTTATTATTATAGTGGAGTCAATTACAAATAATATTCAAAGAGGAACAATAGGGTTCTATATTAACTAATCAAAATAATGTAAAATCCACATGTTTGATTACCTATTCATTACAAGTGACCTATTGTATGTTACATTACAAAGGGGAATAATGATCAATATCGGACTCTTTGGCCTCTAAAATGGAATAATTAAATTCATCTAATTGTTTTGGACAACTTCTATAATGGGGGGATGGATTTTAACATAAGTAATTTCCATCTACATCTCCACATGGGCATCCTTTGCATGATTATAGTTCCCCACCAACATGTACCTAGAATCATATTACTATATAATAACTTTCTTTATTTACTAATAATCATCATAAACAATCAATTATTTTTCTAACTCAACTAACATATAATGGGAAGATTATTGAAGCAACAGAACATGAAGACCTATGAATGGTGCCTTTAATTATTCATGGTGAACGAATCCCTCAACAACTCCTCCTCACTCCCAATATCAAATGAACACTGTAATGATGGAATGAAAATAATTATAGTCAAATACCCCACTACATAGAGCATTAAGTGAGATAGATGTTGATTTAGATATAAATATATTTCATCCCTGCGAGTGTTATAGACCATGTTCCATATAATTCTCCAAGAATGATGATGTATAGTCCAGAATAGTTATGGTTTTCCTAATTTTGTTTCATTTTACTCGAGAAACTAAAATATAATCATGAATTAAGACACTATGATATATATGAGTGCCTCACTCTGAGACTATTGGTTTTAGAGCGCGAGCCTCCATAGGTAAACCCACTACTTATATTGGTAATACTAAAAAATAATGAGGTAAATACATTTCAGTCGGTTAATTTTGGTTGAATAAAGGGTAGAATATACACTCAGAACTTTCAATTTTCATGAAAACTATCATGGTTGACATAACCCCAAGGTATATAATCACCTTGGTATTTACTCCAGTAGGTTACCCATAATTAGTTGTAAAAAAGTTGTCAACCATCATTGTAGCTGATCTTATGCGTACAACTAGAGAATTGTCATCTATTGATATTATCCAATTTGATATCAAAACCCAACCCCTTCTATGAGAACAAACCCTCATTCCATGTGAGTAGTAACCTCCAAGATGTGTGGGTCAGAAAGAGGAGGTGTAGGGTATATTCATAGTAGCTCTAAATCCTAGTTTGACTCTCGAGGATTCTCAAGTAGGGTATACCCATTTATCTCTACCTATAAATCCTACAAATTGAATTTAGGCACAAGTAACATGATATATTCTGATGATTTACCCTTCATTAATGATATATAATCTACTATTGGCGTCATCTCCTTGACATGCACCACTTTTTGGGTAATGGGAAATTGAGCCTCACCTAGGGTACTTCTAAGATCATCTATAATAAATTCATCATATCTCTCAAAATATATGGAACTTCTAATCTATAAACTATGATGTTACACTTCTGATGTTCATACATATCCATATATATTGGGAATAAAAATGAGATTTACATATGACAACTGCATTTGGGAAGAATGTTCTTGGGAAGTGTTTTTTATCTCTAAATGTTTTTTAAATATGATTAAAGAATGATATCCCTCAAGAATGGAAGGATCAAAATTGAAATATTAAAAACATAATACATGGATTCATTTTCTACTATTTCTTTTTCTTTCCTAGTGGAAGACTTCCCCTACTAAGAATACTCTTTATGTCCATCCCTAGAGGAGCCCCTCGATACATACTCAGAGGATTCGATTGCTTTTATGACCACTCCCACAACCTCTTATTTTATGAAGAACATAAATATGGATGTTAATGAATATTCTATGAGGAATATTTAAAAATAAACACGAGTTTTTTTAGCTCTTTAGAATCAAAATATTGTGTCCCACACTTCATCCATAGACAGGTTGAGTGCCTCTTCATGGATTCCTCAGTATATAATTCATTGTACCCATTGGGTGATTTAAAACCATGAATAAATATCTTATATTGGAATATAAAGTTATCATATTTGTTTTAAAACATAAAAGGGGGTAATATCGAATTTTACAACTAAAGAAAAATTTACACAATTGATTTGGGAAATGTAGATGATGTTATAAAATAGGGATCAAAATTTCGATTGTTTGACTGTGGAAGACCTAGTATGCTAAAACAAGAGGAAATTTGGATATAATTTTCCAATATTATCAAATGGATTATACCTCCATCATAAAGATAACTATGTTTCCTTTAGTCTGAGCAACATATTTGGAGTCTTAAAAATGGTAGGGGACTATAGTTATCATCTCCAGCTAGACATCCTTAGTGTAACCTATTGATGAATTTTTTCCCTGAGTAGTTAGGAATATTGGGGCTTCGAATATCTTGAAGACCCATGATCCTCAACTATTGTATACCTCGTAGAAGTTCTACTGATCTTCCACTTTCTTGTGACTAGAGTAGATTATATGGTGACCTAGGATATTATCATTGAATGTATCCCATAAGAGTATCATGGTATCTAAGGATGGGTATAGTTATAATCTATCATAACAAATACACCCATGGAGGTAAGATTTACCGCAACGCCTATAGTCTCCTTATCCTTCATAACTCTGAGCTACCATCCTGCCATAGGATTTTATTCATATCAAATTTTCACTATATGAATAAAATTTTGGTACTCAATGACTCCAAATTAATATATAATGTGAAAAGGTGTGTATTTTATATATATGAATTCACAGCTAGTCCAAGACACTAAAACATTATCCCTAAATGACATTATATAAGACCATAGCTCGTATGTTAATTTTCCATTTGCAGTGGTCATGCTAGCAGAGGGTGTTCCATATGAGGAGAATTCGAATTGTTTAGGAATAATATATATTTTTAGATACACAGTAATGCTCAATGATAATGTCTTGATGTTAAATAAGAATTAATTAAATAGTATAAATCTACATTGTAGGATCTCCATTACTATAATGATATGAAATTAATTAATGTGATCCACTATTCACCCCCAAAATTACACATATAGCCCTGAGACTATAAATGGGGCCTTCCTAGTGTGAATTTTCAGTTACCACTAGTGGAAATTTGAAAATATTAGAATGGATAAACAAATGGGTTGCTCAATTTATATGTTGGCCACAAGATAAATTTACTCTCCCTATACCAATTATTAGAATATTATACTAAGGGGAGATACCTTCTTGTCCACATATCTATGAACCTATTTAGATTAGTCTCCACTAGGAATTTTATGTTAATGTTGTATCCTCATTTGACTTAGTCACCCCACTGATGCACTGAAAAATATTTCCCACTACCCACCTCATCATAACACAAGGAAATCATGTTGGGTGTTTTCATGTGAACTTATACTCACATTGGACTATAATAATTTTCATACATGTATTGAATTTAATTTCCACCTATGGAAAAAGTTATTTCTATATGGTATCCTTCTCTATTCTTAACCGTTATTCCACCATGTATTGTTCCAGTTAGAGATCTAATTCTGCTGCCTAAGGTGGGACAGATTCATTGTAAAGACCCGTAAAATTCAAGGGAAATTTTTTCTTAATTTTCTTTAGAATTTTACAATAGCGCGGTTTCAGACGGCACCTGATTCCGAGGCCCGGAGTGCCCGGAATTAATTTCCGAAGTTTGGCTCGGGTACGTTCAGTGAACGAACGAGCGGGAATTCCTAACTTTTGATCCGGTGCTCGGAATTGAAATCCGAGGGCACCGATGAACTCGCAGCGCCGATATTCGCTTAAAGAGTCCTTTTCGGGAGTTGCGTTTGATGCGGGTTGAAAGTTAGTTTTTGGGTTTTTAGTTTAAGTTAAATAAAATTTGTGAGGAACAAATTTTATTTTTTACTAGTTAAGTCCTACCAAAGGGAGTTGGGAGTGGGACCCACATCCAGTTAACCTCCCTTGGGAGGATTAAGTGAGGTGGGGTCCACACGAACCCCAACTCCTCAAATTCTCTCAAAACCTCCCCTTTAACTCATTTCATTAAATGTTGTCAACTTGAGTTACTTAATTAATTATGGGAGTTTAACCTTTTTGAATTTCAAACTTTTGAAATTCTAATGTGTATTGTAATAATAAAATAAGAAGTTGTCTTATTTTATTTTGGGTTTTGTTTGTCTCCTTGAGAGCTTTTGGAGAGCCTCTTCTTCTTCTTCAAACTCAACGAAGAACGTGAAGAACGTCGTTCTTCAACGAAGAACTTCTCCGCCGAAGAACACGATCCATCCGCGACGCCGTATCCGCGACGCGACGTACTTCTTCCGCGTCATCTCTTCCGCGACGGTTTTCCGCGACGAACGCCTTCAACAACGACTCTTCCTCCGACTTCAAAGGAATCGACACCGATATTCCACGACTCCGTCAACGTGCGACTATCGAGGTAAGGGTTCTTGAGTTCGTTGTTTCCTTTTTTTTTGACTTTCCTCAAGACTTGACGTAGAACGCTCAAGTTCCGACGAAGAACGCCGCTCCGCTCTTCTTCGTCTTCGGTGTCAACGAGAGAGAACACCGCATCTTCCTCGGACAACCTTCGTCGGCGTACAAGGATTCGCCAACGACGTGCCTCTTCGGACGCGCCTCTTCGTCGTTGAATTTGACGAACGACGACCGCGTCGCCCGACCTCCGCGACGTCGTCTTCCGCGGAACGTAGAACGATCTTCGAACATTATACCAAGGTGGGGGTTGTTGAATATTGTTAATTCATTCCATTTCTTGCTCGTGGATTGCATGTCTACGTGAGGCTTTTGAATATTTTATATAAGTGTTGTTGTTAACGCGAGGGGGGCCGGACCGCACGAACACGGCCGAACCCCCCTCCATCGTTCTTGTTTATTTTTGCGGATGGAAGCAAGTGGCGTGGTGCCGTCGCACCACGCGGATGATAGTACGTTTATTTTACGCAACGCCGTCGCGCGCACACCATGGAAGAAACATCAAGAACGCGACGCCGTCACGCCGCGTTGAAAGAACTTAAAGTGCGGCGGAGGGGCGCGGTGTCGTCGCACCGCGCCGGACGACGAACGCCGCGGCCGGTTCCGGGCCGCGGCGGGACGAAGAGAGCACGGCCGGTTCCGGGCCGCGGCGGTAGAGAAGACCGGCGGCCGGGCCGCCGGCGTCGGAAGCCGAAGAGGGGACCGGATTTTTCCGGTCCCGCTGGAGAAAACCGGCCGGCCAGCTGGCCGGCCGGATGCCAATAAACCGGGGGAATTAATCCCCCGGCCACCTCATGAAACCCCCTCTTAAAGAGGGGGCGGTTTTTCAAGAGAGGCGCGGCTATATGCCGCGCCGCCAGTCCTTCAGCGGGGGAAATAAATTCCCCCCGCGCGGCCTCCTTAAGCGGCGCCAGCGCCAGCCGCCGCGGCCCGCCGCCGCGCCGCCGCGCCGCCGCGCCACCCCGGGGGGGGGGGGGGGGGGTCGGGCTGGGTCGGCCCGGACCCGGACCCCCCGTTTCAAACCAGATTTGGTTTTTGGCTCATAACTTGAGCCTCGGACCTCCGAACGACGAACCGTCTGCGGCAACGCGATCCTTGGATTGAGACGGTCGTTTCGGTATATCGCACTCAAGGTTTCGGATTACTTTGAGTTCGGCCGGGTTGGTTCGTTCACGAAACCAACCGGGCCTTCGGTGCGGAAATGCTCTTAATTTGAGCTACGAACGTCCGATTGACGCACCGTCAGTCGCGTTGTGTTCCTCTTAGTGAGACGGATCTTTTGGCATACTCCGCCCGAGGTTTGGACGCAGGTGGAGTACGGTGGGGTTGATTTTGCCTTAAAAACCAACCGGGCCCCGGAGACGAAAATGCCAATAACTCTCAGATCGGGCGTCCGATCGACGCACCGTCTGTTTCATTGACTTCCTCTTGATGAGACGGAACTTTTGACATACTCCGCCCAAGATTTGGATACAGTCGGAGTATGGCCGGGTTGGATTGTACCCGAAATCCAACCGGGCCCCTGGAACGGGAAAGCTGATATCTTTCAGTCAGGACGTCCGTTTGACGAACCGTCAGCGGCGTTGGTGGTTACGTTGAGTAACGGTCCCTTGAGTATACCCTATGGGAGTTCGGGGTACAGTTGAGATACGGCCGGGATTGGTTCGTTCTCGAAACCATCCGGGCCCCTGGGACGAAAAGGCTAATAACTCACAGACCGGGCGTCCGATCGACGCGCCGTCTGTTGCGTTGAGACCCCTGTGACGAGACGGTTCTTTGAGACACTTCTTCGCGGGACCTTGTGATACTTGGTGTATCGACCAGTAGCTCGTGGAGCGGACCCTCCCGGAGACGAGCGTGCAGAGTACGGAGACCGTGTAGCCGGCTGAGACCTGACGACTGCTTGACCGACTCGACTTGGAGTGAGTCGACTAGCCCAGTGGACGGAGCGCCCGGTATTTGGCGGCAGACCCACGGCGGACGGAGCGCCTGGTAGTTGGCAGCAAACCCCAGGTACTCGACAGGAGGAGTACCTCAGTAGGCTATCTGGGTAGCGCCCGGTATTTGGCAGCAGACCCTCAGCGGACGGAGCGCCTGGTAGTTGGCAGCAGACCCGCAGTACTCGACAGGAGGAGTACTTCAGCAGTCTTAGGTTAGTGAGCAGTACCTCGGAGTCATGACAGGACCACTGTACACTCTAGAGACGGAGCTCTTCAGCAGTTACGGTTTCATTAATGAAAATCCTGGTTTGAGCTGAGACTTTTGACCTTGTGTTTACTTCATGATTGAGATGGGTCACTTGCTAACTTTGGTATATGTATGGGCATATACCCGGGTGGTGGTTATCCGTCATTTTCACAATCCTTGTGTTTCCTCATGATTGAGATGGGTTACTTGATAACTTAGGTATATGTATGGGCATATACCTAAGTAGGGTTTATCTGTTGAGATCTTCTTGTGTTTATCCTTGTTGGTTTTAGTGAGACCTTGAGGGTCTCGGGGTCCCTACTGAGTATCGTTATACTCACCCCTGCACGGGCTATGCCCGCACCTCGTTGTGTTGGTTGCAGACGACGGACAGTGCTGACAGAAGCCGAAGGTTCAAGGACTGGACGGTACCTGGAGGTGGACTATACGACGGGGCGGTACCCGGAGGTGGACCACTGGGCGGGACATACTCGGAGCGGATGGCGGGACCCGAGGAGCAGAGGAGCTATCTGTACCCACCCTTCAGGTGGGATTTCCAGTGGACATCTCAGCGTAGTAGCTTTACTTTTCAGTCGTTGTTTTCCCTTTCGAGTTGTACATTACAGTTGGGCTTGTATTTCCGGCCCCTTTTTACTTTTCAGCTCTTCTTTTTGTACTTAGTGTTTTTCTTCCGCTTGCTTACTCTGTGGTGTTTGTTTACCTTACAAAGGCAAAGCCTTCCCTTTTTCTGGGATTTACGCCTTGGTGCTAGTCGCCAGCCCCTGGCCTATGGAAGGCGGGCTTGGGGTAGTCACGGAACGGACCCCGAGGGCGGGTCGTGACAAATTGGTATCAGAGGTGGTCGGTTCTACCGCAGACTCTGATCTTTCTTTCTGTGAAGCAATAGTGTTAAGGGTACCGAGTGTGGTTTTTAGTCCAGGGAGTCCAGTGTTGGTGCGGGCGGCCGACGTATCCATACACCAGGACCCTGACAACTGATTTTCGACTTTGTGCACGAAAACACTGATTGCGTGTGTGTTTTCAAAGGTTTCCCCCCTTAAAACAGCTCAAACCAGGTCAGCTCACCAGGTATAATCGTTTGATCGTGTTACGTTGTTTCTTTCAGGATGGCCCCACGACGGCAGCCAGCTAGGGTTCCGAGAATCGAACATGACGACAGCCCACCGAGCGACGAGGCCTCAGTGCAGGGCCCTTTGTCAGCAGTGGCACCGGCGGTAGCTCTACCCGCCGAGCCCCCGATGCCTCCAGCAGCAGCCGCTGACGATGCACGTCGCCTCAGCGCACTGCATGAGTTTCAGCGCCAGCGACCGCCCAGGTTTCGCGGGGAGACAGATCCCCAGGCTGCAGAGGACTGGCTGGAGGCAGTGGTACGAGTGTTTAGGCTAGTGAGGACACCAGCAGACCTCATGGTGATCCTCGCTGCGAGCCTACTACACGCAGCAGCAGGACGATGGTGGAGCTTGATGCTCCAGGTGCACGATGAGACATCTCTACTTTGGACGGACTTTGAGAGCCTCTTCCGCTCGGAGTTCGTCCCAGCCACCCTTCGTGCGGTGCGTATCCAGGAGCTTCTGCAGCTGCGGCAGGGCAGCATGACGGTCGCTCAGTACTCGGCGAGATTTACCGATCTCTCGCGCTACTCGACCGACATGGTACGGGACCCATTCTTCCGGGCCCGGACCTTCGAGCAGGGTTTGAGACACGAGATCAGGGCATCGCTGATCTCCCTCAGCTTACCGACTCAGACAGGAGTACTGGAGCGGGCCCTTCTGATTGAGAGCTTCCTTGCTGAGTCTTCACCAGCGCAGCGACCCACCGCAGGGCGGCACGTAGCGGAGTCTTTGGTAGCAGGTAGACGACAGATGACTCAGGGGTCCAGACAGACCAGACCTTCAGGCAGACGATCTCAGGTCACTGGCTCAGCAGTGCAGGGCACACAGCGCGGAGTCAGTCTTTTGAGTGGAAGACAGTGCTTTGCATGCGGCGGGCAAGGCCACATGGCTCGTGACTGCCCAACCCGCCATGCGGAGGAGCAGCAGACGGTTGAGGAACCACCTAGGCAGAGGCAGAGGTTCGACCGTGGCGGTCCGTAGGGAGGAGGCGGACGAGGCAGAGGAGCTGGCCGAGCAGCAGGTGGTGGACGACGCTTTGAGGCTCTGCCACCACCACCACCAGGAGGTCCACCCCGACCACAAGGAGTAGGTGAACATGCGAGAGCACAGCTTCAGGCAGTTGAATCTTACGAACATGAAGCTCTGGGAGCCGATGGACAGGAGCAGAACTAGTGGATACATCCTTGTACTTCTGGTTCCTTGCTGCTTTTGTGTAGCGTCTTGTATTATGAGCTGCAATAATAAAAGACGCATCCTTTGTGATGTTTTCATTCCTGCCCTCTTTTGTGATGTTACTAAGAGGTTCCAGTTGACTGTTGACTTGACCCTCACTCGTGAGACATCTACTGGAGGAGACCAGTTACCACACACTGATGCCGACAGTGTGACTCAACCCTTGGAGGTGAGAGTAACGGTTGGATCTCTTAGTAGTAGCGTCGAGGCCTTACGACGTCATCCTTGGTATGGATTAGTATCATCCATGTTAGGATTGACTGTTTTAGGCAAAGAATGTGGTTCATCCAGGGGATGAGACCAGGTTTCTCTTATCGGCAAAGAAGAAATCTTGCAACTCATGTGGGACCAGAGATGGTCCGGGCCACGTCAGAGGAGGTCCATGTCATCCAGGAGCGGATAAGGACAGCACAGAGCCGGCAGAAGTCATACGCTGACAGGAGGCGGAGGCCACTAGAGTTCGAGGATGGTGACCACGTCTTCTTGCGGGTCTCACCTCGACGTGGTATTCGGAGATTTGGCCGAGGCGGCAACTTATCTCCGCGCTTCATCGGACCCTTCCAGGTCCTCAACAGGGTTGGTGAGGTGGCTTATCGCCTGGCTCTACCACCTCAGTTGCACCGGGTGCACGACGTCTTCCACGTATCTCAGTTGAGGAGATACGTGCACGACCCGACACACATCTTTGACCATGGGGAGCTTGACGTTGACAATGGAGTGACTTTTACGGAGGTCCCGGTGGAGATAGAGGATCGATAGGAGCAGGTCCTACATGGGCGATCGATTCCTCTTGTGCGCAACAGATGGCGGCACAGGAATCTCCAAGAGAGCACATGGGAGAGGGAGGCTCAGATGCGTGCTCAGTACCCTCTTTTGTTTCCCTAGTTTTTGATGTATCTTTACGGGGACGTAAAGCCCTGAGGTGGGAGTAATGTAAAGACCCGTAAAATTCAAGGGAAATTTTTTCTTAATTTTCTTTAGAATTTTACAATAGCGCGGTTTCAGACGGCACCTGATTCCGAGGCCCGGAGTGCCCGGAATTAATTTCCGAAGTTTGGCTCGGGTACGTTCAGTGAACGAACGAGCGGGAATTCCTAACTTTTGATCCGGTGCTCGGAATTGAAATCCGAGGGCACCGATGAACTCGCAGCGCCGATATTCGCTTAAAGAGTCCTTTTCGGGAGTTGCGTTTGATGTGGGTTGAAAGTTAGTTTTTGGGTTTTTAGTTTCAGTTAAATAAAATTTGTGAGGAACAAATTTTATTTTTAACTAGTTAAGTCCTACCAAAGGGAGTTGGGAGTGGGACCCACATCCACTTAACCTCCCTTGGGAGGATTAAGTGAGGTGGGGTCCACACGAACCCCAACTCCTCAAATTCTCTCAAAACCTCCCCTTTAACTCATTTCATTAAATGTTGTCAACTTGAGTTACTTAATTAATTATGGGAGTTTAACCTTTTTGAATTTCAAACTTTTGAAATTCTAATGTGTATTGTAATAATAAAATAAGAAGTTGTCTTATTTTATTTTGGGTTTTGTTTGTCTCCTTGAGAGCTTTTGGAGAGCCTCTTCTTCTTCTTCAAACTCAACGAAGAACGCGAAGAACGTCGTTCTTCAACGAAGAACTTCTCCGCCGAAGAACACGATCCATCCGCGACGCCGTATCCGCGACGCGACGTACTTCTTCTGCGTCATCTCTTCCGCGACGTTTTTCCGCGACGAACGCCTTCGACAACGACTCTTCCTCCGACGTCAAAGGAATCGACACCGATATTCCACGACTCCGTCAACGTGCGACTATCGAGGTAAGGGTTCTTGAGTTCGTTGTTTCCTTTTTTTTTTGACTTTCCTCAAGACTTGACGTAGAACGCTCAAGTTCCGACGAAGAACGCCGCTCCGCTCTTCTTCGTCTTCGGTGTCAACGAGAGAGAACACCGCATCTTCCTCGGACAACCTTCGTCGGCGTACAAGGATTCGCCAATGACGTGCCTCTTCGGACGCGCCTCTTCGTCGTTGAATTTGACGAACGACGACCGCGTCGCCCGACCTCCGCGACGTCGTCTTCCGCGGAACGTAGAACGATCTTCGAACCTTATACCAAGGTGGGGGTTGTTGAATATTGTTAATTCATTCCATTTCTTGCTCGTGGATTGCATGTCTACGTGAGGCTTTTGAATATTTTATATAAGTGTTGTTGTTAACGCGAGGGGGGCCGGACCGCACGAACACGGCCGAACCCCCCTCCATCGTTCTTGTTTATTTTTGCGGATGGAAGCAAGTGGCGTGGTGCTGTCGCACCACGCGGATGATAGTACGTTTATTTTACGCAACGCCGTCGCGCGCACACCATGGAAGAAACATCAAGAACGCGACGCCGTCGCGCCGCGTTGAAAGAACTTAAAGTGCGGCGGAGGGGCGCGGTGCCGTCGCACCGCGCCGGATGACGAACGCCGCGGCCGGTTCCGGGCCGCGGCGGGACGAAGAGAGCACGGCCGGTTCCGGGCCGCGGCGGTAGAGAAGACCGGCGGCCGGGCCGCCGGCGTCGGAAGCCGAAGAGGGGACCGGATTTTTCCGGTCCCGTTGGAGAAAACCGGCCGGCCAGCTGGCCAGCCGGATGCCAATAAACCGGGGGAATTAATCCCCCGGCCACCTCATGAAACCCCCTCTTAAAGAGGGGGCGGTTTTGCAAGAGAGGCGCGGCTATATGCCGCGCCGCCAGTCCTTCAGCGGGGGAAATAAATTCCCCTCGCGCGGCATCCTTAAGCGGCGCCAGCGCCAGCCGCCGCGGCCCGCCGCCGCGCCGCCGCGCCACCCCGGGGGGGGGGGGGGGGGGGTCGGGCCGGGTCGGCCCGGACCCGGACCCCCCCGTTTCGAACCAGATTTGGTTTTTGGCTCATAACTTGAGCCTCGGACCTCCGAACGACGAACCGTCTACGGCAACGCGATCCTTGGATCGAGACGGTCGTTTCGGTATATCGCACTCAAGGTTTCGGATTACATTGAGTTCGGCCGGGTTGGTTCGTTCACGAAACCAACCGGGCCTTCGGTGCGGAAACGCTCTTAATTTGAGCTACGAACGTCCGATTGACGCACCGTCAGTCGCGTTGTGTTCCTCTTAGTGAGACGGATCTTTTGGCATACTCCGCCCGAGGTTTGGACGCAGGTGGAGTACGGTCGGGTTGGTTTTGCCTTAAAAACAACCGGGCCCCGGAGACGAAAATGCCAATAACTCTCAGATCGGGCGTCCGATCGACGCACCGTCTGTTTCTTTGACTTCCTCTTGATGAGACGGAACTTTTGACATACTCCGCCCAAGATTTGGATACAGTCGGAGTATGGCCGGGTTGGATTGTACCCGAAATCCAACCGGGCCCCTGGAACGGGAAAGATGATATCTTTCAGACAGGACGTCCGTTTGACGAACCGTCAGCGGCGTTGGTGGTTACGTTGAGTAACGGTCCCTTGAGTATACCCTATGGGAGTTCGGGGTACAGTTGAGATACGGCCGGGATTGGTTCGTTCTCGAAACCATCCGGGCCCCTGGGACGAAAAGGCTAATAACTCACAGACCGGGCGTCCGATCGACGCGCCGTCTGTTGCGTTGAGACCCCTGTGACGAGACGGTTCTTTGAGACACTTCTTCGCGGGACCTTGTGATACTTGGAGTATCGACCAGTAGCTCGTGGAGCGGACCCTCCCGGAGACGAGCGTGCAGAGTACGGAGACCGTGTAGCCGGCTGAGACCTGACGACTGCTTGACCGACTCGACTTGGAGTGAGTCGACTAGCCCAGTGGACGGAGCGCCCGGTATTTGGCGGCAGACCCACGGCGGACGGAGCGCCTGGTAGTTGGCAGCAAACCCGCGGTACTCGAAAGGAGGAGTACCTCAGTAGGCTATCTGGGTAGCGCCCGGTATTTGGCAGCAGACCCTCAGCGGACGGAGCGCCTGGTAGTTGGCAGCAGACCCGCAGTACTCGACAGGAGGAGTACTTCAGCAGTCTTAGGTTAGTGAGCAGTACCTCGGAGTCATGACAGGACCACTGTACACTCTAGAGACGGAGCTCTTCAGCAGTTACGGTTTCGTTAATGAAAATCCTGGTTTGAGCTGAGACTTTTGACCTTGTGTTTACTTCATGATTGAGATGGGTCACTTGCTAACTTTGGTATATGTATGGGCATATACCCGGGTAGTGGTTATCCGTCGTTTTCACAATCCTTGTGTTTCCTCATGATTGAGACGGGTTACTTGATAACTTAGGTATATGTAGGGGCATATACCTAAGTAGGGTTTATCTGTTGAGATCTTCTTGTTTTTATCCTTGTTGGTTTTAGTGAGACCTTGAGGGTCTCGGGGTCCCTACTGAGTATCGTTATACTCACCCCTGCACGGGCTATGCCCGCACCTCGTTGTGTTGGTTGCAGACGACGGACAGTGCTGACAGAAGCCGAAGGTTCAAGGACTGGACGGTACCTGGAGGTGGACTATACGACGAGGCGGTACCCGGAGGTGGACCACTAGGCGGGACATACTCGGAGCGGATGGCGGGACCCGAGGAGCAGAGGAGCTATCTGTACCCACCCTTCAGGTGGGATTTCCAGTGGACATCTCAGCGTAGCAACTTTACTTTTCAGTCGCTGTTTTCCCTTTCGAGTTGTACATTACAGTTGGGCTTGTATTTCCGGCCCCTTTTTACTTTTCAGCTCTTCTTTTTGTACTTAGTGTTTTACTTCCGCTTGCTTACTCGGTGGTGTTTGTTTACCTTACAAAGGCAAAGCCTTCCCTTTTTCTGGGATTTACGCCTTGGTGCTAGTCGCCAACCCCTGGCCTATGGAAGGCGGGCTTGGGGTAGTCACGGCACGGACCCCGAGGGCGGGTCGTGACATTCATCACTCATGGAACCAAGGATTTTAACCACTAATATATTGTAGAAGGATCATAGGGTGATGTTCATAACATTGTGGGTAAGATAGAAACAAAAATTTTAGGGATATAGAGACTTTTATATTTAGGTATTAGGTCATTATTCTTATAAAATATGTCTAGGATGTCCAAACATCTTCAAAATTGGAAAATTTGTTGAGATGGATCTTGAATTATGCAAATATCACTTGGACCCAGTAGGCTCACATCCAATCATCCCTGAAACCTACCCTAGGATTTATGTATAATTTCTCAATCCACGACTTTGTTTTATCACCAAGGAAATAATTAAATATAGAGGAATGAAATGATTATTAGGTTCTATTATGAGGATGGTGTTGTCTGTAATAGTATTTTTATAGAGAAGAATACGTGATATGTGGTTTCTCTTTTTGGGATATAGGCACCATTCAATGATATAATAAAACAACCAATGTTTGTGTACATTTGAATCCATGAACTTAAGAATTATGTATCTAAATGAGGGATATTCATATCATTTAATATATCATTCCCATATAGATTTAAGTAGTTTGATATTGGATACTAATATTGTTGATTGTTTATAATATTTTCTCTAGATAACTTAATGGCATTCTCTTGGATAGAACATCCTAGTTCAACATCGACAACCATGATATTAATGTGGGTTGTATCATTAGTATTCAAGAAAAAATCTAATAATTCATCCTTAAAAAACCTACAAAATTTCAAATATCATGTTAGTGTTGTGAATATATATTAATGGTTGTTACCCCAAAAGAAGATAAGGGCAAGGTGTAAAGGCACAGAAGCAAAAAATTACAATGTAAAAACTCTTACCTATTGTACCTCATCTAGGCGGACACAAACATGTGACTTCAGCTAGCTGTCCTATCTATGATGGACTTATTAATGTACCTCACCAACCACAAAACTCTCAGGGAAATAGAATCATTAATCACCTTGAATAAACTCAAGAGATGAGATATGGGATATAATTATGAACATAATCACATGCTGTGAGGGTTCCATACATAATTATAGGGAATTCTGTGACTTTTCCCAACCAGGCCACTGTGGTTCACCTAACCTTGCAAGCATGTCCCACCCAACCTACCATAGTGTGACGATTATGAATTATTTAGTATGTCACCTAAATAAGAGGATATTTACCTCAGAATATAAACCTAATCATTATTATCAAATCCAATTATGATGGTAGGGATTTATTTGAACTCCATTTGTGGGATAAATGGGTAGTGGGAATAAGGAAAAAATCGCCCAAGAGAATTCCCAATTATCACATAGTGCCTCCTTTGGTCAGCAAGGAATCCTCTCCTAAGATCCCCATTTTCTTTTACCCAACGACATTTTTCAAAAACAAGTATATTTTCACATAAATATGTCAAATAAATTTACTTTATTTCGATAATTTCTAGACCCTTGTTTGTTTTCATTTCTGTTTCATCGTTTTTAGGGGTACATTGTGTGTAATTTGGAATTTTTTTGAGGTTTTCAGGATTGTGCATGGTTTCCGTACAATTTTCCCAAAACCTGTACCCCCCCCCCTCCACTGTAAAATTTTTGAATCCATGGACAATGACCGATTTCAAATTTGGTGTGTAATTTTAAAAATCATCAACTCACCTAGTAAACATTATAAACCCATTTGTAGGAGTTCACGGTTATGGTGCCCCATTTTTCTAACACCGCGTCCATTCCTAGAGAACCATGCATGTAAGATTAATTTATTCCATAAAAAAATTCACATGCTCTATTTAAAATTCCAAACCTACCCTGATTGACCAAATTTTATTTTTGTTGTAGATAAAGCTACAATGATTTGTGTTTGGACCCTTAATCCCCTTATCAACACAAATCAATGTGCCGGATAAAGATTTCATCCCTATTACATTAGTGGGATTTCTCTCGTTTAATCTCTATAGATATATCCTTTCTTCATCCATAGAATTTTAAAGATAATAATTTATTTTTATGGGTATATACTTTATTTAATTTTACATTTATTATAGTTTTGGTTTCTTGATCTCCATCTCCATTGAATTTTATTTGATGATCATGTTTTTAGTGTTTATATATTATTCCATAATTAATATTGTGTGGTTTAATTTGAGTTTTTTCATATAATAAAAATATTTATTTTATTTATTAGTTTGAAATATAATTTTATTCAATTTATAAAGACCCAAATTGATATGATTTGGAGTTCAATTTTAATTGGCATGAATTTTTTTGAAAACCCCCCAATTCAAAAGGAATTAGAATGTGGGTTGTGTTTGGAAAATTATGGAATAGATGAAATGATTTTAAAATTGATTTTAAAAAAGGATTACATCTAAATGATGCAAACCTATGGTTGTTTTTGTATTGAAATTGGATTAAATGATAAAAAACCCATGTTTTGGTTTTCAAATTTAATTTTCATATTGAAACAAAAATGTTTCAATTATTTTTTTGAAGATGATCGATTGTAAAGGAGATTACTTTCATGTTATTGATTTATTTATTGAGAACATGTGAGCCTAAGAAATTAGTTTGTTATTTGGGAAATGTATTCTAGGATGTTGGTATCCTAATACTATAATAACACAAACAACTCTGAAAAACATAGTTAAATTTATCTTTTCCCTGATTGGATGTGAGAGAGTCATGTTCATACTGAGCCTAAGGGATGTGTGTCCACATAATTTTCTGGATCACTTATTTTAGAAGTGTGTGTATATTATAGAAAAAAACTATCACAGTGTAGGGAAGATGATCATGGTGCTTATTGTCATTTATATTTTTATATATATTCCATTGACTATGAAACTAATTTACTCATTCCCAAAAATTAATATATACTGCTTAATATTAAAATTTTATTTAATCTATATTTGAAATATATTCCATTATTTGAAAAGAATTTTGTTTTGTTTCAAATATGTAAATGAGATATTACTACAAGGCCTATTTTATTTAAAATTAAAAACATTATTTGGTTTATTATTATAGAATTCTTTATAAAACACCTACTTATTCCATAAAAATATTTATCTCGGGCACCCTTCCTTTTCCTTTGGGAATATATATATTTACTTTTTCTTGGTCTGAGTAAAGGTAAAGTGTCATATGGTGTGGAAAAATGTTCTTGATCCTTTGGGTCTTGCAATTATGTTTACATTGGGATGTTTGTATTTCTACATAGAAATTTATTGATAAACTATTTTAGGGTTATGATTCAATTGTTTGATTATAGGAAATTTATCCCATTTGAGTGACGAGAATTTGGACATGTATCTTTTATATTATAATATTTTGTTGAAAATGGGTTCCCGCTTATATCATATATGATGAAAGGTCAAAGTAACCAACATATTGGGGTTGCGAATTCCATTTAGGATATGTCGGTTTTGGATTGGTTATTAGGTTAGGAGGGTATTTGGGCTGGTTCATGAAAAATTTGTATCATGGTTATGTTGAGCATACCTCCTTGATGTCATTATGTAGTTTGAAATGTCTTATTTTTTACATAAGAGGTAGTTATGAGTGAATTGAAAAAACTCATCATACAGAGACTTAAGTCATGATGGTGGATTAAAAAATATATATTGATGAAAAATTTGATATAATTATATAATTTTCCCTAATTTTGATTTTGATAATATTAAATGAAAATATATTTATATTATCTTATTGAATTAATTTTCTCGATTCTCTTTATTGAGTTGTCAATATAGTTAATATTTTGCATTATTAGGTGTTGTTTGTTGATGTTTTGTAGCATCATTAATAGAATAAGATGCTTAAACTATCCCTAAGAGGAAGATTTTGTTGTACCAATGTGGTAAAATCCTCCTATGGATATGAATCTAATTGAGATTATTCGGCATATTGTCCAAGCATTGGGATAGGGACCTTCTCCCATACTCATTCATTATCTTGTTGTGGAACCTTATGGGGATGAGTCATAGAATCATACTTAGGATTTCCTTCCCTAGAATCCACATGTGTTCCTAGTATCTAAATTTCATCAAGGGGATGAGGATTAGTTGAGATATATGGATATTCTATTATATTTCTTGAAAATCCCTAATCCACTTATAGTGAAATGATCCACCGGTATGCTAGAGGGAACTAGGAGAGGATTATAGGATTTGATGATGAAGATGAGTATACAAGAGGGTTTAGAGAAAAATGACTTTATGGTCATTTTCACAGAGCAATCCTATCTAGAGTCTAAGTTGTTGGTTAAGGGTATGATGTTTTTAATACTCATGTAAGATAACAGGATAATGACAGAGTATCCACACCACTATATCAATTTTATAAATTTGTAACCTAAAATTGAATCATATAAATAAGATGAATACTAGGTGGTTCAAGATGGGTCTTAAACCTGGTATTCATTCCTTGGTTTTATTACTAAATCTCGCTTCATATGATACCGTACTAGATATGGAGATGATTGTTCTACTTGAACTGGCTAGTAAGTCATGGTCGATGAGAGTATCATTTCTCCTAGTGGTAGCTATATATGTTTTTTAAAAGGAGATAGAACGTGTGATTAGTCTCATGGGTGTTATTAACAAAAAGATTATTTTATACATTTTTTAATACCTAAAAGTTTCTCTTTAACTTACATCTATTTGGGAAAGGATGGGCATTACGAATGGATTTTCATAGAGGTTTCGAAGATCTATAGTTCATGTAGATTCTCAGGACACTTTCAAAAATTCCATTATATCATTTATTCCCCACATAGTGGTATATTAGCTTTAGCACCTATTTGTGCTTTGTTATAATCATATTTTTCACAAACAAATGGGTTCATGAAATAGGATACTAGAATAAAGATTCAACACATAGTGGAAGATTCTCTATATGAATAAGATATGGGTCCAATGATCATGAGAAATGCCATCACAATAGCATTATCTTTAGTGATTGATTGTTTGTATACCGATGCATCTCACTCATTTATATCAACTATTATTATCATCCTACTAAATATTTTTATAGATATTTTATCTTTTGTGATGGATATTACTATGAACAATGGAACTAAGTGATATCATATTCTCCATTTTATTGTTTTTTTCTTCACCCTATTAAAAATTGAGCTTTCCAATATTTTTTTGTTCTTGAAATGAAGCCTCTTGATTTCATTTTTGATATGGATTGTATTATTTACAATAAAGAATAATTTAAAATTATCATCTTACCGTATTGATGATTTATTCAACCATTTTAAAGGGTCATAGTGTTTCTACTAGATTTACCTTCAGTTCGGTAATCAGTAGTGTAACACCCCAATATTTTATAGTATGTTATCTATTTAAAGTATTTCAATAACTTGTGCTACACGCAACACTAAGTATGAGTGCACCACGACTTAACAAATTAGCCGTTCAAAAAAAGAGTTTATGAATACTATTAACCACATTTTAAATTTTATACATCCTATATAATTTTAACATTAATATGTTATGTTTCTTATACATAATATAACAAAAGTCAAATTTTAAGATAAAAGAGGTATTTTTCATAAAAATGCAGTTTTTCTACCTCTTAATGCCGAAGCCTTTTTAAATCCAATATTTGACACTTTTATATTTTTTATTTTGTAAAATTAAATTCTCATTTAATATAGGGACATAATAATTTATTTTGGATAAAATTTTGTTACTTTTTTGATAACTTTCATATTTTTATGAATAGTTAAAAAATAATAAATTTTAATTAAAAACAACTTTTTTAATTGAAATAATTTATAGTGTTAAATTATACATTTGAGATGATTTAAAGTATAATTTGTCAATATTTTTATCATTTAATATAATTTAGGTAATTGGATGTAATTCCACCATTAAAATGGATGTAAACAAGTGTAAATCTTTTGATAGTTATTATTTTTTAAAAACATGCTTTCTGTTTGAACGACGAGAATTAATTTTAAATTAATTTATGCCACCTTTTTTATTTGAATTTGGGAAAATGGATTCTATATTTGGAATCAGGAGGTCCACATTGTGTAAATAGATAAATTTTATTTTTATCCATTATGAATAATTACTTCAGTATATAATTTATTTACCATGGTTAAAAGGTAAATCCAGTAAATCATGGTAAAAAAATATTATAATAATATTAAATTACCCTAACATGGATCCTATTCCAATTTTTTGATACATGTATGACCATGGGAATCCTTGGGTCTATTTTGGGACCCCATGGAGCCACAATAGAGTGATAATGACAGTTTATATTAATTAATTTAAAGTAAAGACAAAAATGAAATAAACATATATCTTTTAGTAAAATAATTTTTACATGGGGTTATATAAGTTATCTTCTCGACAATAAATACTCATTATAAATATACAACTATTTACAGCATAATTATATTTTATTTATAACTATTATACATTAAATAATTATATTTATTTATGACACAATGATAATACAGTAATTACCTAATTAATGAAAGAATGAAATAAATGGTATTGTAAATATTAAAATAATTATAATGATAATGTTTTAATTCCATACAAAACTTTTATTGGTGAATGTGACGTGATAGGATTGATTTAATGTATTTTTTCTCAGTAATAATGTTTTTTTACTTTCACAAAAAACCAAATACCAAATAGCGCCAAAACTGACATAAATTTATTATTTAAACAAATACTATTTTATTGGTTGATATAATATTCCTAAAAATATAAGGATCATCCAAAGGGCTTAAATAATATTATATATTTCATTAATGAACCACTTGTGATTATGTTGGAAGTTTAGAGTATGTTTATCAACCATATAGTGTAAGAATACAAGATGACGCAGTAAAAGTTAAACTATTTATCTAAGAGTTAAATCTAAAAGATAAAGTTAAAATGGTAACCTAAATTTTTTTAAAACCTATTGATTTAGATTATATAGACCAATAAACACACAATTATCGAAATAAATTCATTTGGATCCATTATTAACAAAACAATATTGAATAATAAATTAATATTTTAATCTTTTCTTAAAGTGGCCATCACCCCTCTTATAAAAGGTCACTTCCCCTTCTCTCAGAACCATTCCTCCAAAGACATTTGGATCGGCCAAAATCATCCGAAATATCCTCCCAACTTCCGTCAAATAAACCTAGAGTCCTTACATTGATCATAAATACAACCTAAGGAGCCCTTTTGATCAACTCAAAAGGAAACACCTGATGAAGAGGTAATAATTTCACCACCCTCTTTCAAGTTCTTTTTTTTCTTCCAGTTCGTCTTTATCTGTTGTTTCCATACAAAAATAATAACTCCAGTACCTCCTAAATACTTTTATGTTACTATAAATATGTTACAACCATATTCTTTATTATATTCATCCAATAAATGACAATGTCACCATACGTGCGTACGTACGACTTACCATCTCTACGTCGTGGTGTTGTTTGTTATTCAAACACTTCATTATTTGGATGGGTTTAATAATGAATATAACTGATTTAAATAATAAAAATAACATGTTTATTATTATTTACATATGATATAACATCCAATTAAACATGATTTCACAATCAATATAATGATATTGTCGCTCGTTCTTACGTACGGATTACCGTCTCCATTACGCGATGAGATTCATTCCCACGTTCACCATTCAACAATGATTATTAAAATATATAAAATTAATAATTATGTAATATATGAAATAATAATGATACTAGAGATATATATTCATATATGTATATATATACATATATCTTATTAACGTTCTTCTGTTCAATATGATATGAAAACAGAACCAGCGTTTATGCGTACGTACGACATATCGTCTCCCTAAATGGTTCCATGAATTACATATATATATATATCTGTTATAAATATTTATATTCTAAGTATATATCATATATATATCATGTTTTATATTATGGAAATCTTTAAATCGTGATCTAAATCATTTGATCAAGAATAACAAGTTAAAACATATACGATAAAGAAAGCGATTATTACCCAAAATGTAAATTTAACATGGAAATGATGTTTAAATGGGTAGTATAAAGTCATAAATGAATCATGTATGATATAATTAGTATTAAAACTGCATTGGTATAATTTAATAACATACAATAGTCAATATATAGGAGGTTAAACGTACCCTAGACCAAAGGAAAGTGCATGGTAAGGGTTATTTCTTCAATCTCATTATTACCTGAGATTGTCTATGAGTAAGTATTTACTGGGACATATTTATCATCGATACAAATATTTCATAAATATTATTTCAAAATTAATTTTTTCAGGTTTTATGGGTGGGTCTATTTAACTAGATAATCATTTTAAATGTTTTAAATATTTATCATTCTACATCCTTTTAATTAATGTCTATGTTTTCAAAATGATTTTAAGGATTGGTCTATATGGACATCAATGATTCAAAATTATATTTCCTTTTGAATGATTCAATGTGGTATGGGACAGTTTTATTCAAAAATAAATTTTTTATTACTTCCATTATAAATTTGTGACTTTTAATTTTTTTCCATGAAAATGGTTATTTCCCTCAAAGAGTTTTACAAATAATTTTCATCTATGTCAACATCCTTTGATAGATTTTAAACTTGTTTAAAGTTGATTTATTATGATAAAAATCATCCATATTTTATTGAACATTTTGTGATATATTTGAATGTGGATGTTTTTTTATACCATTCATGGTTTATGGTTAATGTATTGACAATTAATATGTTAGTTTTAATACGTATGTTTATATTATGTTTCAACATTTTCTTATGAGGAATGTATTGGAATTTTGTATGTGATGGGTGGAGCCCTCTATAGATCCTCGGTGGATCAGTAGGTCTCAGTATACAATTAGATGTGGAATTGGTCGAGGCCATTCCCAATTTGATATATGGGTTTGTTTGAGGCCTTAATCCTTTTTAGAAATCTTGGCCGAGGGTTTGAAAAAATGTTTCAGATTGTCTGGCATTATACATTCCGTCATTATAAAAATAATATTGATGGTTCATGTGGTTATTGGACTAGTAGAATACCCATGACTATGTTTTATTATGAAATTATTTACTCAGATCATATTACTGCCATAAAGTGTTCATGTTTATAATTTTTAAAGGCATGTGTTTTCAATAATTCGTCATCCCTATTGTTTATGTTATCTTTTGCTAAATTTTTTTACCCTTACTGTGCATCTGTGTTCACCACTTTCTTATGTTTTATACTCTCAAAATTTCTAGGAAGTGTATTAGGATTGATAATCAGAGTTAAGCTAAAATGGAATAATGGCATTTTCAAAGAACTATATATGCTGTATTTTATGTTTGAAATTATAATGTGAAGTTGATGTATATAATCTATTTCCTAGACTGGTAAACTGATTGGTCTTTCGAGATATTATTTCCTTGTATCATGCCAATGTATTAAAATGATGCACTGACTCTGGGTAATTGGGGTTAGGGTATTAAAGTTGGTATCATAGGAAGTTTAGAAACAACCTTGGAAAATGATTTAGAAAAACTCTTATTAGAGACCATTACCCTAAGATATACTTTGAGGATTAATATAGAATAACACCAAAATTTTTTTATAATTTAGATATTAAGTGGGTTTTCCAAAAAATAAT
Organism: Viscum album; assembly: GCA_963277665.1. Taxonomy (NCBI): domain Eukaryota; kingdom Viridiplantae; phylum Streptophyta; class Magnoliopsida; order Santalales; family Viscaceae; genus Viscum; species Viscum album. The sequence goes on along the minus strand of OY728119.1, from coordinate 588,423,418 downwards.
TCCTTGTATAGATACGAGCAGGTAGATGTGGCTCTGGCATAGATGTACCTAGGGGTGAAAACTATGACAAGGAGTCTCGGGCTAGACCCAAGGTATCCTGGTACACGATAATTGGCCTTACTTAACTCTTGGTTATTACACTCCTATGGGATATGCTTAGGATAATTCACTACTTATTTACAAAGCATTATGAAGGATATAAGAGTAAATATTCCACCAATGAAACCATTTTTATGATTATAAGACCAGATATGTGAAAATGTACAATTAATGTTGAGAATTTTTCTAGTTTTTGGACTATACAGTATGATATTATCTAACCTACCATGTGTTTTCACTTAGAAATGCAACACTGTAGAAGGACTAAGAACTCCAGCAATATACAAGATCTTAAGTGTAAAATGTATCGTATCTATCATAGTCTGAAGCCATTATTTAGAATGGAAATATCCTCCTGCATATTCTCATCATATGAAGTAATATTATAATGTGTTAATAAGATAAGTGAAGAAGTATCTAATTCCTATGGCTCTCAAGGGATATAAGTGATGAAAAGGATGGAATAAAGAATGATAGATAAAGGGATGTGGGGAAAGAAGGATTTTCCCATATGTGATTACTATGGAAAGAACCACCTTGGTAAATGCTTTTTGGGAATGCGAGTTTGTTATATGTGTGGAGAAAAAGGACACCTATTACATGATTATAAGGATAAAAAAATCAAATGTACAATGCTTCATCTGTAGGGAGTTGGGACACTATGTGAATCAATGTACAAATCATCAGAGTATACCCCAAATGCTGCTATTGGATAATAATGACGTTATTATAATACCAAAGATGATGAAGAATGATTTGATTTATTATGTTATTATTAAATTATAGTGTCATTTGAGTATTGTATTAATAATTTACATGTTATAATAATAATATAGTATACAAGGATTTTACTATAGTACTATTTCATTAAGGACATGAGATTGTGTGGAACCAAGAAAAGTGACTAAATAGGGGGTTAATGTTTTTTTCAAAATATATGGTTGACATAATGATAAACTATAATTTGATTATGATATCGTGGTAGTGATTTTGGAAGAATATATGATTTATTTGGGTAAATTATTTTGGATATTCTAGATTACCTTGAAACTGATTGATGATTTGTATATTCCATAATTATTAGAGTTTACAACATTTTTGGATATAAAAAATATATCCAGTATTCTGTAAGGAATTTGGGAGCATGAATGTAATCAATATGGTATTGTGGTAATTCAAGGTGTTACCGTGTTTTAAAAAATACATGATGTTATTACGTGGTAAAAAGGATCTTCATTATGTTTACCATACTTATAAATTTTTTACTCTGAGTTTGTACAGACATATTTTGGATAATTCTAAAGGTTGTAATGAATTATGTTAAACATTGTATACAATTTTTTAAGGTTAAAAAACTTATTAATATAATATTTTTGGATTTCTATAAAAAGAACAACCAGGAGGTCGGGCGGCAACACACCGCGTTCGGTAAGGTCACGAGACTTGAACCCGCAACTGAAGAGAAAAAATGGTGCATCACCTACCACTGACCCAAGTGATGTCCTAGTTTGTATAATATAGTTTCCTAAAATGGATGGATATATGAATTATAGATTTGTTTTTTGGAACCCTATACGATTAGAATAAATAGAATATTTTAGAATTATATTATCTTTCGGAGTGAAAGATGTGTTTGTGGTGGGAATTAGTTGATGAATGAAACTCTAATTGTCAGGTAATTTTTTCATATTATTCTATGAATAAAATAATTCTTAAACATTAGGGATGGGATCTTAAAACCAATAATATGTTATCCTAATACCTTATGTTTTTTGGAACTAATGATATTTTGAATCATCATAGTTTGATGGAATTGAGGCCCAAAATTTTACACTTATTGGTGATTGATGACCTCAATAACTCCCTTTAAAAATTTACATCCATAATAAAATTATGGTTCTCTAATTTCCACCAATGTTCTCCTAATAGATATCATAAATTGGTGGTGACCTTTTCATTTCGCTTTCCCTCTTATTCAGACTTAATTTTATTAACCCAATTTCCGATGTGGGTTTTCCACAAAGGTAGTTTTCTATTTTATCCTTTTATTTTCAAAAAAACAATTTCAAATTGTGAGGAAGTAATTTATTAAAGGAGGGTATAATTTAATGCCCCAATATTTTATAGTATGTTATCTCTTAAAAGTTTTTCAATAACCTGTGCTACACCCAACCCCGAGTACGAGCGCACCACGACTTACCAAACTAGCCATTCAAAAAAATGGCATTAAATAGTATTGAACACATATTAAATTATATATATCCTATATAATTTTAAAATTCATCTTTTGTGTTTCTTAGATATAATATAAGAAAAATTCAATTTTTAAGATAAAAGATAATTTTTTTTTAAAAAACGCAGGTTTTCCACCTTTTAATAGATAACCATTTTTATATTAAATATTTTACACTTTTATATATTCACTTTATGGAAATTTAATTCTTTTTTAGAAGACAGACATAAAAATTTATTTTGGGTAATATTTTGGTACTTTTCTGATAACTTTCATATTTTGATGAATAGTGAAAAAATACTAAATTTTAATTAAAAACAACTTTTTTAATTGAAATAATTTATTTTGTTATATTATACATTTTTGTGGTTTTAAAGTATCACAAGACTATATTTTTATCACTTAATATAATTTAGGTCATTGGATGTAATTTCACATTTATACTGGACATGATGAAGTGTCAATCTTTTGATAGTTATTATTTCTTAAAAACATGTTTTCTTTTTTACAATGAGAATTAATTTAAAATTAATTTCTGCCACTTATGTGTTTTTAATATAGAAAAATGGATTCCATATTTGGAATCAGGAGTTCCATTTTGTTTAAATATTTAACTTTTATTATTAGACATTATGAATATTTACTTCAGTAAATATTTTATTTAGTATGGTTAAAAGGTTAATCAGGTAAATTTGGGTAAAACATAGTATTATAATAATATTAAATTATCCAAACATGTTTAATATTACTTTTAGATGATACATTTACGACCATGGGAGTCCTTGGGTATATTTTGAGATCCCATAGAGCCACTTGAGGGTGATAATGACATATTATATTAATTAATTTTTTTTAAAGACAAAAATGACAGAAACATATATCTTTTAGTAAAAAAATTATTACAAGGGGTTATATAAGTTATCGTTTCAACTATAAATACTAATTAAAATCATAAAACTATTTCAAATATAATTTTATTTTATTTATAATTTTTAGATATTGTAGAATTAAATTATTTATGACACAATGATGATGCAGTAATTACCAAATTAATGAAATAATCAAATAAATGGTATTGTAAATATTAAAATAAATATAATATTAAAGGTTTGATGGCATACAAAAAATTTATAGGTGAATATGACATGTTTGGATTGATTTAATGTATTTTTCCTATGTAATAAAGTTTCTTCAGCTTTCACAAAAAACTAAAAACCAAATACTGTCAAAATTGACATAAATTAATTTTTTAAACAAATACTATATTATTGGCTCGTATAATATTATTAAAAATATAATGTTAGGCCAAAGGGATTAAATACTTTTATATATGTCACTAATGAACCACTTGAGGTTCTCTTGGCTGATTAGATTATGTTTATTAACCAAATAGTGTAAGAATACAAGAAGACACGGTAAAAGATAAACTATTTAACTAAGAGTTAAATATAAAAGATATGGTTAAATTGGTAACCAAAACTTGTCTAAAACCTATATTTTGAGATTATTTAGACCCATAAACGCCTATGTATCTAAATAAATTCATTTATAGACATTATAAACCAAAAGTTATTGTATAATAAATTAATATTTTAATATTTTCGGAAAGTGACCCTCTCCCCTCTTATAAAAGTACGCTTCCCCTTCTCTCAATATCACTCCACCAAATCCATTTGGATTGGCCAATACCTACCCAAATATCCTCACAACATCCCTCAAATCATCCTAAATTCCTTACATTAATCATAAATCCAACCTATGGAGCCCATTTGATCAACTTAATAGGAAACACCCGAAGACGATGTAATAATTTAACCACCCTCTTTCGAGTTCTTTTCTTCTTCAAGTTCCTATTTATTTTCTATTCCCATAACAAAATAATAAATCCAGTACCTCCTACATACTGTGATGTTAATATAAATATGTACAACCATATGTATTATTATATCCATCCTATAAATGACAAATTCACTATACAAGCGTATGTGCGGCTTACCATCTCCACGTCGTGGTGTAGTTTGTCATTCAAACACATCATTATTTAGATTGGTATAATAATGAGTAAAAATAATATAAATAATAAATATAACATGTTAATTATTCTTTAGATATGATATACCATAAAATTAAAAATTATTTCACCATTAATATAATGATATTGGCGCTTGTGCGTACGTACAGATTAATGTCTCCCCGACGCGATGAGATTAATTCCCACGTTCAACATTCAATGATGATTCTAAAAATATATATTATTAATAATTATTTAATATATGAGATTATAATTATACTGTATATATATTTTTTATATATGTACTTACATATATCTTATTCCCTTTGTTCTGTTCAATATAATATTAAAACGGAAACATCATTTATGCGTACGTATGACCTACCATCTCCATAAACGGTGCCTTCAATTTCATATATATATCTATAATAAATATTTATATTGTAAATATTTTTTATATATAAATCATGTTTTATATTCTTGATGTATTTATATCACGATATAAACAATATGACCAAGAATAAAAAGTTAAACCACGTATGATAAAGAAAGCGATTATTACCCACAATGTTAATTTAACATAGAAATCATTTTTAAATGGGTAGTATAAAGTCATAAATGAATCATTTATCATATAATAAATATGAATATGGTCATGGTATAATTTAATAAGATACTAAGGTCATTATATAAGAGGTTAAATGTCCCCGCGACTAAAGGATAGTGCAAGGTAAGGGTTATTTCCTCAATTTCATTATTATCTGAGATTGTCTATGAGCAAGTATTTACTGGGACATATTTATCATCGATGCCTATATTTCATAAAAATGTTTTCAAAAGTAATATTTTAATGTTTTATGGGAGGGTATATTTAACTAGATCATAATTTTAAATGTTTGGATGATTTATTAATCTATATCCTTTTAATTAAAATCCATGTTTTCAAAATGATTTTCATGATTGTTTTATAGGGACATGAATTTTTTGAAATGATAATTCATTTCAAAAGATTCAATGTGGTATGGGACACTTTGATTCAAAAATATATCTTCTTTTACATTCTTTATAAATGTGTGACATTTAAATTTTTTCATGAAAATGGATATTTCTCTCAAAGAGTTTTACAAATCATTTTCATATATGTCAACATCCTTTGATAGATTTTAAACATGTTTGAAGTTTATTTATTATGATAAAAATATTCCATATTATATTTAACGTTTTGTGATATATTTGACTATTTAAGTGTTATTTTTATACCATTCATGGTGTGTGGTTAATGTATTGACATTTCGTATGCTAGTTTTAAAACGAATGTTTAGGTTATGTTTCAACCTTCTCATATGAGGAATGTATTGGGCTTAGTAAGTAACGAGTGGAGCCCGCTATATCCCCTCGATGCATCGGTAGGTCTAATGAGACAACTAGAAATGGAATTCGGCAAGGACTTTCCCAATTTGATATATAGTTTTGGCCGAGGCATTAATTAGTTTAGACTTCATGGCCGAGGCCTTGAAAAAATGTTTTAGTATGTCTGGCATTATAAATTCATTCATTATGAAAATAATATTGACAGTTCATGTAGTTATTTGACTAGTAGAATTACAATGACTACGTTTTAATATGGCATTATTTACTCAGCTCATATTTATACCATAAAGTGTTCATGATTATTATTTTTAAAGGCATGTGTTTTAAATTATTCACCATGCCCATTGTTTATGTTATATACCGCTAAATAGTTTACCCTTACTAAGCCTCTAAGCTCACCCCTTTCTTCTATTTTATTTTACAAGGTTTTCCAAGTAGTGTCTTATGATTGACATGTAGGGTTATGCTTAAAGGGAATAATGGTGTTCTCAAACAACTATCTATGCTGTATTTTATGTTTGAAATTGTAATGTGAAGATGATGTACGTAATCTACATTCAAGAATACATAACTGATTGGTCATTCAGGACTTGATTTCCTTTTATCATGCCAATGTATTAAAATAATGCACCAACTCTAGGTAACTGGGGTTGGGGAGTTACAACCAATTTGGAATAAAAGAACATAAAACTCATAAAAACACATTTTGGGGATGTTATTATAATTATAAGTATATTTTTTTCATTTTTAATAGCGAGTGATCCTATATTATTTATGGAATTAATGAATAGGATCTTACATGAGTATCTTGATACTTTTATGGTGGTCTTTGTTGATGGCATCTCAGTTTACTCTCAGTCTAAGGGGGATCATGGGTGTTTTCAGAGAGTATTTCTGGAAATGATGAGAAATCATCAACCTTATTATAAGATATTAAAATGTGGTTTCTAGATTCTTCAAGTGATATTCTTGGAGAATATGGTCTCAAAACAGGGTATCATAGTTGATCATTATAAGGTGAAAGATAACATGACATGTGATAAGTTGCGAATTTTTTTTAGATTAGAGACTCCTAGGTTTAACTAGATATTATCACCAGTTTGTAAATAATTTCACTAATTTTAATTCTTTGATCACAAATATCACTTGTAAGGGTGTGAAGTTTACTTAAGTTATGAAATTTTAGTGATCTCTTATTGATGTAAAATGTTTTTTAACTTCTTCACTAGTTTTGAATATTCCAAAGTTAGGGAAGGGACATATGGATTTCTGTGATAAATTAAGTTCACGTTTGTGTTGTGTTGTTATATAGGGTGATCACATGTTTGCCTATAGTTCTTGAAATCATAGGAAATAATAGAATAGTTCTCTAACCCATGACCATGAAATCGAAATTGTGAGGCATGTACTTAGAATTTGGAGACAATTCCTTTTTCAGGAAGGTTTTTATAGGTATTCTGGCCAGAAGAGAATGAGATATATCTCCTCTCATAAATATGTTAATCTCTACCCAAGTAATTTAGTGGATTATATATAGAATTTTTATTTCTACAATGCCTACACCCTTAGCAAAGATAATATCTTCATTGATTTATTGAGTAATAAATTTTAAATGAGGTTTTATGGGATACTGTTTAGTTAAAATATAATCTTCTTGAGATTTTTATATAGAAGTATCATCTTGATGTCGAATTTTGTATCATTAGAGACCCTCTTTGTAGTGGGGAGATTTTTGGTTAGTGGTTTTTCACTGAGGGGGATATTTTGTGATTTTGGAACCAGTTTATTGTTTTGTTGCTAGTATGAAAATATTTTATGTGTGATTCCATTATATAATAGTGGGTTGTGCACCCAAGAACCAAAAATATGTTTTATAACATGCATCAATGATCTAGGTGGCCTTGTATTAGATGATACTTTTATGACTTGTTTTGTGCTTCTATACTTTCCAACATGTCAAGTTAGAGCAACAGATACCTCCAAGTTTTCATCATCCACTTCCAGTGCTGCATTGGATGTGGGATGTTGTCTATGTGGCCTTTTTGATTGGTTTTACATGTACACCTTGGAAGAAGAATTTGATATGGGTTGTGATCGATTAGGTGGCCATATTGGATCACTTTATACACATTCACGATACAACAAAAGTTGAGATGTTTGGAAATATATATTTCAAAGAGATTTTCCATTTGTATGGATTTATATGTTTTATAGTATATGATAGAGATCCCTATTTTACTTATCTATTTTTATGTGTTCTCCAAGTGGAACTATGTTCTCAAGTTAGTTTGAGTACATCACAACATCTGTTGATAGATGTATATAAAAATATGGACATAGAGATTCCTGAGGACCGAATTTTTATACGCATCCTCAATTTTGGTAGTTCTTTATATTAACATTTGAGAATGGTTGAGTTTCAAAATTACAATAATTACCTATTTATGATCTATATGGATCCTTTTGAGGCCATGTATTGTAGGAAAAGAGAATCTCTATTCTGTAGGTCGGAGAATGGTGACTGTGCCTTGGTTGGACTGATGGTGTCAAATATTCTGTTCATTCATCAGAGAATATTGACAGTGAAGAGCCGATATAAATATTATCATGATCTTCATCATAGTTCATTGGAATTACCTTTGGTAACCAATGTTTTCTTGAGAGTTTCACCTCTGTTGCATCACCAAAATCATGGGAGGAATGGGAAGATTTCTCAAAAAAAATGGTTCTGTTAGAGGTTGTATAAGAGGTGGGGACAGTGGATTAACATTTATATCTTCCACAATAAATGATGTCAATACATAAGGATTTCCATGTAACAAACCTTCAAGTGTATCTTTCTAACCAATATCATGTCTTGAGTTGGTAGGATCTTAATGAAAATATTGACTTATATGTGACAGATAATCTAGTTATTATTGTTGATTTTGATAGAAAAGTACTTTGTGAGAGGAAGAGAACTTTTTTCATTGTTCCATGGTAGATTTTTTTTGATATAGATGAATCATGTGATAATGAAGCACTGATGAGAGAGTAGTGAACTAATATTTTAAATATAGATATTTCATGACATGCTTTATGGGGACAAAATGCTCTTTTAATGCGGAGGTTGTAACATCCAGTCACTTTATTTCAATTCTTCCTTTAACTTTGTTTTTCCCTATTGTTTGGGTCTTGTTTAGGGGTTCCTAAGGGTGGTTTTAGAATTTTTTTGATGTTTTATGGGATGTGGATTTTTGGAACATAGTTTCACCAAGTCGTACACCCTAGTGAAAATCAAGAAACACTAGAAAATGAAGGTTTTAATGGTTGGAACATGATTTGAAAAAACATGCACCCACCAAGTAAAAATCATGAACCCTAGTGTTGGGGCTCATAGTGAGGGTGCACGTTTGGTCTAATCGTGCAGCCTTTCCTAGGTAATTGAGCACACATGTTTAATTTATTCTATTATAAAAAAATTTGACACCCTGTTTATCATTCCTAACCTACCATTCCTGACATAATTTTATTTATAGGACTTACAAATCTCCAAAGATGTAGTTTGGGTCCTCCAAAACCCTCAAATTTATGAATCCATGTGCCTATGGAGATCTTATATGACTCTGGTAAATGAGTCTCCAGATATTTAGTCTCCCCAGTCTCTCCTTTCTTCCTCTTCATAGTTTGATAGATCATAATGTATTTGATGGACCAATACTTCGTTTAAATTGATATTTATTCTCTATTTAGTTTTTTTAACTATTTCACTATTATTGTTTATTGACAGATCCCATTATTTGTGTCGATATTTGAATCTATGATTGAAGGTAAGTGATTCCATTTGACTTTTTTCAATATAATTAACACCCAGATTTTATTTATTTATTGGGATTAGCTTTCAATCAATTTTTAAAAAACAAAAGACATTTTATTTTGAATTTGAATTTCAAATGGTAAGAATTTATGGGAAAACCCCCCAATTCTAATTGAATTGGAATTTGAGGTGTGTTTGAAAAATAATATAATTGATGAAATGATTTAATAATTTATTTTACTAAATTTATTCCATTTAAATGAAGAAATAATTTGATTTTTTTCTTATTATTAAGGAATGAAATGATGAAATACTCATGTTTTGTTTTTGAAACAGAATAGGAATATTGAATATGAAAATTGGGAAATTGATTAGTAAATGATGATTGATTTTAAATGAGTTTATTTTCCCATTATTCATTGATTGTTTGAGAACATGTGATCCAGGGTAGTTTGTGGGCTAACTATAGGATGTTGATTCCCAAGGGTTGGATTGAAAATCAACACTATATTAGGAAACTAGTTAGGAATATCGTATTCATAATGGGAAGTTGATTTGTTCTATTTGACCAGATCATGAGGGATATGTGTACACAAACTTTTCATTACACTAATCTTAGATGTGTGAGGATCCTATATCAAAAAACTATCATACCACAAGGAAGACGATAATGGTACTTATTTTTACAGTTTTGATATATATCCCCTTGATTATTATGTTGTTCTACACATTCCCATTGATTTATAAAAAATATTTTATATAAAATTTTTATTTAATCGATGCTTGAAATATAATCAAACCATTGAAATGAAGAATGTTTTTTAATATACAAATGAGATATTATTCCATGCCCTATTTTATTTAAAATTGAAATCATGATTTGGTTTATTATTATGGAATCTATAATGGAACACTTGGTCATCCCCTACTAGAATTTATAACTCACACCCTATCTTTTCATTCTAGAATTTATTGATTACTTTTAATAGGTATAATAAAAGGGAAAGCACCACACCCAGGTGGTTGTTTTTCAGGATCCTTTCTGACATGGAGTGATGTTTATTTTGTGATGTTTTTCATTCAGATGATCAATTTGATGATTTACTATTTTTGGTTTTATTATACATGTTTGGTTTCCAGAAATTTATCTGTTTGGAGGGTTGAGTATAATAAATTTTATCCTATATCTTACTCGATTTTGTGGCCAATTCATTCCCTAATTTATCATGTAAGATGCTTGGTGGTAGTCTCCAACACATAATGATTGGGAACACCCTTTTTTGTATGTAAGTACTGGATCTGGTATCATGGTACCTGGGCCTCGAGGCCGGTTCTTGAAAAAATATACCCCAGTCCATTTATTAACACATGAGTTCCCCACTTTTGAAAGAGAGATAGAGAGATCCATCTGAAGCCACTTCACCCAGGTTTTGAGTTCACCCTTTAGGTAATATATGGTACTCTAATATCTAATTTACATAACCTAAGTGGTGGTAGATTCATTAAAAGGGGAAAACATACATAATGACAACTTTATCAATGGTTTTATATACACCACTATAGAGGAATCATATCTCTAGAGTCCCTTAGTTCAACCACCACCCATAGTTACTCGCTTGAGTTAGGTCATCACTTGAGTGCATTCTCATGGATGACCCATCAATCAATGCAATTCATTTGGGTGACCCATCACCCAAGGTCATTCACTTGGACGACCCATCTCCTAAGGCCATTCACTTGGGAAACCCATTTCCCATGGTCTATCATCTTTGGGACCCATTTCCCATGGACATTCACTTGGGTGACCAATTTTTCAGGTTCGTTCATTGGGCAACCCACCAACCATTGTCATTAAACAACCCATTTTTTAATATTTTTTTAAAATAAAATTAAATTAATTGAGGTAATAAGCTTAATGTTAAACCATGTCAATCATAATTTATATACAATATTGTGCTACAACCAACATTAATTTTGGCTTGCGGTACACACAGGACTAATTCTGGCATGTGTAACACTAAGAACAAGTTCATTCGATAGATTGTGTTACACACAAGACAAGGTTTTACAAAAAAAAACCATTATTTATCATGATAGTTATCACGTAGCTATTTGAATAGTGGGAATGAATAGGATTAAAGTAATTATTATGGTTTACAAATGAATTATTTGTGACTAAGTAATTATAAATAATGAAGAACACCAATTGAAAATAAAGGATATTTTTTTATAAACAACTATTTTTATTACCATAAAATTATTTTACCTTAATTAAATTAATCACAATTAGTAAATAAAAATAATTAAATTTATATGTTATATAATCATTGAAATATTTTTAAATTCATCCAATAAGTTTTAAATTCATAAAAAAAATAATAAATCCATTTTATGCATAAAAATTTCATTTTTTAAAAGATAGTTTTGCCACCTTTTAATGGAAGGCGTGTTTTAAATCCAAAATTTCATACCTTTATTAATAATATTTGAAAACATTATCTACATATATGAAAGAGGAATATCAGAATTTTTTTGGGTTAGATTTTTGGTATTTGTTTTGATAAGTTTGATTTTTGTTGAATACTAAAAAATACTGCATTTTAATTGAAAAATGAATTCTTAATTTTTTAATTTGTAATATTAAATTTTTTATTTAATTACTATTAAATTAATAATAGTAAAATTATACATAAATTAATCCTATTTAGATCGTTGGAATCAATTACTTATTGAAATTCTACATAAATGCATTGAAAACTTTTAAACTTTTTCGCTTTTAAAAACCCATTGTTTCACACCATCTATATGATTAATTTCAAATTAATTTTATCCAATTATATGATTAAATATTGGGGAATGGACTTAATAATTTAAATCATTAGGTCCAAATTTATTAAATATATCCCTTTTATCTTTGTTCAATATTTGTTAATTAAGTGTAAAAATAATATTATAAACATTACAAAATGACCCTAACACTTGCCCCAATTTTATTATATTAGAATTTTTCATTAATAATTATTAAATGATTAGTTATATGACCATTTATATACATTTGGATGATATTATAACCTTTTTAATATTTTATTCAAAGAAAATTCAAATCCATCAAACTTTTATTTTTACCAAGTGAAATATTTTTAATATGGGGTATCTATGTGATATATTCGAATATAAATTCGGGAATGAAATATAAAACATTTATATTAATCATGGTAATTTTTTTATAATTTTAGGGAATAAATAATTATTATAATTAATGACACAATGATGATGCAGTAATTATTTAATTCATGATAAATTCAATTAAATAGTATTACAAATATTAAAATAAATGTTATTTGAATTAATTAAGGTGATACATGAATTTAATAGGTGTCGATGATATTTTAATGTTGTAAGAAATGGTTTTCTTAAAATATAAACTATTTTATTTGTATTATTAATGTCAATGTAATGACTAAAGTTAAAATTAACCCAAATGATATTTTGTAAAATTATTTTATTAAATTATTTATAAATCTATAAAATATTTTATAAAAATGAGGGGATGATATATGGAAAAAATATCATAAAATGTCCATTTATGATCCCATGTACTCTTTATATATCAAAATTAAATCTTCTTAATGTGGAAATTGTATTACTATAATTAAAATTAAAATTGGTTATCTAAGGATTAATCAAAATGATAAGGTTTCAAATAACACACAAACATGTATAACATATATTTTCTGATTATATTAAGAACATATAATAACTTATATTAGAAACAAATTTTTTTTGTGGGTATTGTGGATTATATTGAATTTATTATAAATTAATCTTTTTAGAAATTCAAAAATTACCCCTCCCCTCTTTTGTAAAAGAAATCATCTCTTCACTATTGTTTACACTTAAAAATCCTATTTTTCTCTGCCAAACACTATAAAAATATCCCGTAAAATAACCTCCCATAATCATATAATTCTTATTTTGGGTATAAATTTATCGAAGGGATACCTTTGGTATAATCCAAAAATAGATATCTGAAGGTGATGTAACATTCATTAACAAATATTTTTGTTTTATTTATTCTTTAAACACATTTAATTGGTATTATTTAATGTCTATATAATAAATTAGGTATCTTAAATATAACTATAGGCTTTTATATTAGTCTTATGATGTAAAACATCAAACACTTTCATCAAATGGGATACAAAATCATCAAAAGTGTGTATGGTGGACTACAACCTCGCAAATTGATGATGTTTCGTCTTCCATTACAACTATAAATGGTTGAGAATAATGAAATATTTATATTTTATATATTTTATATATTATTTTTATAATTTTATTATGATTATGGAATTTTTATATCACACATTCATTCAAGATCTCCATTTTTGGGGAATAAGATAACATCATTTGTGTGTGTGGCAGATTACCGCCTCTTGAAGCGATGTGATTCATTCACGCTTTAAATAGAATGTATTATGGATTGTTTAAAATAATATTTAATATATATAATCTGAAAATAATTATATAATGATAATATATCATATACTTTTATTTCATTAATCTGAAATAAAAATGAAAACAACGGTCAAGCGTACGTTCAACCTACCATCTCCATGGATGGTGTATTTTATTTTATACCTATAACTATTATGAATAAAAAATAAATATATATTTAATGAATATATATTATATTTTAATCATTTTTATCATTATTTATATAATGAAATCATGATCTAATTATGAGGTCGATGTATAATATGTCAAAACATGTACGAGAAACAAAACGGGTATTACCCGAAACATAACATTAAAATCAAATTAATAACAATAATATTAAATAAAGACATAATTAAATTTTATATTGTATTATATATATATATATATATGTGTTTCTATAGTATATTTATAAAAAAATTATATTTATTATACATGATTTTTTAATGTGTGTTAAGGAATTCATGACTTAAGGTAGGGGATTTCTTGTCTCATTTTTATTTCTGTAAGACTTATGCCTTATTCACCACTCATTTATTTTTTATGGTGTATATACTGAAAATGAGTGAAATAAATTATCCTTTTAAAAAACATTAGGGGTATTTACATATCTATTTGATGATATCCCTTTCATGGGTTTTACTTTTAAAAAGATACCAAAATCAATAAGGTAATTTTATCTCAATTTGAATTCTTTGAGACACAAGTTATGTTATGAACCTATATTATTTTATGAGTAGTATATAATTCCCTTCGACAATTTTTATCAAGAATAAATCCATTTCATGATTTTATATATTAAATGTAATGTTATTCTCTCTTTTTTGGGGAATTGTTTTTATTAAAAAACATTCTTTATTAAAAACTTTTAGAAAATGATTTTTGATAATTTTCAACAAAAATTATTTAAATGATTATTAAAATAGTTTTAAAATCATCCAATATATTTTTTCAATTTCATTTTCAATTAAAAATATTTGATAAATGTTTTATGATTTTAGAATAATTTTTTAATGGGGAAAAGATATTTCCTTTAGAAAATTTTTATAAAGTTATTTTAAAGTTATTTTCCATATAAGTTGAAATATTTTGGTGTTACTCATTACTTACTAGGTATATTATCAAAGTGTACTCTTCATATTTTCTTAACAAAATAGTTTATGTTTTCATTAAATGATGTGTTTTAATCCAATTACATTATAATTATATGTGATATGATTAAATGTTTTGGGGTACCATTTCCTTGCATGATTTCTATTGTGATGAATGATTTATGTAATTGTAGAACATACATGTATGATTTCATTATGTGATGGGTGGGATATGGATCTCCCTCCAATGAAATAGGGGAGGATGGATAACTCATGAGTGTTACATTTTAGGAGTGAATGTGATTTTATTTTCATTATTATATGTGTCGATCTAGTCTTTATATCCAAAATTTTACGTGTGGACCTCGTTTTCATGTCCCTAACATAATGAGTGAACCTATTTCAAATTATACATGTTCACATAGCGACAGGTTTATGTGTAGGCCATAATTTCATGTCATATTTCAATGCTATTATCTCATGGATTAGTTTCTTTGATTCCCTTATGATTCATATCTTATGAACTGTTAATCTTTGTGCCATTAATCATGTATATGATCTTTGATATGAAGGGTATGACCTTGTAATGTTATTTTTATGTTCTCATACCATTATGTTCATGATATGCTTGTGTATCTTTATTATTTACCATTACTATGAATCTGAGTTCTCCATTTTTTATGTTCCTTTTCCCCGGTATTTGAAAAAATGTATTAGGTTAGGTATATAAATAAGGGTTCTTGTTATGAATAAATATGTGGGGAAGATATTAATGTATTATGATACAATAATTTATTTTTCCATGATTCCTTGTTTCCAAATATAATAAACTATTACGTTCTTTGGGAATGTGTTTTTTGTAAGGAATTAAATATTTTACAAAAATTATGTAATGTCTATGTTTGAAAATACATGGTTTTTATAGTTGGTATCAGAGAAAAGGTTTAGTCAACCTTTGAATACTAGGATGAGAAATATTTGGTAGGATCCCTATGGATAAGTCTATGTATAGGTCATAATCATATTGTATTAGTAAAAATCATGAATAACCTATATTTATACCCATTGTTTCAGATATGGAAATTTTATAAGAAATTTATCATGATTATGTGGTTTTATGATGATGATTAGTGTTTCTCATCCTATACTATTTGGTTTTAGTCAATGGATGAAACGTAAAAGAATCGTGTTAAATATGAATTAAATGGACATTGAAATGATAGACCTTTTGAGAAATAGAATTTTAGGGAATATGTAATGAAAAAAAACTCATTTTTATGACCACCAAACCTTATCAAGCAATCAACCATGCTGAGCTTCAAAATGACCCCAAAAGGGAACTGTGTTCTTTTGAATCCTTTGTAAAGGAACATCCATATTATTTTTGTGGAATGACTGATCCTCATGTCTCTGAGATATATATTTTTACCTCTAAAAATATATTTTTCATTCTTCATTGTTCATAAAGAACTTATCAAATAGAAAGTAAAGAGAATTATTGGTGGAATGTTATCAAGAATATGAGGAAATAATATAATATTAAATCCTTATATTGGGATGAGTTCAGAAACATATTTTTCCATAATTACATTCCTATAATTATTCAAATAAAAATAGCTATTTAATTTTCCCTCAATCCCATGGATCTTATAAGAAAAAAACTTTAGAACCAATGGAAACTCTAAAAAATATATAGATTATGATTAAATTTATTTTATGCTTAATGTTTCTAAGGGGTCATTAAAGAAACTATATTATAGTGGATTGTAAATGTTTTAAGAATGGGAAAGATTTTCATCAAGAATTTGATTATATAAGCAATATGAATAATGAGAAATAACCAAACTGTTGACCTCCAACAATTTAATCTTTTAATTGCGTGGAGTTTCAGAATTACGCTAAAAACTACCCCAGTACAAGGACTAATGTGGGTGGTAAGCTACAAAAACGTCTAAGGAAAAATTAAAATATAAATATTATTCTATAATAAAGGATAAAGTGAACCATAATAATTATTCATTACTTATCCTATTATCCATCTTTATAAGTATCTTGTTTTATTTTGAATTAATAATCCCTTTGAAATCTTATTGTTCATATATTAGTACAGTTTCCTTGGATTATCTACATGGATTATAGAATAATTAAATCACATATTATATCGATAAAAAGACGAATGCAATCATGTGATGAAATTTGTTTCATGTAATAAATGTAATTATATAAGAATTGAAGAAGAATGTATATATTAAATATTATTTTTATGTTATTACCATGTTTTAGGATAATATATTATGACGGATTTCACATGTTTGATTTGTGATGATTAAGAGCTATAAGAATTTTATTGGGGGATTAATGATGTGTTTATTTTGGAAATTTAGTCATCATTTTTCTAAATTTATGGATTTTAATATTTTGGAAGCCTATAAGGGTAACAATTTATGGAATTGTTTATGTTAATCATTGGATTAGGTTTCAGAGATCAATACCTTACTTTACTATATAAAGATTTATGTGTGTTGGATAACTTGTACTATCCATTTTTTATGATGATAACTAGAAATATAAGAGATAAATTTTCATCTCATTATAGATCTTATGATCTAATAGTTTTCAGCCATTATAATTTCAACGACATTTCAATTTAGTCAAAGATGAAGCATAAATTATTCATGGCACAACCGATGGATGGGATTATTCTTACATAATGGAAGGAAATCAAGTAAGTATATATTATTAAAATAAATATTTTATATTTTCTTAAGAGTATATTGAAAGAAAAATCATATAATAGTACCTTAATTTTTATTGATCAAATTGTCTCTTATATCATCACAGTTTTATCATTATGTGGTGGTTAACATAATAATGACCATGGTCTCTATCACTCTACATCAAAACAGTATACTTTGAATTCTCTTCCAATTCTATGTTTTTATTTTCTGTTAATGTCATCCTAAAATAAATCCTAATTATGTGGTGATATTTTCGTTTCAAATTACCACTATTTAAGAGGAATTTTTATTGACCGTTTTTACGATGTCAGTTTCCTATAGAAAAATTCTAGAATATCCTTATTTTATTTTCAAAGTGCAATTTGAAATTAAAAGGACTCAATTTCCTTTTTAAACTATTGATCATATCATAATTGTAGATTATTCATTGGAACTTACACTAAATATCATCCAATATAATGATGTGTTATATGTATATCTTCTGATAAATTATATATCTTATCCTTCACATGTTCGAAACTCAGATTTTGTACTCTTGGTGAAAGAGAATTCAATTGAATATAGAGTTATAGAAATTAAGGCTTGTAGTGATAAAGATCTAAAAAACAAGAACTATCACATGGATATTTGTTTTTGAAGAATCTACCTATTTTGAAAAGATAATGAGAAATTTGTGATATTATGAAGCACATGTATAATTATTTTTCTATATTAAAGTGATGAATTTATAGGGAGAAATTAATTTTATGGGGTTAGAATGTGACACCAAAGTTTTAATGAATTATTATTATTTTTTAAAAAAATTAAATTTAATTGATGGATTTAGTTTGATGATACACCATGTAAAGAATTATTTATGTACAATATTTCACTAAACACAAAAAAGATTTTGGATTTTGGAACATAGATGACTAATTTTGGCTAATGGAATACACATCAACGAGTTCCTTTGAGAGCTTGTGTTACACGCAAGCCTGAGATTCACCAAAAAAATGTAATATTTATCATGATAGTTGTCCCATATAAATTGGAATGGTAAGATTAAATATGTATATAGATATTATAAGATTATTTTTCAAACATGAATTCATTAGTGAACAATTAATTATAAATGAAGATAAAAACCAACTGAAAATAAATGATGTTTTTTAAACTATTTTTATTCCCATAAAAGAGTTTTGTATTAATTAAATAAATCATTATTATTGAATTATTTTATTGAAATTTATATGATATGAATTCAATGAAATATATTAAAATTCATCCAATATGTTTAAAATTCATTTTATAAGAATAATTCCATTTTAAGAATAAAAAGTGGTATTTTTTTAAATGGAAGTTTGGACGACTTTTAATAGCATAAATTTTATAAGACAAAATATTAACACTTTAATTAATTCTATTTGAAAAAAATAAAATATTATATTCATTAAAAATATAATAATTTACTTTTGTTTTTTTTACGAAATTTTCTAATATATTTCATTTTTTGATGAATAGTTAAAAATACAACATTTTAATTGAAAACTAAATTTTTATCTAAATAATTTAAAATGTTAAATTATGACTAATTAATTTGTTTTAAAGTCAATATATTTAAATTATACATATATTAATCCAATTTAGGTCATTTTATTTAATTTATTATTGAAATTGGATATAAAAACATTGTGAAATTTTGATGTTTTCACTTTTAACAAACCATTGTTTCACAGCATAGATGGGATGAATTCTAAATTAATTACATCCACGTTTTGTTATGAATTTAAAAACTACATTATATTTTCTTAACAATAGGATAAAAATTTAATCAATATGTCCCTTTTATTTTTGGACAATACGAATAATAAACATATTAATTTTGATTACCACAGTTATTGGAAAATCAGTTAATGAAGCGTAAAAAAATATCATAAATATAATTAACTGACTCTAAAAAATTACTTACCTTTATTATATGGTTATTTGTATTCCAAAAAAATTTAATAAGTGATTACATTAATATTTATGGCCATTTTTATGAGATTATAACCATTATATTATTTAATCAATGAGAAGTCAATCTTTCCATACTCATGTTTTTAACAAGAGACATACTTTTAATATGGGTTTATCTAGGGGATATATTAAACTATAAATATTAATATGAATTTTTAAACATTTTTATTATTAATTAAATTTTTTTCATTATTTGTGATCAAATAATTATCATCAATAATTACACAATTATTATACAATAAATCTTCAATTAAAGAAAAAATCGGATAAATGATATAATAGATATTAAAAGAAATATAATATTAATCAATTAAGGTTTCATCAAAATTTTAAATTTTAATAGAATATTTTCGGGGTTTATAAAATGATTTTTTATTATATCTTATTTTATTTATTTTCAGAATTTCGACATAATTAATGGTCTGAAAATTGAAAGTAATGATATTTTATAAAAAATGTTATTAAGTTTTTTAAAAATAATAGAACTATTATATAAGGATTACATGATGATATATGGTCTAATATATCATAAATTTTCCATTTACGTACCAATTTACAATTTATAAGTAATAATTACATCGACTTAATAATGAATGTTTTGTTACCGTAGTTAAAATTAAAATCATTTAAATAATGGTTAATAAAAATGATAAGGCTTAAAATAAAACTAAAACTTATATAAAATATATGGTTTTAGGAAATTAAATCCTTTTAATATATTAATATTTAATCAATATCCTTTTTGAGTTATTTGGTTTTAGATTGAATTTATTATTGATTAATCTTTTGATAAATTCAAAATTTTCCCCTCCCCTCTCATATAAAAGGTAACCTCTTATTCTCTTTTATTTAAACATAAAAAATTTATTTCATCAGACAAAACCATTACATATATCCTCTAAAATATCATCACTTCATCATATAAGAAATATGTATGGATAAAAGTCAATTGAGGACATCTTTTGTTAAAATTAAAAGGAGATATCTAAAAGAGATTTACAATTAATCCATAAATGTTTTTTATTACATCCTTAAAACCATTAAATTATTTTTAATTATTTATTATTTGATAACCTTGGTTTGTTAAGTATACTAAATTTTTTCTAGTCATAGTTTATAAACTAAAACATCTCACACTACCTGCAAATTAGATATGAACTCATTGTACGGTTGTACGGTGCACAACCAACTTGTGAATAGATATTGTTTGTTCTTACACATCCACCGTTAATTGTTGGTAACAATTATGGATTTATAGTTTATATATGACATATATTAATTTTATTATGATTATGGAATTTTTATATAATAAAAACCTTCATTCATTCAAGTTAGTGGGAATACGATACCGTCATTTATTTGTACAGTGGACTACATCCTTGTGAAGCAATGTGATTCATTCATGATCTAAATGGATTTTATTAAGAATGATTTGAATAAAAATATGTGATATATATAATATAAAAATTATTTTATAATGATAATATATCATATTTTTTTATTTAATCTGAAAAGAAAATGAAAAAATCTCAACTGAATGTAGGACGTACCATCTCCAGGAGCATTTTATTTTATTTTCAACCCCTGAATTTTATGAATAATAATAAATACATATATAATTATGATATATTATATTTAAATCATTCTATCATCTTGTAGATGATGATATCATGACATAAGTATGAGGTGTACGATAAAAAATTGGTTATTACCCGTAACATACCTTTAACATGGAATTGTTAATAAGAGTGTAATATGAAGTCATATGTAGATCATATGTTATATTATATATATTAATATGGTTCTTTTCTATATTTATAATAAACTTATATTTTTTTTACATGAGGTATGAACATGTACTAAGGACATCAAGACTTAAGGTAAGGGTTGTTATAGTATCACTTTTATTTCAGTGAGACTTATGCAATATTCACCACTTTTTTATTTTGTGAAGTATATATTGTGACCACCAATTAATTATATTATCCTAATACTTATAATTTTTTATCAACAATTCCATTTTATGAACTCTCTTTAATGAGTTTTACAGTTCAAGATTTACCAAATCAGTAAAGTAATTTTATCTCAGTTTTCCTTCATTGAGACACATGTTATGTTATGAACTATATTCTTTTAAAAGGTTTATATACTACCCGTTTACATGTTTCACCTGGAATATTATTCATTTAATGAAATTATAATTTCCATTAAATGTTATTTTATCATTTTTTGGGAATTTGTTTTATTAAAAAATAATGCATTCAAAAAATTGTGTTCAAAAAATGACCTTTTATTAATTTTCATGAAAAATGATTTCAAATATGATTAATTTTTTTAAAATATTCTATTATATATTTCCTAGATGAATTTAATTGAAAATTTATTGATAATGTTTTTATGGGTTAAAATCATTTTTCAATGAAGAAAAGATATTTTATTCGAGAAATGTTTTCAAAAGATCTTAAAAAATATTTTTCATAAAAAATGAAAATTCTTGGTGTTAATAAATCCATACTTGTGAAATGATCCATAGGTAACTTTCATATTATTTTTATGAATGGTTCATTTATTTATTTAATGGTTTTTATTGATCTCGTTACATTTTAATGAGATATGATATGATGCAAATTTTAAGAATACTATTTTTTAAAGATTTTTGATGTTATGAATGATTTATTATATTGTGGAACATATAAATATGATTTAATTATGTGAAGTGTGGGGCCAATATCTTCCTCTAATATAATGGGTGAGGTTGTATAACTCATGAGGTATATATGTTCGGCATGGAAGATGATTTCATGTCAACAATTCTATGCATGGAACTGGTTTTCATGTCTATAATTTTACGCATGGACCAGGTTAAAATGTCTATATGTTTATGAAGGGGCCTAATTTAATGTCCTTAACTTAATGAGTGAACCTGTTTTTATTTATACATGTTCACAATGTTATAAATACATGCATATGTCATAGTTTCATGCCTTATGTCAATGTTATGATAACATGGATTATGTTCTTTGGTTCCCTTCTGATTCATGTCTTATAAACTACCAATATTTATGCAACGACTTATGTACATGGTCTTTGATATACAAGGAATGATCTTAAATTTTTATGTTTATGTTATCAGACTGTTATAATCATTCTATGATTATGTATCTCCCTTGTTTACCCTTTCTAAGAGTATTATATCACCATTTATTATGTTTTTCCCTATGATATGAAGAAATATATGAATTACAATATGTCATAAAGATTTATAGTTATGAAGAAATTGGTGGGAGAAGATTTATATGAATTGTGGAAAAGTTATTTTTGTTTTAATGTTTCCAATGACACTGAACTAATATAGTCTTGGTTCATGTTTTTTTATAATGTATGAAATATTCATCCAAAATGATTTAATTTCTATGTATGAAAAGCTTCGGTCATTATAGTCATCCACTTGGGTGACCCATCGCACAATTTCATTCACATAGGTATACCATCACCCATGGTCATTTACATAGGTGATCTATAAACAGAGTCCATTCAATTCTTGTATAGTGAAACATCAGTTGGTCTCAAAAGTTGGGCAATCATATCTTGTAACACCCCAGGTAAATAAAGAATAGAAATTTTCATATTTATCCATATTTGTGAATAAAATATTAATATGAATTTAAAGGGGACGCTATGCTCAATGGCGTACCCAACACGCAACAACGAGTTTCTTGGGAATCTTACGTTGCACTCTAATAATAAAATAATATTATTTTAAATGGTAGTTAACATGTAGCCGTTGTATTGGCTGGAATGGATAGAAATAACTAAAATATGATTATATATGTACTTAAATATTTTTACATTTATACAACAAAAGATAAAGGCTTAAAATACGGAAAGAATTCAATTTTTGGCGTATATGCCCTAGTTTTCACTAAAGGCTCACTTATCACCTTTTAATGGAGAACCGTCATTAAATATAGTTTTGTTCACTCTTAAACATTCTTTTGGACCAAATAAAACTCTTATTAAGAATCGGGACATCAAAATTTACTTTGTGTAAATTTTTGGTATCTTTCTGATAAAGTTCATTTTTTTTAATGAATAGTGTAGAATGTTGTGTTTTAATTCAAAACCTCTTTTTAATATAATTTATTTATATGATTAGATAATATTTTGAATTTGTTTTAAAGTGAAATTTGAAAATATTTTTACCATTAAATCCAATAGTGGTCGTTGGAATTAATTTCACATTGAAATCAGACTTAAACTAGTGTCAATCTTTTGATACTTATTGTTTTATGAAAACACGCTATTTGCGCTGACAGCGGGAATTAATTATTAAATTAATTAATGTGACTAATATGTTTTGAATTTTGTAAAACGGACATCATTTTTGAATTCGGAACATCAAAAATAGCTTAGGGTGAATTTTTGGTAATTTTCTGGAAAACTTCAATTTTTGATGAATAGTGAAACCACTAAGTGGTAATTATAAAAGCTGATTTTTCGTTTAAATTAAATTTTACCACTTATGTGTTTTGAATTTCAAAAATCCGACATACATGGTTGTCATTAAGAAGTAAAATGTGGTTCAATGGGATAAAAATAATTTTTTGGTGAATAGTAACTTATTATGTTTTTAATCGCGTTTAGTGGTAATTAGTGTAGTTTAAGGTAAAAATAATGCTTTAATAAAATGAAATGAACTTGAAACATGTCCCAACCTCATTGGTTGTGTCATGGCCGACCATGAAAAGCCATGGGTCAACTTGGGGACCCCATGGATCCACTTTAGTTGGAAAATGACATTAATATATTTTTATTTAATGTTAAAGTGAAAATGATACAAACATAATATGTTTTACGAAAACAATTTTTAAGTGGGGTTATAAAAGTCCAAATTTTGATTATAAATAGTAATTTGAAAGCTAAAAAGCTTTCCTATATCATAGTATTTTTTTTTATAATTTTTTGGACATTAATGAAATTAAATTATTTATGACATAATAATGATGCAGCGATGACATCATTATCTGACGATTTAATTAAAATGGAAAGATAATGAAACATCTACAAACTACACATGGGCAAAACCAATTGGATGAGTGGATTTAGAAGCCTTATCACCTTATCCACGAATTCAATCAATGTGGGACCTTTTGAAACCGAAACACATTTTCAAATAAAGTAATATTTCTTACTTTCCAAAAGTACCCCTCCTCTCCTCTTATAAAAGGCCCCCACCTCTACCTCTCTTCACACACTTCTCAAGCCTTTGGCTCCGCCAACCCCTGACCATTTTCTCTCTCCACATCCCTCTCCTCATCCTAGAGGACTCCCTTTGGGCAGAAGCCTTTTAAAGTAAGCTTTTAGGCTTAAATCAAAAGGAGTTACACTTTTAAAGGTAATTCATTCTCTCATGTTCATTTGTTTTATTTTGCTTCTCCAACCCCCATAAACTCTATTTATTTACTTCTTTTCTAACAACACCAGTATCTTCAATATACTAGGATGTTGTTATAAGATTTATTCATGCTAAACTATCACACAACTACATCAAATGGTTAAAAAACATACGGTTTTCGTGGATGGTGAAATTCTGCCTCCCGAAACGATGATTGTTCAATACTCATTTAACACCTTCAAAGGTGGCCATTATGATGTCACTATTTTTATATATGATATATAATATGTTTATGTTTTATTTATGCTTCTGTATTTTTCATTTTTGTCTTACCTTTGTGGCTTCCATTATGGGTATACGCGATATCTTCATTTAAGGAAGTGCGGACTACCGCCCCCTCAAAGTGATTTGATTCGTTAAATACCATATGTGGGATGTATAAAGGATGGAAATATGATATTATATATGATATTATACTGTAATTATAATATACCTTTATATCATTATTATTCCATTCTATAAAATACGAAATAGAAATGAAAGTAGCGTTCATGCCTACGTACGGCTTACCGTCTCCATGAACGGTGCATTTCATTTCTTACCTCTAAATGATTATGTAATGTTATAAATGCATGCATGTACTGGATATATATGAAATATATGATATCTAAATAATGAATACAATTCAGGATATAATAAACATTTGGCCACATGAACAACATGTAATTGAAAGAAGAACACTTTCGACTTAAGAACCAAATATCGGCAAAACAAATATTATTAACTTAAATGATTACATAATGTTTGTGACATGGTAATAAGTGGTATAAAAGTAATAATGAACTTGAAAAAGGGTTCTTAAGGAATTAGAAATTAACTCAAGTTTATTATTCAGGAGATTAAGGAACGATTGAGTCAAGTCGGACCCGAGGTAAGGAATCCTACAACTCTCTTTCTGTTTAAGTACACTCTTTTATGTCATTTCTTTTAAGCTCATCTTTCTTATGATTGGGATGTTCTTTTATATGAATCCTACTGTAATTTTTATGTTCATGTGATGAGATACCCTATTCTCTCTCATCAATCCGTTTTGGATGTTTTGAGTGGCGCCGTTAGGCTGCCGAATTTTCGTAAGGGATTTTTCATCTCACTTTTATTCTCGTGAGATTTATGCTACATTTGCCACAAATTCCATTGAGTGGTGTATGTACTGACCATTATTCTACTCTTTGTGTAATATACTTTCGTTTATGAGTATTTAAATCAATGACCTATTGTCTTTCTTTCATGGGGTGTATGTTTTGAAAGATACCCAAGTCGGTAAGGGAACCTTTCACCCTCCTCTTTTTTAAAAAGACTTCTTTTGTTGGGTATTTTAATTTACATATTGTTATGTTGGTATATGTTCTCATATATCCTTATTGATGTAAATTTTATGTCCAAGTGATGAGATACTCTTTTTATCTCTCATCAACTCTTTTTGATGTGATGCCGTTAGGCTGTCAAGGGAACTTTTTAACCCAATTTCGATTTCTTTGGGTTCAACATGTAGTCATTGAATATGTCATCCATTGAATATGTGTGAATGACCTTTTTACACATAATATCCACTTATATTGGGTGTATTTATATTTGTCACACATATTTTTGAGATTGATTTGTCCGTAATTTAAGGATACCTTCTTTATAAGGGATTTCATCACATTTGACATTTCTATTGAGGGTTCATTGTTGTTATGCACCAATTCACTCTTATATGTTGTATATACTGTCCTTTGGAGTATTATATCATGAATCCTTTTATTCTCATGATATTATAATGTTCTGACTAAATTTTATTCCTCGATTATTGTATTCAAGTGTCTCTAATTTTGGTAAAACCCCCTTTAACCAAAATATCGTTTTAAATGTTTTAATTATTTGTTGTTATTAATATCCATGTTTTCAAAATGGTTTTAAGGATTTATTTATATGGATATTAATGGTTTAAAATGTTAAAAGCTTCAAGGTGGTATGGGACACTTTGATTCAAAAATCTCTTTATTAAATGTTATAAATGGTTTTGGAAATGGTTTCTTTTTGAATGGATTCAATATTTCAATATACTAAAATGTTATATTGTGATTGAAATGTGAAAATGTTATGTTTCCTTTATGCATGTTTTATGTGACACATTTATGTTATGGTTCTTGGGCATTGTTATGAAACGGGTGGTTCCGTGATAAACTAAGGGCGGGTGAGCCTGTTATAGCTCTCCAATGCATTGGGTAACGCGAAGGAGTGAAACGTTAAGGTTTCTCCGAAGAGATTTTAGGGAATATACTGTGATGGGTATTCCAAATGTAACCAAGAGGGTTACTCCCTACGTAAGAATGTTATGAATGCCTCAAGTTACCTTTATGTCATATGATTACTATGATTTATTCATGATTTGACGAGGTAGGTTAAAGTGCCTATGTTTTATGGGTAAATTATGATTTCATTCTTGTGTATATATGAACTCATGTTTCCTTTCCATATTTTTATATCCCTTACTGATCTTTTTATGCTCATCCCAAGTTTTTGAAATGTTTTTTTCAGGTCAAGGGAAAGGTACATGATAAGACGATAGAGTCAAGGATGTGTTAAGAAAGATTCCATGTTTTATTCTCAATATGTTTCCGTTGATGGGAAGAATGGATACTATCTTTTATGTAACCACTTTGTTTAAATGTGGAATGTATTGCAAGTTTCATGATCTAATTCTCTAAAACTCTAAACCTGAAAAGATCCTCAATGTGTAATCTTGTAATAACTCAAGATTAAGTAAGGTTTAAGGTTGGGGCTTTATAGTTGGTATCAAAGGTCGGTTTAGATAACTTTAGAGGTTAGGGTATTCTTTAAGCATAAGTGACAATTACCATAATGGTTAGGATTTCAGAAAGAGTCTTAGTTTTAGATAAAGTGAATGAGTAAGTATATCTTGTTGTCTATCTTACTCATTAGTACATGATGGTTTTGTTGATATACTCACACTGACATTTATGTTTTTAGTGAATGGATGGATCTAGCAGGCACCAAAGAGACAACAGGTTTGAAGGAAACTGTGGTGGTTCTCTGATTAAGATACTAGATAAAATGAAGGATTCAATGACGAAACTCGTGGTTGTTCTAAACTAAATATCAAGGAGTCATGATCAACCACTTCAACCTTGGTGAGTTCTCTAATGCATCAGGTACGAGATGGACAATTCGATGTGGAAATTCAGGTAATAATTATTAAGGTAACCATTAGGGTTTATATGATACTTAATTTTTAGGTAATTATGGGTTACTCTATGATATGATGGAAAATGAAAGGAATGAGATAAACTTGAGGTTAAAATATGATATGAGTATTCTTGAAGATTTTATCTCATTTTGGGGAATGTTTTAAGAATTATATAGTTTTGGAAAAAGGACAACACGCAGACCGTGTGACATCCCGTCGCGTCGGACAAAGCTGCGGGAATCGAACCCACAACCAAAGTGCGACTGGTATTTATCGCCTACCACTGGACTACGTGAAGTCCCTGGTTAGTTTGACTGATTCTTTTTGGTTATATGATTTTATGAATTAAGAGTAAGTTGATTTTGGGTTATTTATGAAAATGATTAACCTATCATGGAGGATATGTGATTAGGCTAATTACTTTTCAATACGAGACTTTAGGAGCAACCGATGTTGTTTGGAGATAAATGTTACGATTTAACTTGGAAGACTATGTGACTAAATCCTTCAAATATTTGGGTTTCAATCTTATATTGGTTTAATTTGAAGAATTTTATGTGTAAATTGTTTATCGGATGGTCCTCGTTGAACTTTGGGTTGTGGTGGACAAATTTTGGAGATTAAGCATAGATTTTATTTTTAATGGGTTATCCTTTTCTGGATTATCTGACCTTGTACTAAACTTTTTGGTTTTCGTTTTGGTTAAAGTCTAAAGACATGGGAGGTATATAGTTCTATTTTGTGGATTAGGTGATTTTCTAAAAGTTTATTATATTACTCTTAATCTGAACAAGTCTTCCTAAATACTCGCCTTCAGGTAAAAATATGAGTTTGTGTAAGGAATATAATAAAAGTTGAAAGTCAATATGATAAGTGATTATGTTTCCTTAGTAATAAATTCTTCAATAAAAAGTAACTTAAAACAAAAATGTTGTCTATTAACTTTTCCTACTGGGGAATCGAATACCGTTTAACCTATCACAAGTTTGTGATTTTCTCGTGGTTAACTTTCTCCTAAACATGTTTTCTGTCACTCTCCATCAGAACATGACCCTATGTTTTCTCCTCCATGTCCATATTTTCATACTTGGAATCCTAGTATGGGTTAACTCGGGTGACCTCTGTGCTTATATTTCTTTATTTTAAAGTGATTGTTTTACCGACTCTTGTTCCGATGTGGGACGTTCAAGGATGTTCCCAAGCGCAATTTTAAAATTGCGAGGATGCAATTCCCAAAAGGGGGGAAGGATGTAACACCCCAGGTAAATAAAGAATAGAAATTTTCATATTTATCCATATTTGTGAATAAAATATTAATATTACTTTAAAGGGGATGCTATGCTCAATGGCGTACCCAACACGCAACAACGAGTTTCTTGGGAATCTTACGTTGCACTCTAATAATAAAATAATATTATTTTAAATGGTAGTTAACATGTAGCCGTTGTATTGGCGGGAATGGATAGAAATAACTAAAATATGATTATATATGTACTTAAATATTTTTACATTTATACAACAAAAGATAAAGGCTTAAAATACGGAAAGAATTCAATTTTTGGCGTATATGCCCTAGTTTTCACTAAAGGCTCACTTATCACCTTTTAATGGAGAACCGTCATTAAATATAGTTTTGTTCACTCTTAAACATTCTTTGGGACCAAATAAAACTCTTATTAAGAATCGGGACATCAAAATTTACTTTGTGTAAATTTTTGGTATCTTTCTGATAAAGTTCATTTTTTTTAATGAATAGTGTAGAATGTTGTGTTTTAATTCAAAACCTCTTTTTAATATAATTTATTTATATGATTAGATAATATTTTGAATTGGTTTTAAAGTGAAATTTGAAAATATATATTTACCATTAAATCCAATAGTGGTCGTTGGAATTAATTTCACATTGAAATCAGACTTAAACTAGTGTCAATCTTTTGATACTTATTGTTTTATGAAAACACGCTATTTGCGCTGACAGCGGGAATTAATTATTAAATTAATTAATGTGACTAATATGTTTTGAATTTTGTAAAACGGACTTCATTTTTGAATTCGGAACATCAAAAATAGCTTAGGGTGAATTTTTGGTAATTTTCTGGAAAACTTCAATTTTTGATGAATAGTGAAACCACTAAGTGGTAATTATAAAAGCTGATTTTTCGTTTAAAATAAAATTTACCACTTATGTGATTTGAATTTCAAAAATCCGACATACATGGTTGTCATTAAGAAGTAAAATGTGGTTCAATGGGATAAAAATAATTTTTTGGTGAATAGTAACTTATTATGTTTTTAATCGCGTTTAGTGGTAATTAGTGTAGTTTAAGGTAAAAATAATGCTTTAATAAAATGAAATGAACTTGAAACATGTCCCAACCTCATTGGTTGTGTCATGGACGACCATGACAAGCCATGGGTCAACTTGGGGACCCCATGGATCCACTTTAGTTGGAAAATGACATTAATATATTTTTATTTAATGTTAAAGTGAAAATGACACAAACATAATATGTTTTACGAAAACAATTTTTAAGTGGGGTTATACAAGTCCAAATTTTGATTATAAATAGTAATTGGAAATATAAAAAGATTTACTATATCATAGTATTTTTTTTATAATTTTTTGGACATTAAAGAAATTAAATTATTTATGACATAATAATGATGCAGCGATGACATCATTATTTGACGATTTAATTAAAATGGAAAGATAATGAAACATCTACAAACTACACAAGGGAAAAACCAATTGGATGAGTGGATTTCGAAGCCTTATCACCTTATCCACGAATTCAATCAATGTGGGAACTTTTGAAACCGAAACACATTTTCAAATAAAGTAATATTTCTTACTTTCCAAAAGTACCCCTCCTCTCCTCTTATAAAAGGCCCCCACCTCTACCTCTCTTCACACACTTCTCAAGCCTTTGGCTCGGCCAACCCCTGCCCATTTGCTCTCTCCACATCCCTCTCCTCATCCTAGAGGACTCCCTTTGGGCAGAATCCTTTTAAAGTAAGCCTTTAGGCTTAAATCAAAAGGAGTTACACTTTTAAAGGTAATTCATTCTCTCATGTTCATTTGTTTTATTTTGCTTCTCCAACCCCCCTAAACTCTATTTATTTACTTCTTTTGTAACAACACCAGTATCTTCAATATACTAGGATGTTGTTATAAGATTTATTCATGCTACACTATCACACAACTACATCAAATGGTTAAAAAACATACGGTTTCCTTGGATGGTGAAATTCTGCCTCCCGAAACGATGATTGTTCAATACTCATTTAACACCTTCAAAGGTGGCCATTATGATGTCACTATTTTTATATATGATATATAATATGTTTATGTTTTATTTATGCTTCTATATTTTTCATTTTTGTCTTACCTTTGTGGCTTCCATTATGGGTATACGCGATATCTTCATTTAAAGAAGTGCGGACTACCGCCCCCTCAAAGTGATTTGATTCGTTAAATACCATATGTGGGATGTATAAAGGATGGAAATATGATATTATATATGATATTATACTGGAATTATAATATACCTTTATATCATTATTATTCCATTCTATAAAATACGAAATAGAAATGAAAGTAGCGTTCATGCGTACGTACGGCTTACCGTCTCCATGAACGGTGCATTTCATTTCTTACCTCTAAATGATTATGTAATGTTATAAATGCATGAATGTACTGTATATATATGACATATATGATATCTACATAATGAATACAATTCAGGATATAATAAACATTTGGCCACATGAACAACATGTAATTGAAAGAAGACCACTTTCGACTTAAGAACCAAATATCGGCAAAACAAATATTATTAACTTAAATGATTACATAATGTTTGTGACATGGTAATAAGTGGTATAAAAGTAATAATGAACTTGAAATAGGGTTCTTAAGGAATTAGAAATTAACTCAAGTTTATTATTCAGGAGATTAAGGAACGATCGAGTCAAGTCGGACCCGAGGTAACGAATCCTACAACTCTCTTTCTTTTTAAGTACACTCTTTTATGTCATTTCTTTTAAGCTCATCTTTCTTATGATTGGGATGTTATTTTATATTACTCCTACTTTAATTTTTATGTTCATGTGATGAGATACCCTATTCTCTCTCATCAATCCATTTTGGAAGTTTTGAGTGGCGCCGTTAGGCTGTCGAATTTTCGTAAGGGATTTTTCATCTCACTTTTATTCTCGTGAGATTTATGCTACATTTGCCACAAATTCCATTGAGTGGTGTATGTACTGCCCATTATTCTACTCTTTGTGTAATATACTTTTGTTTATGAGTATTTACATCAATGACCTATTGTCTTTCTTTCATGGGGTGTATGTTTTGAAAGATACCCAAGTCGGTAAGGGAACCTTTCACCCTCCTCTTTTTTAAAAAGACTTCTTTTGTTGGGTATTTTAATTTACATATTGTTATGTTGGTATATGTTCTCATATATCCTTATTGATGTAAATTTTATGTCCAAGTGATGAGATACTCTTTTTATCTCTCATCAACTCTTTTTGATGTGATGCCGTTAGGCTGTCAAGGGAACTTTTTAACCTAATTTCGATTTCTTTGGGTTCAACATGTAGTCATTGAATATGTCATCCATTGAATATGTGTGAATGACCTTTTTACACATAATATCCACTTATATTGGGTGTATTTATATTTTTCACACATATTTTTGAGATTGATTTGTCCTTAATTTAAGAATACCTTCTTTATAAGGGATTTCATCACATTTGACATTTCTATTGAGGGTTCATTGTTGTTATGCACCAATTCACTCTTATATGGTGTATATACTGTCCTTTGGAGTATTATATCATGAATCATTTTATTCTCATGATATTATAAAGTTCTGACTAAATGTTATTCCTCGACTATTGTATTCAAGTGTCTCTAATTTTGGTAAAACCCCCTTTAACCAAAATATCGTTTTAAATGTTTTAATTATTTGTTCTTATTAATATCCATGTTTTCAAAATGGTTTTAAGGATTTATTTATATGGATATTAATGGTTTAAAATGTTAAAATCATCAAGGTGGTATGGGACACTTTGATTCAAAAATCTCTTTATTAAATGTTTTAAATGGTTTTGGAAATGGTTTCTTTTTGAATGGATTCAATATTTCAATATACTAAAATGTTATATTGTGATTGAAATGTGAAAATGTTATGTTTCCTTTATGCATGTTTTATGTGACACATTTATGTTATGGTTCTTGGACATTGTTATGAAACGGGTGGTTCCGTGATAAACTAAGGGCGGGTGAGCCCGTTATAGCTCTCCAATGCATTGGGTAACGCGAAGGAGTGAAACATTAAGGTTTCTCCGAAGAGATTTTAGGGAATATACTGTGATGGGTATTCCAAACGTAACCAAGAGGGTTACTCCCTACGTAAGAATGTTATGAATGCCTCAAGTTACCTTTATGTCATATGATTACTATGATTTATTCATGATTTGACGAGGTAGGTTAAAGTGCCTATGTTTTATGGGTAAATTATGATTTCATTCTTGTGTATATATGAACTCATGTTTCCTTTCCATATTTTTATATCCCTTACTCAGCTTTTTATGCTCATCCCAAGTTTTTGAAATGTTTTTTTCAGGTCAAGGGAAAGGTACATGATAAGATGATAGAGTCAAGGATGTGTTAAGAAAGATTCCATGTTTTATTCTCAATATGTTTCCGTTGATGGGAAGAATGGATACTATCTTTTATGTAACCACTTTGTTTAAATGTGGAATGTAATGCAAGTTTCATGATCTAATTCTATAAAACTCTAAACCTGAAAAGATCCTCAATGTGTAATCTTGTAATAACTCATGATTAAGTAAGGTTTAAGGTTGGGGCCTTATATATCTTCCTAATCCATCGCTCCAATGAAGTATCTCAAGGTCCTTATACTCGAGTGAGATGCTTTTACAATAATCATACTATATTACCATGAATTCCTTATACCATGAAACATGATTCCCTTTTACCAAAATACATTATATTGATATTCAATGACCAATACCTCTTCCAGAACCACTAAATGGGCACAATTATTGAATTAACACTAGCCTCTACTAGTTTCAATTCTTTATTCCCCTGATAAAATTTGTATCTCATGAAACTCCTTTAGTAGATGATGTCCCCATTGGTTTTTTAATCTTACACATCCTTATAACATGGGTCTTAATCATAATTAAATTACATAGAATCCTCCTAGAAAATACCTAAACACGTGGTTGACCAAGGTCTGATCCAAATTGTTTGGGGAACCAAGTGGAATATGAGTTCACATAAGAATCGAGGTCACCAAAATAAGAATATTCACAATATATACTGCATTAGTATCTAAAATGGGATCAATCCTCTTATATACTACCTAAAATGTGTTGAATTTGAACCTTTTCCATTCTAATCACACTTGAATATTGGATGTGTAAGTTCCATCAACCGACTAGTTGATGATGACTACCATGTACCATTCTGTCCTCCACTCATAAATGAAAAATTGAAGAATTATATGTGTAAGCCCCACATGATTAAATTTTTTTGTACCTTTCATAAAACATACATCCTGGTAACATGATGTAAAGTATAATGACAATTTCCTCAGATCATAATTTTAATCCTCAAGTTTTGTTTCCCTCACATGTCCTTAATCTATGAAATCAAAACTATGTTTGATTTTATTCTAATCAAATAGGATACATAATATTCCTACTATGGCTTAATCCCAACCTTATCTCCCATTCTTATTCTCTTGGGTCAATATTCTTTAAGAGATAACCTATTTCCTTCATTTTTCTAGCTATATTCCTGGAATTCTTGTCACCTAGTTCACTATTTACATGTTGTCTATGGACTACCCATTCATTAAGGCATATTACTAATAATATCATATCCAAACTCTGAGGGCCATACTTTTCTATGTGACAACCATGTCTACATCATCGAGACTATATTTCTGATCCAGTCACATTTATCAAGGAAGGTCTATATTCCTTTTTAAACTAACTCATCCTCAAAAAGGAAGTATATATGTATGTTCCACACAAACCATTACTTGGAACCTTCCAACTAAAATCCTCATCACAAGATGTAAAACTACATGGATAATTCCTCACCACATGAGTTTAATTTTATAACATTACCAATTATATAGTGCTGAACAACAAGGGTTTTGATTCATTTCAAAAGGATATATATGAACCCCTTTTATAGGGTTTATCTTAACACCACCGAAATATATCATCGATATATACAATGCTCTAATCTAGAGAATCCAAATATTTAGTTTCAAAATAGAGTGTCTTATAGACCACGAGGTACATGGTTAATATATTGGGAGTCCACTCTTTGGCGAATTTATCCTTGCCCATAGATCTACTCGTATTTCCGAGTAACTTAATTCATGAATGGGTGGGTGAAATGACGTGTAACCCAACTCTGCTGACAGTTTCCTATGTGAAAACATCACCTATCAACTTGTCACCCTCAGGGATGCTCTTTCATCTTAGCTAGAAATGACTCATTCCCAGTTGGGGATCTCTCTAGAGTGATCCCTTTATGGGGAGGGAGGTTTCTTAGTGTGGAAGGTTCAAAAAGGACACACATGGGTATTATATTATTATAAACTGATAGTTACCTATAAAATAACATTATTAAGTGACAATAAGACATAGATAAAGAATATTTAATATATTAAAATTCTCAGTTTTATGGGATAGATCTGATATGTACAAATATTCAAATCTACACATGTTAATAGCTGATTAATAGCATGGGGTTAACAATTAACATACTTGGGATTTGGGATGGATATAAAAATATGAATTAAATCTATAAGAGAGTTCCATTATATGAAACAATTTCAATAATTGTGTTTAGTGAAACTGAATTTTCATTATATGATCTAATTTGGGTCTTTAAGCATCATTGTTAAAAAAACATATTAACCACCTTCCACTAGAAATTTTGTATGTAGTGACACCGCTATCATCGATGTGGGAGTCTATAGGCATTCTTGGTTCCTTGAATATACCCCATTCGAAAATAGCCAAAAAAATTATATTGTCATAATGAATGGATTTTTATGTAACACTCAGACCTTTACAATAAAGCATCAACCCACCCAAGTTTTTCTATGATAATCACTAACCAAGAAAGTCTAGTATATGGAAAATTTGATGTCAAATAAATAGAGTCATGTTATATTTAGAGTAGATATTTGATTCAGATGTTAATATGATTCATATAAATGATTAAAAACATTAAATTTTAAGTTATATTTTATAAGATAAGAGTGTACTTATAATTTATAACTAAAGAATATTAATATTCTAAGGTTTAAAATATTTTTAAATAGTAACATTTTTATGTTGTAAATTGGAAGTGAATAAATCCTTCTCCTTGGTTTGTTTCTCAAGTTACTAAAGTCCTCTTTTATTCTATGTTTTTATTTTTATTTATTAATTATTAGGTTATTGATAATTGTAGTTAAACTTGTTATACACAGAAAGTTTCTATGGTCAAGAATAAAATGAAAAAATTATTTATTTCATTTAAGGTAACTTCATTAGTTAAGTAACAATGGAAATTTTTAATTATGTTATGGATAGATATAGATGAATTAAATAATTTATAAACCTTATGAATACATCATAAAATAAAATCACTAATCTATTCAATCATACATTGTCATAAATGTATGGAAAAATACATTACTCCTCCACATGTTTCACACAAACCAATAAATATATTAATGTTTTTCATAAAATGGTTCTTAAAATAATCTTAAAACATATACAATAGACCCCTATACCATATCATAAAATCAAAAGACGTTTCATTAGGATATAATGATCATTTATTACATAATAATAATCATTTATACATGGAAATTATAAAAAATAATAAATAATTGTGTAACAATATAATTATAATGAAATTATTGGACTAATTCATATATAACACTAAATATCCAAAACCCACCGGGTTAGGACATAACTCTATGCACATTTAAATATTTCTAAATCATATTTCTTTTCATATTAAAAATATTTTGTTGTTAATAAAAATATTTCAGAATCTTTGAAACATGGTCTTCATCTTAATCATTGCCAAAAAATAAATTACATCATATACTTTTTTTTATGTGAACATCTACATATTTTTAAATCATGTATCATATATTATTGTGTAGTTCTACCCCATGAAGTTTTTATTTTATGAATGTTTTTTTAGATGTTTATTCTCTTTTTACATTGCACATTATAATAATCACTTTTATTTATTTTCTAGTCATACACATCATTCAAACTGAAATATATTCCATAACACCATAATATTTTCCATGAAACTAGATTATTCACTCTATAGAAGTGTCACTCCATGATTTAATGTTGTTAAATCTTGATTTTAACCACAAATATCAGAAAGGAACCCAATTTCTCTGATGTCTCCCTTAAGATTTATTATAAAAATTACCAATGAGAACACATAAAATTAGGTAGTAATACCATAATTATTATTTAAATGACAATTATAATTATACACATGTTTAATATTTTAGTTAAAAGTATTATCTTATCTCTAGAGGACATTTTTTAATAGCACTAATAATGTTTCAACATTATTAAAAGGAATGTTATTCATTTTTTTTGTATATTGGGATTCTCTTAGAGGTAAGAAACCTTTAATTATAGTTGAAAATGGGTGTTCAAAACCCATTGGGTTTTGGTATTGTAATAGTTTGGTAGAAGTGTGGTCATTTTAGAAATAGAGACACTATAGCGGTGGTGGGTACTATAGCAGCAGTGCGAACTATAGTAGCGGTGGGTACTATATAAAGCGGGGTAATATAAGATTACTATACATAGAATGGGACTTGGGCTAAAACATTTTGTGTCTATGAGCCATGTAATGGGATTCATTTCCACTGGACCTTTCAAACAAAAAATATATATTGTAATAATGTAGTTTGTTGGGTGGGTTATCCGTTAGGGGGGCTATGACCTACCTTTCAGACCATTGTGTGTGGTGGGTTTCTTTAATGTAATTGTACCGCCAATAACCATATATAAAATTTTATTCATATTGTTTACTTGTCATTCTACACTACTCATAGTATATCTTGTGAAATCAATTTTATAGAGGTATCTAATAATTTTGGAAATGTAAATACTTTTCAAAGACTATTAATTATATTTAAAAATTCCAAGGGGATTTAGAATGGGTACTTGATTTTTTGAATATTAATTTTTTTTAAGAACATGGATATAATAGGTAATTATATTTCAATATCATTATTTGTTATATGTAGAAAAAATATGGATCAAACAAGA
Source organism: Viscum album (assembly GCA_963277665.1). NCBI lineage: Eukaryota > Viridiplantae > Streptophyta > Magnoliopsida > Santalales > Viscaceae > Viscum > Viscum album. The sequence continues at coordinate 588,384,574 of OY728119.1, read as the reverse complement.
TCATTGATCATGGAATCATAGCCAATGATATTAAATATAACCATTTTCGATAGCTCATTTTTATACATACCAAAAATAGAGGTCCAAATCATGGTTTTCATATATGATACCCCACTATATAGTTTAATTAAAAATGTATATTTTTTTATGATACATGGTTAAAAATTTAGATATATATCCACCTGTAATTCAAAATGTAGGGAGAAAAAATCTGACATTGGCATTCCATAGCTTTCATTGACAGTATCAGGGTAAAAAATCATGATATATGACAATGAAAAAAAACTTCAGTGATATAGGGATATCAACATTTGAAATTTTCCTATGATAAAGTATGATTTATACCACATACCATGATATAATTGTGTTATTTTTGGTACAAGAAAATAAAATGTAATATAATATGCACCTTTTTTAATTATTTATTAACTAATTTATGGAAATTATTGAATTTCTAAAGAGGTTATCAGTCTAATTAAAAATGTTATAAATTAAATATTAAAATTGTAAAAAACAATTAAGGTATAAATTCTTAATATTATGAATTATTTTTATAATTTCATGGTTAACATGATATTAATGTAATAATTTTTTTGTAGAGTATTGATTTTAAAATTATAAAATATTTTGTAAAGTGTATATAAATTTAAAATTAATGATAACTATAATGTGATTATATTGGATTTATTTTATTTTCATTTATAATAATATGACTTATATACATAATGTCCTATTTTTTAACATTGTTTATATGAATCCAAAATAGTTTTTGTGGATGAAATAAATCTTTAAATAAATTAAAATATAACATATTTAAATAATTTTGAATAATTATAGATTTTTTTATCCTTATCTTTTCAATTTTGATGTTTTTAAGATAGTCGAGGTGAGTTTGAAGGTTGATGTTGTGTGTTATGTTGAGAATTTTATTTTTAGTGAAAACCACATCATAGTGGATTCCTTATTACGACATGGATTCTATTGTCATCATGGTACATACATTCCATAAAGTAGAATGGTTTTATCAGTGAAATATGGTTGTTTGAGTTTTGGTAGGCTATTTCTAGGGTCTAACTAAGTCATGTGTTTCCCAAACTAACATGATTTATGATAATTAGTTAGTTTCTTTGTTTTCATTGTGGATTTGTATTGGTGACGATTCATTTTGTAATAGAGAGTGTAACCACATCTTGGTTTTGTGTGTAGTATAGAAATGTGTATGGTCTAAAGAGCACACCCACATGCTTTTATCGTCGTTTAAAAAATAAATCAATGTTTCCCTGAAGGTTTTTGAAACATATACCATGGTTTTGTTCCAAGATGTATTTTTAAAAGTAAAATAAATAGAAATATTTAAGAAGATAATTTTTTCCCCTAATATTTATATCACCATTGAATGGACCAAACCATGATACAATATTGGTTATTATTCCATGGTTTGTTCACCAAATAATAAATATAGATTTTATTATATGTCATCTCTCATCTTATTCATTATTATTCTTGGAAACCATAAGCATTGGTGAAGAATTTTACATGGGGATTCTATATTCCAATGGAATATTCTTGGGTTCTGGTGTGTGATTATTTTTATACAGTTTGCCACATCTTTTTATTCAATTTTTAATGATTCAATTAATTTTTTAAACTTTTTTTAAATAATCATACATTTGTAATTCTTTAAATAAATTTGTTTATTAATCCATTTATATAGCACATTTTGTATTTTTAGTCATTAAAATAATTAATTTAATCTAACTAACTTTTCAAAATTTATTATTTCTTTTTTAGTTTAGCTGCATAAAATCTTATTTACATTTCTTTAATAGATTGACATTTTTAACTTTTAATTAATAAATCATGTTGTTGCACTAATTAAAATAGTTTTTAATTTGATATTTTATATATAATTTGGATTTATTAAAATAAATCAACTTTATTTATCAACTAGTATAATTATTCTATTTATTAGATATGTAAAAATTTTAGATATAGATTAAAAGATAATTTGTTCTTAATTTTATGTTCTAATTTTATCATTTAATTAATTAACTTAGATGTTCAAAATCTTTAGTCAATTTTAATTATTTTAACTACTTGTTTGTAGTTAATTCTTTATATGTGTTTTTCATTTATTTTGATAATTTATTAATTAATCTTAATATTTATATTCTTAGTTAATAATTCAATCACTTTTTTGAGTTTTTTTAATAATTTAGGTAGTTTTTAATTATGTTAATTAATTATTCTTTAAAAGTTTAGTTAATTTATCTTTTGTTTTAATTAATTAATGTTTTATTGATTTTGTTATCTAATTAATATTATATTTTTATTGTTTTCAATTTAATTTGTTCTAATGGTGAGTCGAATAACCGATATCCTCCAAGATATCGGTTCCACCAATGGTTTATGATTCTTGCTCTGAGGTTGTGACTCACAGATGCCACGGCGGACCAATCCCCTTGAGTCACTGATACTTTTTCTCATGACTAACAGTTAATTTACTTTCATCAGTCTCACACTCACATCAGTGACTTATTATTTATTTTATTTTATGTAACGGCGAATCATTTCATTTTTAACTATAAGTGTATTATTTTATTTTGATTATCGGTGAGTTCTTTTTTATTCTATGGGTGTGTCAGGCACACACTGATACTCGTTACCTTAACATTTTCTCATACCGATGCATCATAATTTCACCCTCACACCAACATTTTATTTTTTTTCTCCACCCATTCCATCCATTGATTATTCTTTGCGTCCATCTTTATATAAGTGAGTCACTGACTCATCGATGCAATCCTTTTATTGGTGTGACACTCAATCACTGATCCATTAATTATATTAGTGAGTTGCTGCACACACCGATCTATTTATTCTAATTTTCCCTCCTCCTGCCCTCACTCACTGATCCCCACTTCCTGCCAGTCATTCACGCCCCACAGATCTGTCCCTCTTTCATTGATGACTCGAGTCACTGATCCATGTCCAACTCACTGAATTCTCCCATGTTTTACATCCTCACAAAGATACACAGTTTATCTTTTCAACTATTGGTCTCTCATTTCTACCAACACTAACATGGTTTTTCCTCCACATGACAATCCTCAACCATGCCACCGATCTTCCCAAGCCTTCATTCTGATGTGCACTGACTGACAACCCCTAGCTCTTGACACTGATGCATCGCCTTCATGCTGAAAGATCAATTCCTCCATTTCTCTGTGTCACTTGCAATTCCACACTCAAACCTCATCCCCCACCACAAACACAGACTCTCGAATTTGAATTTAAATCCATACTCAAATCAAGCATGATGCAAAAATCATTGAAATTCTTTGAATGCTTTCTTCTGTTGAGAAGTGAGAGGTTTTGCACTGTTAACTTGAAATAAATTGAATGCGACCATTGAGAATCGTTGAGCCGCTGGGGATTTTTCCACGAAGCTCCGGAACTGTCGTTGCTATGTGAAGAGGACTCTTCCACCACTAGTTGATGTTGCCGAAGTGATCTATCATCACTCTCACAGGGGTTGTGCCATAGACCTAGGCAGATCCAAGTCGTGCCTAGCTTGGGAGAGATACACTGAAAATAGAGGAGTCATGCAACCTTGCGGAAGAACCATCACCACCGCTATGTAAATGAATAGTGCTCGGCTTTCGGACCTATTACCCCCAGTGATTGTTATGTTTGTTATTATTTTGAAAATTAAAATATTTAATATTTTAAATTAATTAATTAATTAGAATATTTTAACTACTAATAATAAATATATAATTATTAATACATATAAAAAATTATTTTTTATAAAATTTATTGTTTTTTACTAACTTAATGTACATAATAATAATTTAATATTTAACTATTTATTAAAAATTTACTTTTATAATTAAATAATAACAATTTAAGTAGTAATTATTATTTCATTTTAATTAATAATTTTTTAAATTTTAAATATAATTACTAGTAAATAATATTTCTAATTAAATAATTTATTAAACAATATCTATATTAAAAATTTTATACTTATTTTAAAGGATTCTTAATTTACTAATGACATTTATTTTATTTATTTATTTTCTTTGTGTGTTAACTGTTTTGTTATTTTTTCTTGTGTAGGATCATTCAGAGGACTTAAACATGGCAATGTTCATTTAACAAACTCACCAAGAGTTAGTTATGAGGGAAAAACAAATGTGACGTGTGGTTCGTGAGAAAAACACACAGGTGCGGAAAACAAGTGAAAGGTGAGTTTAAGTCGATGAAAAGAAGGCTACGAGGTGCAGTAGACGGAAGGGGTTTAAAGGCATAGTGGCAACATAATTTTAGTGGGGTTGAGACTCACATACAACAACATCTATTTCATTGGGGGCAAAGAGATCTGGTGAACAGCCCTATAGTTGATAGATCCCAAGAGAAAAACCCTTCATTGGGAAGTCATCCTTCCCTTGTTTCTGAATATTTTTTACTCTATTCTAGTATTTTTTCATTTTCTGTATTGACAATGAACAAGATCGTTGGATAAATTTTCAAGCTTGGGGAATTACTACTTCTACTGGTTATCTTTTATTCATTTTATACTTAAACACACTTTTGTATTTTGTATTTATCGGTGAGATAAATACTGAATTCATTCAACTGCTTTTTCCAACATAAAAGTAATTTGAAAACTCCACAATCAGGTGCCGAGATTTATAGTGGATACATATTTCAAAAATAATAATAAATTTTTAATTCTTTGGGACATTGGATGTGTTCATCCTATTTACATTTTCAAATCAGACCTTCCAAAGTTGAGTTATTTTGGAGTAGAGAACTCCAAAAATCGATCAGCCTATGTGACATAACTCTTGGTGGGGGAGGTATGTCATTATATTTATAGTGGGACGCTGCAATAACTTTTATGGGAATTGGAATACTTTTTAAACCAGAATAATGATGAATTTTCCCTAGGAGTTTTACTTGATTATTTATTTATCATCATTTTATATCTCTGTTTCTCTATGTTTTCAACTTTTTCTTCCACAATTTTTGTTTAGATACAAGATTTGAAAAGATATTTTAGTTTATTACTAAATAAAAAATCAAAAAAGTAAAACAAAATATAAAATGTAAAAATCTTATAGAAAATATACCCCACTGTTGAAAACAGTGGGGTCTTTTTGAAATGTTTTGGAAATGTTTTTGTCAAAACCTACTTTCCATGTCGATTTAACCCTACTTGCCACAAAAAAAGTAGTTAGTTAGAATATAAATGTTAAACATTGACTACATTCAACGACATTCTTCATCATGTTTTTGGAACCATTTCCAGGGAAGGCACGAGCCATTACATTTCGAAAAAAACATTAAAAAAATAAATTTTTTAAAAAAACATGAAAAATATAAATGAAAAAAAATGAAAACTGTAAAAAATTTCTTGGTTTTCTACTTATTTTATACTTATATCTATGTTTTTGAGCTCTTGTTTAATTATAATATTGTGCTACCAGAATTTTTGAAATACTTTGTATGTGCACAAGACACCATGTTGTTAGTCTAGAGCCACTAAACATAGTAATAGACAAACTCTCACTACTATAATAAAGAATAATAAGACTGTAATGGAGAACATATACAACATGGTTCTTGAACCTAATGAATTTTCGAACCATGCAGAACTATTAGATGAAAATTAAAGGCATGGGATGAGGGAATTACAAATCCCTCATGTTTCAAGAAAACCTTCTTCCATTAGGTTATCTCCTTGAGCCCAAAATTACGATCTAAAATAGTAACACATTTCACAGCAGCCTACATTTAATGGAATGTCTAATGAGGAATATCTAGCCTTCATTATATATTTTTAGAACACTATATTGTAGTTACATTATCTAGGATTTAAAAATAATGAGATAATAATTAGTGTTTTTTCATTTTTCATTAAAGTGAGTTCTTGGTATTGGTTTTTAATCCTGGATGAGAACATTTTAGAGAATTGGGATTAAGTCTACATTTCTATCATTATGAAATTTTATCCCCAAAGACTGAAGGGTGATCTTAGAACAAAAATCACTAGTTTTTATCATGAGGATGTTGAGACTTTTCATGAATCGTGGGATAGAGTTAGGGAAATGCATTGGTTGTGTCCCCATCATCAGCTCCCATCTCACATTCTCATGGAAATCTTCTATGAAGGTATTTCATCCTCTCAAAAAAGTATAGTTGATCAGGCTACTTGGGGAAATTACATTGACCAGACAGATGATGAACATAGATAAATGATTAATAATCTTGCCCTGAAATTCAACATAAAAATTAAAGAAGGAAAAAGATAATAGAAATGTTAATGTTAACACTGGTTTAATAAGTGAAACTCATGTTCGTATTGATGAATCACCAACCAACATCAATCCTTAATGAACGAGAATTAAAGACAAACTTTTAATCAACTGGGCTGTCAAAACACCAATCAGTATTTTATGGAACAGTGTGTCCAGTGTGGTATGTTTGGGAATACTGAAAACTTTTGTCCTAACTTCAATATGTCATCCCAACAACAAGAAAACTAAAACATTTTTAATTATGGTCCTATAATGCCTCTTAATGAAGATCAATTTTCAAACAGTTATAATCAAGGCTATTGGAACCATCCAAATTTACCATGGAAAGTTCAAGGCCTAATTAAACAATTTACTTCCACTAATTACTCTAATCAACCAAGACCAAATTTTCAAAATCAACAAAGGGTTGAGTCTTAAAATTTCCAAGGAAATAATTTTAACCAAATATCTTTTATGCTTGATTTAATTTTTAACATAATTAACTCTCAAGAGGAAAGATACAAGAATAAACTAACCAAACATCAAAATCAATATGAGTTAGATAAAATGAAAAATGATGTTACAATGAAAAACATAGAAACACCACATGGCCAACCATCTAGAAATATATCATCTATGGAAAAAGGTAAACTTACAAGCATAACTAAACATAACTGTAGAGAGAATTATATAGAGGTTGTAACTAGAAGTGGGATGAATACTCTAACAGTTGCTGATAAATACTTTTAAAATGCTCAAAAGAAAAATCTTCATGAATCTAGAAATACAAATCTTATTTACATACATGCTGAAAATTCATAGAAAAATATTGAAAAATATGGAAATTTGAGTACTTCATCTGAAGCACAAGCTGAAATTCCATATACAAATCAAAATAATGAAGACAAAGAAATGGTTGATGAAGAGGTTTGGGATATACCTATTGTCCATAAAAAATTCTCCCCATCCATCACATTCCCTGAGAAGATAAAACCACAATATAACATGAAGGATGAACTTATTCAGTTCCTTGGTTTCTTTTCATAACATATATTAAACATTCCTTTCGTTTAATCCTTAATTTATATCCCATGTTACTTGAAATACCATAGGAAAAATTTTTCAAAAAAAAAGACCCTAGAAGAATTTTCTACCTACAACTTCCCTAACGAGTGAAGTGTTGTACACCAAAAGAAAATCCACCAAAATTTAATAACCCTAGTTGTTTTTTATTCCCTATACCCTAAAAAATTCTAATCAGCTTAACTGTTTGTGTGATTTTGGTGATGTATTAAATTTATCCCTTACACACTATTTTGACATTTGAGGTTGGGTGATCTTTAACTCATCCCATTCATATTACAGTAGGCTGATTGATATTACACTCATCGCATGGGTATGGTAGATGACTTTCTAGTTTAGATAGGGATGCTATTTCTGCCTGCAAATTTTTGAATATTAGACATGGAGTGTGATCAAGAGGTACTCATCATCTTGGGTAGGCCTTTCTTGGCCATAGGTGGTGCTGTTATTGATGTCTCTAATGGTAAACTAATTTTCAAAATTAGGGAACTAATAGAAGAGTTCAATGTGTTTAAGAACATTATGGGACCAACTTATTCTGATAACTTTTCAAAAATAGTGTTCATTGAAGCAGAAAGTTCATGTAAAAATTAACTTGATCAAATTTAATAATCTAAAAGACAATTATCTGTTGAATAAATTCATATTCAAGGTGAAAATTCGGTTTTTCTGTCTTAGAAATTCAAAATTCTTCTCAAACACCAAATCTGGAAACTTTTCTAGAACTGGACAACTATCCAGTTACTGTTGAAGAAGATTCCTCTATTTCGGAACATAGTAACTAGTTGAGTGAATTTGATGGTGTCTCTCTTAACACCAACCTTTATAAGAACATTTATGATATTGAGGGAAAACTTTTGAAACAACATGATGATTATTCTTTGATATACATGTTGAATTATGAGTAGGAATGTACAACCAATATGCTACTTACTTCGGACAGAAGCACTATTATTTCTAAACCTGAGCACGAAATTTAAAATCATTAATCATTAAATAATTTTTATAATAGATATATTGAGGATCATTAACCTAACATATCTGAGAGTCTTCCAACTAGTGTATAACCACTCACTCGTGAATGAAAACCAATCCCTTCTCATTTAAAATATTCATTATTGGCTGAGAATCCTACCTTCCCTGGAATTATTTCTTTTAAGGTCAATGAAAATCAAGAGGAAATATTGTTGAGTGTGTTAAAAAAAATTACATCTTCCATAGGTTGTACCATAGCTGATATTATGTGTATTATTCCCTCATTCTTCATGCATAACATACATATGGATTCTGGCCATAATCCTAGAGTAGAGTGTCAAAGAAGGTTGAACCCAAAAATGGAATAAGTTGTGGGAGAGGAAGTTATTATGTTGTGAGACACAAGAATGATATATCCCATTTTTGATAGTGGTTAGGTCAGCCTTGATCAGGTTATCCCTTATAAGGTTGGTTTCACTTTAGAAAAAAATGCAATGAATGAATAATTCCAAGTTAGGAAAGACATAAATTTGGGAGTCTCTATCAATTATAGGAAGCTTAATGTATCCACTAAGAAAGATCATTTTCTAATTCTATTTCTTGATAAAATCATTGAGAGGCCTCCTAGAAATAAATATTTCTATTTCCGGGATGGGTATTTTTGTTACAACAAAATTCCTATTGATCTTGAAGATCCGTAAAAGACCACTTTCACATGCCCCTTTGTGACATTTTTCTACAAGAGGATTTTTTTTAGGTTCTGTGGTGCTCCATCCACCTTTCAAAGTTGTATGATGGCTATCTTTTCAGAAATTATTGAAAGAATCATTTAGGTTTTCATGGATGATTTCTTCATTATGGGTACTACTTTTGATACATGTCACGGAAATCTTGAGATAGTCTTATAAAGATTCATTGAAACCAACCATGTTCTTAATTGGGAGAAGTATCAATTCCGGGTCACATATGGTATTGTTTTTGGACATAAAGTGTTTAAGAGAGGATTGGATGTTGATACTGCTGGAGGTGAACTCATTCAAAAATGTCCAACTATTGAAAATGTTAAAGGTATTAGAAGTTTTATAGGGGATTCTAGTTTTTACCAAAGATTCATAAAATACTTTTCCAATATAACTAAGACCTTCTATTCTATTCTTGATAAGGATGAACCATTTATCTTTGATGAAAACTATTTAAAATCATTTAATCTGTATAATGAGAAACTCACTACATCACCCATTATCACAACACCTAATTAGAAGTTACCTTTTGAACTTATGTGTGATTATAGTGACATAGATGTATTTATTTTCCTTGGAAAAAGGAATGATAGAAAACTGCAAGTGCGGTATTATTCTAGTACACTTGTAGATAAGGCACAAAAGAATTATAACACTACTAAAATTGAATTCTCAGCTCTAGTTTTTTTTCTTGATAAGTTTAGAAATTATTTGTTTAGCTCAAAATGCATCATTTTCACTGATCATTTTGCTTTTAAGTACTTACTTTCTAAGAAAGAAACTAAACCCAGGATTATTAGATGTATTCTATTGCCAAAATAGTTTGATTTAGACATTAGGGATAATAAGGGAGTTGAAAATCTTATTGATGGATACCTATCTAGGCTTACTATTACCCAATATGATGATCCTAGATAAATAAGCTCTTCTTTTCCGAAAGAAAAAACTGCTCTCTATTTGTTTTGGACAATCTTCTTGGTATGCAGATTTTTCCAAATTGCTTGAATCCAGAGTATTTTTCTAAAAAAATTTCCAATAAACAATGAAATAAATTTATTTTGTAAGAATAAATAATACCTTTGGGATGAAACCCTACTGTTTAGGAGATGTGATGATGTTATACTTAGGATATGTGTTCTTGCAGAATAGATGATAGTTATCTTTGAGAGTTCTCACACTTCACCTTGGGGGGTCACAATGGCAGTGAAAGGACTGCTAAAAAAATCATATAATCTAATTTTTTTGGCCTACTCTATTTATGTAATCTAGGATCATTGTGGTTGGATTCGACAAATGTTAGAGGTTAGGCAATGTGGGTACGAAACAAGAGTTACCCAAAAAAATAATTTTGGAAGTATATATTTTTTATGTCTGGGGTTTAGATTTCATGGGTCCATTTCCATCTTCACATGGGAATGAGTATATTCTTGTAGTTTTAGATTATGTTTCAAAATGGGTTGAGGCATTGACACTACCCAACAATCAAGCTAATTCGGAAATTTAATTTTTCAAAAAGAACATCTTTTCAAGATTTGGGGTTCTTGAGGACATTATAACTGTTATTGGAATACACATAAAGAACTACATGTTTAAGGATTTTATAGAAAAATATGGTTGTGTTCCCAAAACCAGTACTCCTTATCATCCATAGTCTAGTGGACAAGTGGTAATTTCAAATAGGGAACTGAAATAGATACTTGAGAAAACTGTGTCCAATTCTAGGAAGGACATGTCTCTTAAATTGGATAATGATATATGGGATTCTTGTACTACATTCAAGAACGCAATAGGTATGTCTCCAAATAGAATTTTATTTGGAAAATTATTTCATTTACTTTTAGAGTGGAAACATAATTCATATTGCATAGTAAAGGCTCTAAACATTGGTTTTTACAGTACTGGTTGGAGGATATTACTTGAGCTGAGTGATCTAGATGAGATTATGAGAGAGAGTTATGATAATTCATGAATATATAAAGAGGGGAATAAAAAATATGGATTCTATCATTCAAAAAAAAAAAGAGTTCAAACCTTGAAAAAAGGTTCTACTCTTAAACACTATAATCAATCTCCTCCCTAGAAAGCTAAAGTCCATGTGGTCTGGACCTTTTATAGTTGTGGGAGTGATGAAGAATGGTGCAATTTAAATTTTAGTAGAATAAAAAAAACACATGTTGGTTAATGGGAATAGAGTGAAACATTATTTTGAGGGACATCTGAAGGGATTAGATACCTTCACTGAGCATGAGAACTATTCTTGAATAATGTCCGGTTGAAGACTTTAAACGTTAGTGTTGCATGGGTGGAAACCCATGGTTCTTTTCTTCTTTACTTTGTTTCTTTCCATCCATGACTAATGTAGTTCTTCTGTGCTCTGTTTTTGTGAAATTTCTATTAATTCTTTCTCCTAGTTTACTTGTTCAACTTCAGATTTATCAAGAATCTTTTTTTTCATTTAAGGAGTGGAATTCCATTACTTAAGATTTAATCAAAAATGGTGATTCTGGGAAGTAATCGTATTTTAACTCTTGTATTTATTTTTTCTTCTACTATTCCCATTAATAAAAATTATTGCAAGTCATAGTTATTACAATTGGTGAGTCATTAACTCACTGATGCACATGAGCCACTGATGCACTACCGTGGGAGACTCATCAGTGCTGATGTCGGTGATTCATTGATATTATATTTAGTTATACAATGATTATATTTTTAAAAATTATTATTTCATTAGAGTCTAATACAATATGTTTTTTGGGAATCTTCCACATGTCTTGCATATTAATAAAATTTATAAAATGTCCTTATGTTTTTCAAAATAATTCTTGTTGTTCTTCCATGTTAAAAAAGATTAATTTCACTATTGATTAAAATCATTTCCATAGTAGAAACTATTTTTTTGGGGGGGTATATTCATACTAGTGGTGTTTTTCATCGAAACTGATTAGTCTGTAGGGTGTTTAGAATTAATATTTATATTATATTGAACATTCATTAGAATAAAATATTCCCAAATTGCTATACCCAATACACATTTCACTTACATGATTCAATGAACTATTTGAATTTTCCAGAAAATCTTTATTCGCAGGACATAAATGATAATGCATGTACTTGAATATTAACCTTCTATAAATACATTTTTGTGGGAAAAAATATTTTTCAAATTCATAGAGATTAGATATACATGTCATCAATCTATTAAATTGAAAAATATATTATGAACATAAACTATTTAATTGTTCTTCTCCACTTTAGAAGTGAACTTTGAGGACAATGTTGGGGTTTAATTGTGGGGGAGGGGTCAATTCCTGACTATGATAATCTGTGCTTTAATGTGGGCCCATCAATTCCCACTTCCACTTAATGTTTTTGTCAAAAAAATGTTAATAAATTGAAAAATTTATTCATTATCTTAGGCTTTACACTGTACTCAATGGGGTCTTGCCTAAGGATGTTTCCTATTTGGAAGTTAAGAACTGGTTTGAATATGAAATTAATTTGTATGGATGATTTCTAAGTCAGTATATTTAGTGTTTTAAGGGATATTTGGATTCGAAACAACTTCTAAGAGTGATTTGGGTAACTTTTCTGTGGAGTTATGATCATAACCCTTGGAATTAAATGATTTATTTTGATCAATGGTGACAAACATTTTTTTTATTTAATAAATTAATCAACTTAATAAGCCAATGTAAGTGGTTGGAATAAAAACATTTTTTAAATGGAGTAATTTTGGCATCTAGGATCCCATAGTTAGTCCTTGAGACCCTAGATGTTTGGTGGATTTCTTTTTACTTATACCCTACGCACAACTTGAATAATTGTGTAGGCATAGTGCTTTGCACATGATACATGGATTGGAAAAAAATAAATAAAGTTTCTAGGTTCATAAACAAGTTCATTAAGGTGAGGGGAATGATGAATGCCAAATAAATAAGGGGTCAATTAGTTTATATGGGAGTCATTTAGGTTGTATAGATAAAATGATTTAGATAAAAAAATGTTTATTTTTTGAACCTAGGAGATGTTCAAAGTAAAAAAGTTCTTATTGGTATGTTTTTAATTCCACAGATATTTTACCTCCTGTCACCTTTGGACTTTGAGCTTGAACTTGGATTGTAATGAGTCACTAACTAGATTCACATATGTGGCAGGTCACCTTCTTTGATTGATGATCTTTGATATCTTGATTACCCTTTGAGTATTTGTTTTAGGCAAGACTTGTTTTGAACATATTTTTCAAAAAAAATTATTTTTATGTTTCCTTCCTCGATTTTTAAGTGCAGAACATGTTATAGTTTGAGTTGAATAATAAATACTACAATATGATATACATTGATAACAAAACATGGGATTGTCTGATGACAAACAATGCTTACGTGTGGGGGAATTTAATGTGGCCTTATTTTTACACAGCTTTTCCACGTATTTTTATTTAATTTTTAATTATTCAGTTATTTTTTTATATTTTTTATTTAATAATCAACTTTTTGTAATATTATAATTAATTTTGTTAATTAATAAATTTATATAACGAATTTTGTATTTGTAGTCTATAAAATGTGTAATTTTATCTAACTAACATTTCTATTTAGTTAATCCTTATTTAGATTAGTTCCATAAACATTGGTTAATTTTCTTAAATAGATTGACATTTATAACATTTAACCAATAAATCATGTTGTTACCCTAATTATCTTAGTTTTTAATTGGATATTTTAACCTTCAACTTATATTTATTAAAATAAATTAACTTTATTTATCAACTAGCCAAATTATTCTATTTATAACATAAGTAAAAAACATATGTTAAAGTTTAATAAATTTATGTATTCTTAATTTTCGGTTTTCATTTTTCGTTTAGTTTATTTAGTTGTTCAATGTCTTTAGTTAATTTTATTTATTTTAACTCCATCTTCATTGTTAATTATTTGTATGTGTTTTTCATTTATTTAGATAATTAAATAATTAATCTGATTTTTTTATTTTTAGTTAATAATTATGTCACTTTTTTTGTTTGTTTAGTTATTTAAATTGTTTTTAATTAATTTAATTAATTAATCTTTAACAATTAAGTTAATTTTATTTTCTTTTAATTAATTATTGTTTTATTGATTTTATAATCTGTGTAATATTATATGCTTATTTTTAGCATTTCTATTTGTTCTATTGGTGAATCAATTCATTGATAACCTCCTAACCATCGGTCCCACTACTGGTTTAAGATTGTAGCACCGACGTGACCACTCAACAATGTCGTGGTGCCCTGATCCCCTCAAGTCACTGATCCTTTTTCATGCGACTCACCATTCATTTTCATTCATCGGTTTCATGCACACATCGACGACTTATTATTTATTTTATTTTAAGTAACGGTGACTCATTTTTATTTTTCATTATCAGTGTATTATTTTATTTTAACTATCGGTAAGTTATTTTTTAATTCCATCGGTGTGTTAGGAACACACCAATACTCATTCCCTTAACATTTTCTCATACCGATGTGTTGAAATTTCACGGACACAATGACAGTTCACTATTTTTTCTCCACCCTTTCTATCCACCAATTCATCTAGGCATCCATACTTCTATCGGTGAGTCACTGACTCACTGATGAAATCCTTTTATCGGTGGTTCACTCAATAATCGATGCATTCATTCTATCGGTGAGTCGCTACACACACTATTCCATTTCATTTATCGGTCTCTCCTCTCACCCTCACTCACCGATCCCCACTTCCCATCGGTCATTCACACCCCACTGATTTTTTCCTCATTCATCGATGACTTGAGTCACTTATCCATGTCCAACTCACTGATTCTACCATGTTTCACATCCTCAGATCAATGCACATTATATCTTCTTAGCTATTGGTCTCTCATTACTACCAACACTACAATGATTTTCCTCCACATGCTGATCCTCAACCTTTCCACCGATCTTCTCCAGCCTTCCTTCCAATGCGCATTGACCGAAAACCCCTTGCTCTTCACACCAACACATCACATTCATGTTGAAACCTCCAATGCTACCATTTCTCTGCATCACCTGTAAGTCCAGACTCAAACCTCATCCACCACCACAGACAAAGACTCCCCAATCAAAATTTCAATCTAGAATCAATCAAAGAAGCATTTTAAAATCATTGAACCGCTATGAGTGCATTCTGCTATTGAGAAGGGAGAGGTTTTGCATGGTCAACTGGGATGGAATTCAATGAAGCTATTGAAAATAATTGAGCCGTGAAGGATATTCACATGAAGCTAAGGAATCATCATTATTGTGCAAAGACTACCGCACCACAAATGGTTGAGGTTGCTGAAGTGATATTCCATCGGTCACGTAAGATTCTTTCCACAGACCAAGGTTGGTCTTGGTCATGCCAGGCTAGGTGGAGAAGCACCGCATGGACATGATGTGTGCCTCCATTCCGAGGAACCCTCACCACCATTGTGCAGTGGAATAGTGCTTGAACACTTGACCTTTTCCCATCGGTAAAATGGATTGAAGCCTCCCCCTTCTCCTTGGGTTGATATGTGGTAGGTTTGGGGGAGGGAAAAGAAGAATAATTATTTTTTTTAAAAAAAACTAACTAAACTAATTATAATAAATTAAAATTAATAACAATAATATTTAAAATATGAAATAAATAAAATATATTTAAATATATTACACAAATAAATAGATAAATTATAAAACTAATTCAAAAATATATACAAAAACTTCAATACTCAATAATAATAAAAATAATCTAATATAATTAATTTAAATTATTAAATAATATTATTTTCAAAAATAATAACAGAATTAATAATTACAATTATATTTAATAATATAAAACAACTACATTAAAATTATTAATATTAATAAAAAATTAACAAACCTTCTATAAATTAATTTTTCATAAAATTAATTATTTTTTACTAATATAATGAACATAACAGTATTTTTATATTTAAATATTTTTTATAACATAACTTTTATAATTAAATAATAATTATTTTAATAATTATTATTATTTCATTTTAATTAAAAATAATATAATTTTGAAACATAATTACTAGTAAATAATAATGCTAATTAAATAATTATTAAAAAACATATAAATTTAAAAATTAATAATTTTTTAATCCATTATTAATTTACTAATGACTTTAATTTAATTTATTTATTTCCTCCGTGTGTCAACTATTTTGTTTGTTTTTATTTTTTATATTCATTCAAGAGTCTTAAACACATCCATTTTCATTTAAATAACTATTCGGGAGTCAGTTACGAGGGAAAAACTAATTTGACGTGTGGTTTGTGAAAAAAAACATGTGTGTTCCATGCACAAGTGAAGGGAAAGGTCAAGTCAGTGAAAATAAGGTGTGACTTGAAGAAGATGATAGTGGTTTGTAGTGAAAGTAACATCATAATTTTAGTGGGTCTATGATTCACTTACAATAGTATCTCTTTCATCAAAGTAGAGGGATTTGGTGGAAAGCCCTGGAGTGGATGGAGCCCGACAACAAAGTACATCATTGGGAAGTCCTCCTTCCCTCAATTATGAATATTTTGTACTCTGTTCTATTACGTTTCCATTTTCAGTAAAGATAATGAACAAGATAGTTGGCTAAATCTTTAAGCTCCAGTAATTACTACTTCTACTGGTTAACATTTCTTCCTTTGTACTTAAACACATTTTTATATTCATTATTGATCAGTGAGATTAATACTAAATTCATTAAAATTATTTTTTCCAATTTAACATAATTTCAAAACTCCACAATCAAC
The DNA here is from genome assembly GCA_963277665.1 of Viscum album. Lineage (NCBI taxonomy): Eukaryota > Viridiplantae > Streptophyta > Magnoliopsida > Santalales > Viscaceae > Viscum > Viscum album. Next base: position 588,367,691 of record OY728119.1, on the reverse strand, counting down.
TAGAAAGATTGATCATTGTTACATAATTCAAAAATAATAATAAATTCATAATTTTTTGGGATATATGACAAGTTCGTCCGATTAACATTTTCGAATCAAACATTTCGCAGTTGATTTATTTTTCATTGGCGAACTTCGAAATCGATCAGCATAAGGGAATTAACTCCTAGCAATGAAGGTAAGTCATTCTATTTATGGTGGTACAATACAATAACTTTTAATTGAATTGGAATACTTTTAAAACTAGTAGATTGAAGAATTTTTTCTGGGATTTTTACTTGACTGTTTATTTATCTTCATTTTATATCTCTATTTCGCTATGTTTTTTACTCTTTATTTCTCCAATTTTGTTTAGATACACGATTTAATTTTTTTCACTTTATTTCTTAATAAAATCACAATGAAAAAGTTAAAAAAACATAAAAATTAAAAAAAAATATAGAAAATATACCCCACTGGTGACAACGGTGGGGAATTTTTGAAAAGTTTTAGAAATGTTTTGGTCAAAAGTCACTTTACTTTTCGGTTAGACCAATATTGAAACATATATAGTTGTTAGTAGGAATATAAATTTTAATATTTCACTGACTTCAATGACAGTCTAGGTCAAGTTCCTGACATTATAAGATTGAACACTCAAGGCCTTTAATACTCCCCTTTTGTTTCACTGTTCCTCATTTGCTTAGATTTATATTTCTATGGGATATTGATAATATATATTAAATTTTAATGATGAAATATTTATATTTATATGATGCGATATATGTACTTTATTGAATCCTTATAAGTACATGGAACATTGATCATATAAATTCACACCTTCATGGTGTTGTAATGATTTGGTCTTTAATTGAGGCAAGTGTTTCATAATATCTCTTTATATTTCATTTTTTTCATTTCATTTAAACATACATTCATTTATCATAATGTTATAAGATTTTTTTGGATTAATATCATAACAATAATAGAATTTAACTTGGGATGGATGTGGTTCATATGATATATACTTGTGTGTGTGTGTGTGTGTGTGTTTATTTTTTTTATTGTATTTTACTTTTTTATCATTATGGAATATTCTTTATATAATATATGAATAAATTTATGAATGTGATGAGATATCATGATACCAAAGATGAGTAGATGTGTTGGGAAACTACTAGTAACATAAAAAAAATTATATACTCATATGAAATTTTATGTTTATTATTATGGAAGCATCATAAAGTTGATTAATATGTGTAATTTTGATAATGATTAAGAATGTAGTTATTTATGAGGTCTTGTAATGATATCTTCATAGGATGTACATGACTTTGGTATTTGTTTTAGTAAATTATCTATGGTATTTAGTTGTCGTTTAAATATGTGATATGTAGATATGGGATGGTATTAGAGTGCTGGGATATATATCATTGAGATGTGAGGGTAGATATATTTATTGGGGAGGAAGTATAAGGACCCCATTTTCCAATATTTTTATCCTTTAATATATAATTAAATTATATATGGATTTTAAGAGTATGACTATGGTGAGATAGGTTTATAGTGACATGGGATGGTCTGTGAGTTTGTTTCATTATTTATTCATTAGATATTTAGTATGACTCTTCTACACTAACATTAGAGTATCATGGGAGGAACCTATTTAATATACCAGTATTATCACACCAATATATATATAAAATTTTTAAAAAATCTTTCCGATGTAGTTAGGTAATAGGATGGACTTTATTAGATTATGTTATTATGGACTGTTGGCATTGGAGGACATATTTCATTGCATATTTTTAACACTCATATTATTCTTGTGATGATTTAGTTATATGAAATTACATTAATAATTTACTTAGAGATGATATGTTAATATGTAGTGAATGGTGTTGGCATTTATTGGAGGTTTAATTTGTTTTCTATTGAAAAGAGATGAAAATGACAAATATTTTATATGTTATATAACCTAAACAGTAGTCATCAAATTGCTTCTTATTGGAGGTATACATCGAGGGCCACTAGAATTCAATATAGTCCCAGGATTCATACCAAAAAATACAGGTCATTATAGATTGCATTTAGAGTCAATAGTCACTTTAGGATAGATCATAGAGTAGGAAATATTTTTGATGATAATTGTATTTGATGTGAAATATATCTTCTAACCATTGTATATGATTTTAGATATAAATAGTGGATAATGATATCATATTGTTTAGGTTGGTGACATTTAGTATTATATTTCATTCAATAGTAGGTGAGTAAACCCTGGGAAGGATAATTCATGGATGATATGTTTTTATATGTTTTAATATAATTTTATTCTGAATTATGATGGATCATTTTCAGATAAAGAGATGGAATGGTGGTTGGAGAATAATGAGGCATTATATAACTATTGGATAAATTATAATATCACCATAATAGTTAGATTATTATTATTATTGGTTTCATATGAGAAATTATGTTTTGTGAAAGGATTAATATTTGAATTAACATAAGGAATAGAGTATATTAGAGGAAAGGTAACCATGTTTTTAGGGAATTTTGGTGAATCATTCATACTATATATAATAGTGGCATTTTGGAGTATGCATTGTTGATATTCAAATATTATGGCTCATGAGGAATATATTTTTTCTATAAATACACTATGGTCCATGAGTTGATAGATGCATCTATGGAGTATTCTATAATACCAAGAAAATAGATATATAGAGATTGTCTATTTAGTTATTTTATGGAGGTGTTTGCATTGTCGACCTGGATTTTTATCGTAAAAATGAGATCTCTTATTATCTTTGTTTTATAAGACACCATAGCATCTTATAAAACATTTACAATACATGGGAAGGGATAAAATATGAAATTGTAATTTTTTTTAGTGATCAATTCTGACTGAAAAAAGGGGACCCAGAACGCATTCCTGATACAATGGTGTCTATAAGAGCATATTGATTTCCAATATTAAACAAGAAATTGGAAAGAATCAATTGAGGAAGCTAAAGAGAACTTTTTTTTAACAAATTAAAACTATTATATGGTCAATATATATTATTAACTAGTAATATTAGATGTAAATAGGTTTTGAAATTCCAAACAATCCTCTTTATTCGGATTTGGGGATGTAGAATAAACATTTTATGGAGTCAAGCTGTTAAGATAAACATCAGTATTTTATATCTAGTTATGTTTAGTACATGGTGTACAATTAAATACCTTAATAAAAGATTTATTCTGATATAAATATCTTGTTTCCAATGGGATATTTTGACATGTTTTAACATGTGTGATGTCCTAGAATGGAAATTATTTTCATCATGATCTATCAAGGCATGTTGTAGCTGGGTGTTATTCTAGTTAGACTTATGAATTTGAATTCATATATAGGGTTAGAGTTTAGACTAATCCCAAAAAAATTATTGGGATTCCTAGAATTTATATATTTCTTTTTTAGATTAATTTCATTATGAATCCATCCAAAATCCCAATGCAAGACTGGTTAACACTATGCCAATATTTAGTCCTTAAAATATATTGAATTGAGAATATATATGTATTAGTGGACCAATAACATTGTTTCTTACAAATTATTGATTCTAAAATTTAACTAACTGGGTTTCATGCCACACAACTGGGAACTCTCGAGTTTACCACCTTCGAGGAAGTGGTATATTTTTATAGTGTTTGGATCTATCCTATAATAAATTCTTACAACATATCATTGAAAAAGTAATAATAACCCATGTAGTTAAGTGCGAATCAATATGACATATAAATCATTTTAAGGATGTATGACATGTAATGACCCATGTATGATATAATTTGGCAATTAAGATTAGAAAAATCTAGTTAGGAATGGATGGTAGGGGGCTTACACATGACCAACCCTTTCTGGATGACCTCAAAGAGAATATGTCCCTATTAGATTAGGATGGATTCACAAGGAATATATACTATGTAGTTAAGATTGATATGGTTAATAGGAATACTACCCACAACAAAGAAGATAATTTCCTCATAAATATTTCAATTTTAAGAGATTTGGTGATGATTGGAGGAATATGGCCCTCCAAGTAGGTGTTATGGCCTTTTTTGATTCTTTTTCCGACACAATATTTGGTTTTTAACAATTTTTTTATTTGAAATATGTCATTTAATTGGATAATCATATTCTTGTGATTAAATTTCTAATGATTTAGTAAATTCATATAAATATGTAAATTTATGCATTTTTTCTTACTTTAAATATTTTTTACCAATTATTTGATTTTAATCATTAATTTTTTTGGGTATTTTATTTTAAATTTTGTATTCTTATGTTAATGAATATTTTTTGTATCATGTGAATTTATTATTATTATTATTTTAATATTATTTCGATTTTAAAGGTATAAATTATTTTTTTATTTTAATAATTATTTAACTATTGGATTCTACTGTTTTCAATTTTTGAGTAATTTAAATATTAATTTACTATTTTCAATAACTATTTTTTATTATTGTTTAATTAAGATGATACATTTAGCTTTCCTTGATACCGGTGGTTCAACATACCATTGTCCATGTTATCTCCACTTGATAACACTAAGTGACTACCACTAGTTAAAATTAATACAACCATAGGAAAACATACTTCCTCCAAGATTATATGTTACCACTAGGAATCCTTACTACTACAAGAGATGATGATACTACTAGTGATAATTCTTTCAAGAAGCTAATCTTGTGTTGTAATCGGACTAATGCAGTTGACATAACCAAGATAGGCCAATGTAGATGATGCAATTTGGATCAATCCTAAATTAAGAGGTACCTATGAGATCCATGTAAATTCATTAAAATATTTACCATATCCATAGAGGAAGCGAGAATCAACAACTAGAATAGTGAATCTGAGGTGAATCATATCCATGGAAGATTTTGAATCAAATGATAAATTGATTCTGATATTGTAGAATGAATACATTGGATGTATCCAAAACATTTTCAAACCTAGATTTTGAAACATTTTGAACATTTTTAAATTCTAGATGGAGGCTAATGTTTACACATGAAAGTATTTTAGATGAATTTCATGCCCAACCATGTTGAAGTTTGTAGGTTTGATGGTGATATGGACCTCAAGAATCCCTAATGGAAAAATGTAGAGTTTTTTAAATAATTCTAACCAAGTGCATATTGAAATTTCAAGATGAGTATTCTTAATGGAGGATGAAGGCAATGTAGAGTGTTTGAACCTTGGTATGGGTTTAGTTTGAAAATTGTGTATGGGTAGAATCATCGATGCTGGAGGATTATTTTAATAGGATTTTTCGTATATAAGGGTATCATAAGGTTGTGTAAAAGTAGAATAAGTATGTATAAGGGTAGTGGACGGTTGTTTAAGGGTAGTGGAATAATCGGGTAAGGTTAGTAGAAGGATGTGTATGGGTTGTCGTAGACCCATATAAGGGTATTAGAATTATCATGTAATGGTGATGACCTACTTGGGTAAAGGTAGAAGGATGATGCATAAGGGTGAATAAACATTATGTAAATTTAGATTGGAGGCTCTGTAAGGGAAACAATGTTGATATAAGAGTTATTTCCAGGCTACATAAGGGTATCTATGGTTATATAAGGGTAATTTATAGGCTATATAAGGCTCGAGAATACAATGTAAGGGTGAAATAAACCTATGTTATCCCTCATAAGGGATTTTCCCCCATTTATAAATCGGTTTCTAGGTGATGTTACTTTAATCCAGTACATTATTTAATTTATAGTTTTTTGTGGGGATACTTCATTATTTTAGGTGGGATATATTCCAATCACACAAAAGTCACAGTGCTCAGTCAGAGCTTCCATGTTTCAATTTTTATAGTGAAGGAATGAGTTGAGTTGGTGATTATATCTGTGATATTGAAAAAAGTGATATAAAATAGATCATTTAACACTTATGTGAGAGATTATTCATCTATCATTCAACCTAAAGAAAAGAATAGGGAGGACAATAAATATAAAAAACCTGGTATGAGGAGAATAAGACAGTGGACTTGGTGATGGGTTAAAGGGAAAATATTTATGAGAATATTCTTTCTTCTTTCACTAAAACATATGTTATAACGTATTGTGATTATTTCAATGAACAATTTGACTCATGAGTCTGAAACAATTTGCAGTTAGGAAAATTTTTGGAAAAATATTGTTAATTATTGAAATTATAATATGTTCATATTTTAATTTCACAATTTTATGTGTGTAACTAAATCTCAATGATATCATTTTTCCTCTTTGTGAGAATCAATTTTACCCCAACCAAAGGACATACTTGTTAAGATACTGAACAATTTTCCTTTGAAAAGTAACAAAAGTAATGAAAATAGAAAAGGTTGAAGTTATAATCTCTATTAAAGAAAATGTAAATACTTGAGTGATGATACAGAGAATATTTTTATAGAACGATTTATGACATTTTCTATACACTAAATCATGGTATTAGTGGATTATCACATTTTCCCAAAGAAATAATAATAATTACGTATAACATGAGGAAGAACATAAAATATTTTCAATCAATTCATATTGGTCTGATATCAATAATGTCAGACACTATTATTTTTTTCCAGGTTGTTATTCTCCTTTCACCACTCTATTCCAAAAAATAATTTTCACATATTTCACATCATGAATTCATAATTTTCATGTTTATTGTTTTATTTTTTTGTTTTTTTTACTTTTTTTTGGTCCAAAGTTTTTAAAATCTATCCACGTTTAAATGATACTCCTCATTATAAATTACTAGTTATATTAGGTTTTATAAGTAATTAGTTGCACCAGATTCAACAACATCCTCGATATTATTTTGGATCTATTTCCAAGGAAGGAATTTTCAAAAAATCATTTTTTAAACATCTGAATAAGAAAAAAAATATTTTTTTAATTTTTTTTAAAATTTAAAAAATTAAAAATTTTAATTTTGAGAAATTTATTTTTTGTAATTCTTTCTATCATTATTTTCATCTAAAACGGCCTGCACACTAACGAAAATAAGTTCAATAATAAAACTCTAATATTTTCAATCAATTAGATTCTTCATTTTCCATAGATAAACATAAAAATAATATGGTAAATGTTCATAAATGAAAGACCTAAAAATTTAAATGAAAAAAAGGAATAAGAACTTTACACAGCACGTAGTACTATCCCATTAGCTATCAGACTTAGAGATTTTTATCTACCTTATATGTTATGAAATATAACTTGTATATGGTTTTATCTACATTATAGGAACTATTAGACAAATATATCACTTTTCCCCTAACTTCCATTATTCATTAGCATGCTATCAAAGGATTACTTATAATTTATTAGATATTTTTAATGTTTTCTCCAATAATAACCTCTATGATATTTTAGTGAAGTGGGGTGGAGGTTTATATTTTTTCAATTCTTTCTTATAGGGATGTCTAGTTCATGGTTAAAAAAACTAGATGAGGACATATTTTATACCTTCGATGAGTTATTCATATCATTTTTCACTAAGTTCTATCATATTAATACCAAAACATAGGTGAGACACAAAACAAAAAGTTTTGTTCAAGATGAGGGATAGATTCTTTACAAGTATTGGTATATGTTAAGAGAATTAATTGTATATTTTAGTAATAAAAAATTAGTACCCTATCTATTGATGGATACCATATATAATGCTCTAAAAACATAGTATCAAAATCTCATATCCATATATTTGTAAATAATTTTCTAATATATCCTTTGATGAACACAAATGTTTTGATAAAATTTATAAAATATATATGAAGAAGTGTGAATGAAATAGTGAAATTCATATATCTAAAATAAATAAATAAGTATTTTTTATTGATGAAGGAGTTCATAGAGAATAATATGTTCACTTTACGATGTATGGTCATACTGAAAACTATTATCCCAAACTTTTCTTCTCAATTAGATTGGTGAGAGTTATCAAGTTTTTTTATAATAGAGATAATAATCAATTTCATAATGATCTATTCCTAAGAAAATAAAATTATAGCTATAAAAATAATCCTAATATATTATAGAGTTGTCAAAGAGTGATTAAAAACATGATACCTCTATTTTCAACTTCATCTACATGACTATTTACATAATTAATTTTTTGATGAATCTTGAAACTCTACATGGAAAATTAAGGTGATGATTATGATATTTTTGGAGAAATTGTCTCTTTAAATAGATACATATACACTAGGATTCATAATTTGGAACCACTATGGGTTATAGGGAAATAGATCTATGTTGAAGAGATATAGGAATCATTTCTAGTAAAATAAATCCAAATCAAATAGAAAATTTGATTGGAGTAACAACTAGTCTATATATTAAATGTCAAAATATTATTTTGTGAAATTTTAAGGGATGAATAAATTTTTGTTCAAGGTGAATATTAAATAACAAAATGGTAAATTCTAAATCTAAAAAACATGACAGAACTAGAATATCTATGAAAAATTATACATATTCACATGAAAAATAAAATGAATACATGAATATTAGATGAGACATAATAAAATATGTAAAAAATAAAGTGATGTATAAGGATAAGGTAAATGCACAACCTTTTTTGAAAAAATATTCCTCTCTCTGACCTTTTTCAAAAAATCTAAAAAATATTAGTTTACTAGATTACTGGTAATTTATTTAAGTTATTTAGAGTATTAATTTTAAAATGAGTTTTATGGAAGAATTACAAAAAATATCGTAAATTAAAAAATTTATAAAATGGTTCTTTGGTAATAAGAGAGATTGGGCTCATAGTTCAACAATATAATTGAATGAGGAGTGTAGTTTATACTTCAAAAGTGTGTTCCTCTAAAAATACAAGACACTATAAGTTCCTTAATTACTTTTAGAATTAGTGGGACTGATGATTTTATGTTCCATTGTGACATTAGAGGATGAAATAACATTATTTCCTACTCTATACTCAAAAAGGTGGGTCTTATTGTGATGAAAACGAATTTTGTTTATTTTATTCTATTAGAAATTTCAAATGATTATCCTTATAAAAGGTTAGAATAACTATTCCTTAATTTAGAGAAACTATCATTTCCCAAAAACATCATTTTTATTGAAATGTTATGTGATAAAAAAGATCTAATAATTTCAGTTTTTCAATTTTTTGGAAGTTTATGGTGTTTCTATTGTTGTGTCAAAGTGTAAGGTGGACCTTCAAGATGGTTCATACCAATGTGAATTTAATGTTTACTAACTGTCTCCTATTTTGGTTAGAAATTATATAATTTCTTTTTATAAAAAGTTTTTTGAGATAAGATATGGAAGGTAAAGCAGTATTATTTTAGTGATCTTATAAAAAAATATATCACTAACTATTTTTATTCATGCTTTTTAGAATCTGAATCAAAATATGAATTAGAAATATTGGATAAAATTGGGAGTCAAAATTAGAAAAACATTTTATAGGTCGTTGAATTTGTACATCCTAAACCAATTTATCTGTATAGTTGTTTTTCTCAATCTTTTGAAGGTTCAAATCCCTTTCATGCACCAAACATTTATCACGATTCATGTTCCTACCATATTTTGTAGAGTAAGAGTGTTCCTGGTTATTATTCTTCATAAAAATAAATTTATATGGAAGATTTTTATTTTGTGATTTTTTATTCAAATATTGGTTGAAAATGGGATCCCTAATCTTTTAATAATAATTTAGTGGATTTTTTATAAAATTTATTGTATGTGGATAACAGATCTATCACTGTATATTTGTATTACATGGATGACTAAATTTTTATTCCATCACTTTGAGAACTTATTTGAATAGTCATATGCCTCTTCTAATCACACACATAAGTAATTCGTATTTGTGAATTATTAAATAATTAATAGTTAGATACTTCATTTCCCTATTTAATCTTATTCATAACCTAAAAATGTATCATGTGTGGGGGAAAATTGTGATCAGAAAAAAAATGTGAATCCAATTGTTATAATATTATTTTTCTCATTTTCTTCTTTTCCATGATTGTAGCATAAAAATAAATTTTTAGAAGTTATTGATGTAAGGAGGCTTAGTCAAAATATTTGGTGTTTTGGGAGAGAATTATTTTGTCTATGGGTATCCCTATCTCTTATTCTCTTAATGGTTTTTTAATGTGAATAAAAATTTTCAAGAAGGAAATTTATGGTTCATGACCCTCATGGATAGCAGCTGTGAAATTTTGGGAAGCTCATAATAAGATTCATCAATGAAATATTACATTAAAAAAAGATCAGTTAAAGGATAAGTTATTTTATCTCCTGATAAAATGAATTCTATTGTATTTGATAGTCATGTAGGTTGTTTTTTTACAATCCTTCTCCCTTTATATTGGTTGAATCAAATGGATAATGATTGAACATCCATGGGAACTTGGTGTCCTAGGCAGCACTATGAACTGGTTTTAAACATAATATGGATGGTGCTTTTTCAAATGGGAGGATACAAAGAAGAGGCCTCATCTGTGATTTTTATGGTTCTATTAACTTGGATTTACATTCCGAACATGGTGAACAAAATTCATTACATTCTGATTATATATTGAAAATGATAGGGATTCAAAAATACAAATTGTCAATTCACTGTGTTATTGATATTGAGACAGATTCTATTATTCTCACCAATGTCCTAAAGGGAGTGATGTCTCTTTAAATTTATTTGATTTTTTATGTAGAAAATTTTATATATTCCCTTTTAAATTTCATTTAAATCAACCATACATGACATGGGGGAAAAATATCCATGTTTTTTGGCATCTAATGGTTCTTTTCTAAGCTCTCTCAGTGTTTTTTTCCAAGCAAACTTTTATACCCCTAATTGTAATTCTATGTTTTATAGTGATGCACATGGGGTTCACTATTTTATACCACCTTCAATCTTTTTATTTTTCATTTTAGGTTATCAAATAACACATAAACATTAAATTTTCTAATAAAATTTTAACTTGGAAGGAAGCATTAACACCTGAGAAATTTACAAGATTCATACAAACATACATATAACATCATCATCATAATGGATATAGAGAACGAAAATGGATTGTAAAATGACAGTATAACCCTATTGAATAATAATATTCCATAATTGATTTTTACATATATGATAAATAAAGTTATTAAAGTAATTTAAATGATCAATGAAAAACAAGAAGAAATATCCTTTTGCTGTAATTTTAACAAACTAAAAATGCTTTCAAAAATGGGAAAATAAATTTCATAAAAAAACATTTAAATTTGTATAGAAATATTTATGATGATAAAAGGAATTAATGGTGGGAATAACCATTCATTCCCTAAACATCAAAAAACATTTCTTTTAAAATTTTGTAATGAAAGTAAAAAATGACCCATTCAAAAAATTAAAAGATGATTCCAGTAAAAAATGTGTAATGAAATTAAAGGGCAATAAAAAATAACACAATCAATAATATTAATGTATTTAAGAAAATACATAAAAAAATTTAATAAAAATGATATAGAGGAGAAATATTCCCAAATAAAAAGGAGAAATAATATTTGAGTTTCTTGAGAACCAAATATTTTACTTTTTGGTACCGAAAATAATAAAAATTGAATGAATATGTGAAATAACTCGAAATAAATTGATTAAAAATTATTTTATATTATTTATAGAATAATTACAATTCCCTTAATTTGTACTAAAACGTAAATAATATTGATAAAAAGTGAGAATTTAACACAAACCCTTACATATTTGGAATCATTTGGATTGAAATCCATTACAAGGGAAAACATAAAATAGATCTTTAAATAATATTAATATAAATTTATTCATGAATGACCTTGTCATAGTGTCACTATATACACATTATAAAATAATATTTTTTTATAATACCAAAACATATTTCAAAGAAGGAAAATTGAGAAGAAAAACCCTTACCCCAATATCTGAATAGATAAAAATACTCTAAAATTTCGTATAATAGATTAAAATTTAATATAATTATATATTAGAACAATATTTAGGTTCATATAGTAAATACCATTCAATTATTATTTCTAATAACTAGTTTATTAATAATTATTTATTAATGTATGTATTTGGGGGTTAGTTGTTTAATTTTCAATAAATGTTTATGATAAATGGATTTGTTCCTTTCACCTTTTTCATAATTCCAGAATGCTAATCATTTAAAAAATATCATATTTATTTGTTATATAATTTTTTTAAAATAATCCATGTTTTGTGTTGAAGAAAAATGGATTACATCGATTTGGGGATGCAGTAGTCTGCAAATATACTTGGGGGATGTTTTCATTTTTCAATGGTTGGGAAAAAATAAATTAAAAATTAATATATATTTTCAGAATTATAATTATATCATAAAATAATATACATTCCTTAAAGATAAATTTATATCCAGCCATGGGAGACAGTAATAAAAAATAAAATACATCGCTTAACTGAGGCAGTAGTCCACACATTCGCATGAGCGGTGCTTTCACATTCTATTATTCATAGAGGAGGAAGTTAATGATTTATCCATTAACATGATAAAATTTAATTATACTAATGATACTAATTCTATTAATTTTTATGTGATTATATAATGTTTCGAAGAGGTTTAAGATGAAATTATCTTAAAAGAACTTGGTTATGTCCATTATGTATTCCTTGGAAATCCTCCCTTATATCTCCCTTTAAGAATTCTTGTGTTATTATTTTGACGAGACAAGGGTATCTAGGATATTTGTATGGATTTTATATGTTATTTTTGAATATATTGATTGATTTTAGTTGCTTAAAGTCTGTGGAGAAGTGAGGAGATATGATCCCCTTTAATAATTGAGGGAAATGAAACCATTGTAAATACCCATAAATTTAAAAAACCTTAAACCCATATTAATGGGAAATTATCAAAAAATAATATCAATTTTTAATATAATATGATAATAGTTTAATATATACTCAATAAATCAAATAATAATAGTGTTTTTGTGATATTCGAATCCTTGTCTCTTAATTTAAATCATTTTTACCAATTCTAACCTTTACCATGATGACTTTTATTTTATAATGGTAAGTATTAATTTTGTCTAAAAAATTGAAATTATAGAAAAATTTTAAAATTATGATTCCTCTTATGGAATCCATTTTTTCAGTTTCAATTTATTAAGGTTGCAGAAATTATTTCTATAAACCGTGGGAAGAACACATGCCGAACATTTTTTGATAAAATATATTTTTATGTATGTAATTTTTTTATTTTAATTCCTTTCTTATTAATAACAATTATATGATTTCTAATGTATTCTATAGAATATATTTTTTAAAACTTTAATTAAAATAATTAATCATTATTTATTAATTTATTTTATTTTCACAAAAAAATACATTGCATAAATATTTTTTATTGAACACAATATCGTTTTACAATAAAATGAATTTATCTTCATTTTCAACCACTTAACAATAAATATTTGAATAATAATTCATTTTTATAAATTTTAAAAACTAATTTTCCAACATTTTACTACTCTAAACAAGTGAAATCATCTTTTAAATAAAAATATATATAGTAAAACATTGTTTTTAATCAAAAACATTCTTTTTATCAAATAATTATTAAGGTTGTATTTGTTATCAGTACTTAAAAATTTCATGAATTTCCATAATTTATTTAATCAATTATTATTTTAATTTTATAAGAATATATTATTTATATCATTTCTGAAAAGTTTTAATTTTAATTAAAATTTATAATTCAACAAAACAATTTATAAAATTAGAATTTTATTAAATTGTATTCTCTTAAGTGAATCTAAACCCCTTTATTTTACAAGGTTATTTATTTACAAATTTCATTATCTACTAATTTATCCACTCTCTATAGTATTATATCATTATTCACTTAAGTTAAATTTCCATATATTAAAATCAATCAAACACATTGAATTTATATAATGGAAAAAATATTTTAAAATCACATGACATTACATTATGCCCCTCATAGGAATTTATCCCTTGAAATTCCGTAATTCTAATGGAAATAAATGAAGATAATTATGTTGGAGTTGGTGGCCTAGAACCAACTAATTTTTACTTTACTAATTAAATAAACACCTTATAACATCTTTATTGTTCTTCTGTGTGGCAATGCATGTGATAATGTCTTAAGGATAGCTGTTTCATTAAAGGGTCTTAGCAGATCCCTTCTATGATGAGAACCCTAAAGTGCCATAGCACTGTTCTTGAATATATGTTATATAGCTAGATGATGTTATTTAAGGGACACAAATAATACAGGCCATTAGGGGTGAGGACTTATAAAACATTGAGAAACCTTATCATAGTGTGCGCCCTTGGTAATATCAATGAGGATATTATGAGAACAAGACCCGATAGAAGGAAATCCACATTTCATAGTGCCATTGGATGTTCACATCTGTGGATGTATGTGTTGGTCCTTAGACTTTAAGATTATTATTAATGGGTATTACAACCCGCACACTTAGATGTATTGACAAAAAATGTGACGACACACTGTTCGCAGCGTGGTAGCATACTTTGGGTGTGTCACGAGTAATACTGCATTAATAGATAATGATAGAAAGGATTTGTCCATTCTGTTCCATAACAGAAGTATATATCTGAGGCCCTTTGATGGAAGTGATATAATCTATGTAAATCCATGGCCATGGTATGGAATGAGCTTGTTAAATTCTTAAAAGTCAATGAAACAATAATCGAGCACATGGGTAGATGACACTAGCATGAAACCCTCTTGATTCAAGATATCGTGACAAAGGGATTATATAACACGATAAGAGTTTGTATGAGGTGACATATCAATGCGGCCTCAGCTTCTTTCTCTTGGGTGCCTTAACACGTTTCTAGATAGTAATCTTGGACTTTATGCAAACCCACCTAATGCTAACATAAAAAAAGCCTAGAGGGTCACACACTAAGTGTGTCCATATATCTCAGTTAAATATTATTTTAACCAGTTAAATAAATATTATTCCCGACTGTGGTTAGATAATTATTTAAGGATGCCTGATCGCATTTATTTCAACACTAGTTATTTGAGAGAATATATTCTGGGTGAAATAATATATATTTATTAGTGAGTAATTCAGTTACATTTATTTAAGAAATAAGTAGCCATTATTCAAGGTCTAAAAAATGTGGTGGAGGAAATAAAGGAAATAAAAATAAGTGCATGTCATGTATTAATGAAAACTCGTTGTGTATATTTTAGTCAAGATTTTGTGGAAATAATATTGATTTATTAAATGATATTTATTATAATC
Source organism: Viscum album (assembly GCA_963277665.1). Taxonomy (NCBI): domain Eukaryota; kingdom Viridiplantae; phylum Streptophyta; class Magnoliopsida; order Santalales; family Viscaceae; genus Viscum; species Viscum album. The sequence continues at coordinate 588,352,382 of OY728119.1, read as the reverse complement.
AGCGTGGGTGCATGTCAAGGAATAATCATTCGACATGGGGGTTTTCAATAAGAGTTAATGAAATAAATAAATCATGTAACACATTTTTTTATTTTCATAACTATATAACCTCAAACCCGATTATAAATATCCACACAACCCCAACACTTTTCCCCAATTGTTGTGCACAACAATTATAGAGTTTCATTTCAAGGCAGAAAGATATCTTTCCTCCATGAACGCTCTCAAGACCTAGAGAGATCCACCACCACCTAATCAGGGCGATCGAAGGAGGACATCGCAAGTGAAGGTTATTCTATGCTAGCACCCAGATATCCCTTCGGCAACATCCAGAGATATGTTGAGCATGTGTGGATCACCACATGAGGAATCCTACACTTGGATTCTTTGATGCAATGATCGATCATATCAGATCGTGACTGGAGACATCAACAAGGGGAGAATTCCATCAAGTTAATTCTTGTCAATTAATTAAATTAATTATAACCAACATATGATGATCCTATATATATGGTTTGGGGACTCCCTCTTTTATTTTTTGTTCTTATTTCTATTCATATGATCTGGAGTTTTACATCGTGATGGATCTCAGATTGATCATTTTTAACGCTAAAATTAAAGATTGGAAAACCCACCAACGTGCTTCTGTAGTGCCTTGAACCGACAAATGGTATCAGAGGGGTCATATCGTCAATTATAATAATTTTGTTTTTTGTTGGTGATTTATGCATTTAATAATTTATTTGTTTCAATTCAAGTTAATCATTCTTTAAAATCTGAATCTTGATATCTTTTCCTCCCCTCTTGTTTCTCGTTCACCTTACAGAAACAAATTTTTCTTTTAATTTTTATTAACATAAGATATAGGAAATTATCTGAGGTTCCAAATCTTCCTCGTCATACAACACTAGAATACATGATATGTATTCAGAAGAACATGTCATGTAGTCTAGGTTCAATGCATCGGTCTGGTCATCCTAATTAGGACATGTATTGGATAATATCTATGTCATTTATGACACCTTTTGTTGACCATGAATAGGTGGCACATGGTTTCTGGATTACACGTTGTGTGGTCCAACTGAACACAGCTTGTAGTCCCTTCGGGCTGGGATTGGACCGTGTACCTTGTACATGGCTTGCCCTGATGGAAATAATGTAACGTGAATACTACACAGCGTGTGTCCAACTGAACACGTTGTGTACTCCAATAATTACTAAAGTTCATCTACACTCCATGTCCCTGGGCATGTACTTCAGATGGATGGTGATGGAAATTACAAACCGTGTAGTCGGAACTACAAGCTTTCTACTCACCCAAATTACGCAGATTTATTAAAATTTATTATTATATTATAAAAACCCTTGAGACGTGTAACGCAGTGCAGGAGTAAAGCTAAATCACGACACGTGATAGGTTTTTTATATATATGTGTTTAATTTAACATCTTCGTAAAGAACGGAAATTCACCGGGTTGCCTCCAAGGTACATGTAACGTACAAGGATAATTGTAATTTATTTTAAATTATGATGGATGAGAATCTCAAGGAAATTCAGAAAAGGGTTTAAGATTAATGTATTTATTAATTAAAGATAATTAATTGATTCAAGAATTATTTTTCTTAAATAAGTACAATTAATGAATTTAATGCTAGTTTAATTTATGCATAAATATCTTTTCATGTATGGATGATCATGATCTGGACCAAGACCTTTGTATGTGAATTGTTTCTTTTAAATAATTTATATAAATTAAATTTGTTTGTATGCGAGCCTTATCCTCATTAATATGTAGGGCCTGCATGACAAAGTATTCTTTTATGTAAAACCCCATTTTTACCCCTCACCAGCATGTGAGATAAATGCATGTGTAATGGATGGAGCTCCCAAGCTAGTGGAGGCGGCTCAAGTCAGGAGCCAATGTGAATCCAATCTAATGAGATACAATGGTGGACATGTGAAAAGCTATAAAAACTAACCCGAAAGTTTCAAGGTGTTTTCTCTCCTAGGTCATGCATTAGTTTATCAAATGATAGATAAACTAACCAATATAAAATCTCATGATCATAACATTTATTTTATTTCTATCATTTACATAGATTATATTTATTGTCGGTGTGTTGTCAAGATCACAGAATTAATGAATTAAACAACCATGCAAGACGGAACTAAAATAAGACCATCTTATGTGTAAATATTATCCTAGACATGGTTAATCATTTAAGTATATCCCATTTAATATTAACAAGCATGTAATCAAATATCATAAATTGGAAATTTATGTATAAGGATAAAATCTATCAATGAAATATTAGGTCAGTATAGCCTTCCATAATCTTGGTTAGAATCGAACCATACTTCAAAGTGCTTGGACAACCCTAGTTTGGGTGCTTTAAATTATCAGGGGATTCTAATTCAAGGTTTTGGGATGACTTTACTTGGATCACATCAAGGGTTTTCTGCCACGGCAGGACTTGTTGTGACCAAGGGGAAAAGGTTGAAGAAATCCAAAATCAAAGGGTTTCAAGATTGGGGAGTCCACTCAACAGATCAAGGATCTGTGAGTTAATGTAGTTGGCATTTGGAATTCCTACGAAAAACCCTTCAAGTTTCTGGACCAACCCTAGTTGGGTTAATGCAAAGGGAAATATGGATCTATTCCACTAGAATATTCAGGCAACAAATATTCCAAATTCAATGGTGAGGGTTATTGGATTTCGATAAAATAATGGGAGACTAATAAGTATTACCTTATTTATTTGTCTCATAATTTATAATAAAGTACTAAATCCTTTGATCATCTTAATTTGTAGAAATGGAAAGAAAAATGACATCAAACATATCATTGTGAACCATACATGAGAAGGAAATCCATCTCACCAACACCAATTTCCATGAGTGGCAAAGGCGTTTACGCTTCATCCTTCGCCACAAAATGAAATTGTATGTGCTAGAAGACCCTATTCCTGTTGAGCCTGGGAAAGAGGCTAGTGATGAGGAACTATCTCTCTATATGAAACATTAGAATGATTCCACAGATATCGAGTGTTTTATGCTATTTTCCATGTCTAATGAGATATTGAAGCACCGTGAAAACATGGATGTGTATATCATGTTGTCTCACGTTAAGGATCTATACCAAGAGAATGAGAGAGGGGAGAGATATGAGATCTCAAATGATTTTATTACTAAGAATCTTGGAGAGTCTTTTCTAGTTGGGACTCATGTATTCAATCTCATTGGCTACATTGAATACCTAGACATCATAGGGATTAAGTTCCCGGATGAGTTGCGTACAGATCTCATCCTATCATCACTGCCCAAGACCTTCACTAGCTCTATTGTGAACTACATCATTAGAAATTATGATAAGAGTCTATAGGAACTTCTGAACTTGATTATCTCGGTAGATAAAGACATGGGCCGTGACAAACCTGTTTTCCTTATGGTGAATAAGAAATCCGAGGACAAGGAAAAGGGGAAAAAGACTTATAAACGGTCTGAAGCCCCTGAGCAATGTCCCTCCAAGATGGGGAAGATCCTGAGGCTGGGAAAGGAATGGGAGGCGGTGTGTCTTTCATGTATGAAGAAAGGCCATTATATGTGGAACTGCACCTAGAAGCATGGGGATGCTAATGGTGTGTTAGTTATCAAGTGTAATCTTTTTATTTATACTCATTGTGTATTAGACATATCTTGTGGGGATCACATCTGTATTCACATGCAGGAACCAAGTAGATTTAAAAAGATTGTCAGAGGAGAGTTGGATCTTCGAGCTACTAATGGTGCCAGTCTGTTTGCATTGGCTTTTGGTGATTACCACCTCTCATTGCCGACTGGGATGATTTTGGTTTTACATTACTGTTTTTATGTTCCTAGTGTTACCACGAACTTAATTGTTGTATTAAATTACAAAAACCAAGTGTTGGAAATTGATAATGAATAAAACTCACATGACTCGTACATCACCCAGTTGTGGCATCACCGTCTCGGTCATTTTAATGAGAAGCTATTGGAAAATATATCCTAAGAAGGCAATTTAGACTCTAATGTGCTAAAACCACTCATAATATGTCATGCTTGTTGACAAGGTAAAATGACCAAGCCACATGTCGGTGGATAGGTTGAAAGGGCCACAACACATCTAGGTTTGGTACACACTGATGTATGTGGACCATTTCCAATAGAAGAAAAAGGTGGATAATCTTACTTCATTACTTTTACTGATTATTTGAGTAGATATGGCTATGTCTACCTAATGAGGTATAAGTCAGAATCCTTAGAGAAACTTATGGAATTCAAGAATGAAGTATAGAATCATATTGGTAAGAAGATAAAGAAACTTCGATCAGATAGAGCTGGAGAATATCTAAAATAAGTGTTCATAGATATTCTACAGGATTTTGGGATTCAATCTCAGCTCACACCTCCTTATACATCACAATGGAACGGTGTTAGTGAAAGGAAGAATTGTACCTTGTTGGACATGGTGAGGTTGATGATGAGTCATGCAAATCTTCCATTATCCTATCGGGGTTACACATTACGAACTATAGCATACACATTAAACGGAGTACCAACTAATGCAGAAAATGGAATTCCCTATGAGTTATGGAATGTAAAGAAACCCATTTTGTCACATACACATGTTTGGGGATGTGAGGAATTTTTTAAGGCCTTCTCAGGCAACAAACTAGCACACCGGGGAATAAGGTGTATCTTTATAGGATATCCCAAGGAAACAGAAGGATATTACTTATATGTCCCTAAAGACTAGAAGGTGACTGTTGCCAGAGAAGCTGTATTTCTTGCGGGGGAGCACATCCTCAAAAAGTATAGTGGGAGGGATATTGACTTCAACAAAGTTGATGCTCAAGACACACAAGAGTTGGTAAAGAACAAGTTCCACAGGTCCCTGTGGAAGAGGTTCCAGAAACACAAGTACTACGTAGGAGCTCAAGAGAGGTATGAGAAGCAGAGAGATTTGGTTTCCATGTCACTGAAGATGGTGAATAATTATTGTTGTAAAATGATGAACTTCTGTACTACATGGAAGTAGTAGAAATATCAGAAGTAGCAAGATTCCTTGAAGCTATGAATTTTGAGATAGATTCCATGTATCAGATCCATGTCTGGGTTCTGGTCGATGGGCCAGTTGATGTAAATCTTGTTGGATGAAAATGGGTATTCAAGAGAAAACTAGACATGGAAGGTTAAGTTAGCACCTATAAAGTAAGGCTAGTGGCTAAAGGATTCAGATTGTGTCAAGGAATTAACTATGATGAAACCTTCTCGCTGGTTTCCATGTTTAAATCCATAAGAATAATACTTTCCATAGTAGCTTACCTTGACTATGAGATTTGGAAAATGGATATCATAACAGTATTCTTTAATGGGAAAGATCAGGAAGATGTCCACATGACACAACCAGAAGGGATTGTGATGCCAGGTGAAGCCAAATAGATTACCAAGTTGGAGAAATCTTTTTATGGATTAAATAAATCATCTAGGTAATAGAACATTCAATTTGATGAAGCCATAAAAAATTGGTTTCATTAATAATGAATGATAGACATGTGCTTATTAGCATTTTAATGGGAATGTAATTGTTATCCTAGTAGTATTTGATGATGACATATTGCTTATTGGAAATGATGTACCAGTATTAGTGACAGTTAAGGACTAGTTGAACAAGTGTTTCTCGATGAAGGAATTGGGTGAAGCATCCTACATTTTTGGGATCAAGATCATTTGTGATAGATCCAAGAGGATACTTGGACAATGTCTGGGTAAATACATTGACCAGATACTAAAGATATTTAGTATGAAACAATCCAAGAGGGGATTGGTTCCAATATCACATGGGATACATATTTCTTTGAAAATATATCCCCATACACAAAAGGATAAGATAGAATGAGTAATATCCCATATGCTTCAACTATAGGATCCATCATGTATGCCTTGTTATGTACCAGGCATGATGTTGCCTATGAACTGATCATGGTAGGCAGATATCAAGAAGCTCCAGGAGAACAGCATTGGACTGGTCATAAGTCTATCCTTAAGTATCTAAGAAGAACTAAGGATATGTTCTTAGTGTATAGAGGAGACGAGGATCTTTTCATCAGAGGGTATGATGATGCTGGTTTTCAGACAGATCAAAACGATCTAAAGTCAAAATCTAGATATGTTTTCTGTCTTAATGGAAGAGTTGTGGGATGGAAGAGTTCAAAGTAGCCAGTTGTCGATGATTCTAAAGTGGATTCTGAATATATAGCTATTTCTAATGCATCCAAATAAGCCTTCTGGATTCGGAACATTTTCTAGGATCCTGATGTGTTTCCTAGAAGTAAAGATTTAATCACATTGTATTGTGATAATAATGCAGCGGTGGCTCTTGAAAAAGAACCAGGGTCACATCAACAGACAAAGAACATTCTCTATAAGTATCACCTCTTGAGGGATTTTTATGAAAAGGGTGATGTTTCTATGAATAGAGTGTCCATGGAAGAGAACTTGGAAGACCCCATGACTAAAGGCATATCTCAGTAGAAGAATGAATATCATGTGAGAGCTAGCAGGTTAATGGTTGTTAGTAGTTGGATCTAGTCCAAGTGGGAGTCTATTGGAGATGGTGGACTAGAACCAACTACTTTGTACATTATTAATTAAATAAACACCTTATCACATATTGATTGATCTTCTATATGAAAATGCATGTGATAATTTCCTAAGGATAGTTGTTTCATTAAAGGGTCATAGAGGATCCCTACTATGATGTGAACTCAGAAGTGCCATAACACTGTTCTTAAATATATGTTCTATGGCTGAATGATGTTATTTGAGGGACACAAATAATACACGCCATTAGGGGTGAGGACTCATAAAAATTGAGGCACCTTCTCATGGTGTGCGCCCTTGGTAATATCTTGGAAGAAATTATGAGAACGAGACCAGCCAGTAGGAAATCAACATTTCATAGTGTTATTAGATGTTCCTATATGCGGATGTGTGTATTGGTCCTTAGACTGTAAGATAATTATTAATGGTTATCAAAACTCACACGCTTATATGTATTGACAAAAACTATGATGAATCACTATTTTCAATGAGGTATGATATGTTGGGTGCCTCACAAGTAATAATTCATTAATAGATAATGCAAGAAAGGATTTGTCCCTTCTATTCCATAATGGATGTAGATATCTAATGCCCATTGATGGAATTGATATAGCCAAATTAAATCCATGGTCATGGTAAGGAATTGGAAAGTTCAATTCCAGAATGTCAAATAAATAATAATCGAGCACATGGGTTGATGGAACTAACATGAAACCTTCTTGATTCGAGATATTGTAAAAATGGATTATATTACACGGTAAGCATTCGTATGAGGTGACACGTCAATGTAGCGTCAACTTCATTCACTTGGGTGCATGGACTAGTTTCTATATAGTAATCTTGAACTTTAGGCAAGCCCACCTAATGACAACAAGAAAGAGGCCTAAATGGTCACACACTATGTGTGTCCGTGTATCTCAATTAAATATTAATTTAATAAGTTTAATAATTATTTTTATCGACTGTGGTTTAATAATTATTTAAGGATCCCTGATCGCATTTATTTAGACACTATTTATTCGAGAGAATATATTTTGGGAGAAATAATATATATTTATTAGTGAGTAATGCAGTTACATTTATTTAAGAAATAAATAGTCATTTTTCAAGGTCTAATAAATTTGGTGGAGGAAATAAAGGAAATAAAAACAAGTACACGCAGTGTATTAATGATTAGATGTTGTGTAGTTTTTAGTCGGGATTTTGAGGAAATAATATTGTTTTATTAAATTATATTTATTATAATCAGTGTGGGCACATGTCAAAGAATTAATCATTCGACATGGGGGTCTTCAATAAGAGTTAATGAAATAAAAAAATGCGTAACGCGTTTATTTATTATCATAACTCTATAACATCAAAACCGATTATAAGTATCCTCAAAACCCCAAAACTTTTCCCCAACCACTGTGAACAATAATTCTAGAGAGTTCTCTCAAGGACAAAAGAACTCCTTCCTCCAAGAATGCTCTCTAGACCGAGAGAGATCCAACACCACAGGATCAAGGCGATCAAAGGCAGACATCACAAGAAAAGGTTCTCCACGCTAGCACCTGGATATCTCTTTATTGACATCCAGAGATACGTGGAGAATGTGTGGATCACTGCTAAAGGAATCTTACATTTGTATTCTATGACACAACGACAGATCACATCGGATCCTGACGAGAGACATCAATAAAGAATGAAATCCATCAAGGTAATTCTTGTCAACTAATTAAATTAATTATAACCAATATATGATGATCCTATCCCTATGGTTCCGGGACTACCACTTTTTTTCATTCTTCGTTCTATTCAGAAGATTTGGCATTTTACATCGTGATGGATGTCGGATTGAGCATTATTAATGCTAAAATTGAAGTTGGAAAAACCCACCAAAACACTTCCACTACGCCCGAAACCTACAACTTCAACCTAATTACATTCTAATGTTACCATGTAACATATTCAAACATATGATATCTATATAAACCATTGACTAAGATGGTTTTTCTATTTCAAAAAACCTTATTTCATTGATACAAAATTTTAACATTTTATTCTCCTCAGGATTGATAACATTTCATTTATCCAAATTATGTGTTCAATATATGTTACGGTTTAGGGGTGTACTTTAGACTGATAATACATAAAAACATCAAACACTTTAGAGAGTTTTTACAGATGTAAAGAAATAATGTCTAGATATTATAACGAATCTTGAAGGAAATGAGATATCAAGGTATCCGATTTATTTTCATTCTAATTCTTATATCCTTTTCCAAGGATCAATTCTATGGTATAACTTATAACAGATTTGAACTATATATCTGACTGATTATTTTAAACATAATATTTATATTAATTCTAGGATTCCATGATGTGATTATAAATTGATCTTAACATTTTTTCTATTTTTTAGAATGCTTATATCCTAATAGGTTTAATTTTCAAACATCGTCCTAGTATAATAGTGTTATGAAATTTTCTTATATTTTGATTTATATGGATCCATTTTAATTTTTTATTTGAAGTTATTTCAATAAGAAAATTAAACTAGATAAATGGGTTGATCACATCATCCATTTAAATACATAGAGTAAGATCTCAACATATATTTTAGGGTTTGGATAGTCCTATATAATTCTCCATATGTCTGTTGACTTTTTATACTATAAAAGATCAATTATATATTCAATGAATACCGAATGATTCTATTGAACACCAAGGATAACCTTAGATCTCTATCTAATACAATACAGAGTGGCACTCCAAGAAACTATGGTAAGTAGGTTAGCTTTTAAATCTTTTCTTATAGAAATAAGACGAATAGAGGTTATAACAGGATCAACTGTAATACTAATGGTGTCATGGACATTTGATGTCTTCTAGAGTCCTATGAAAACAATCCTTGTGACATTTTACCATTTACATATAGGAACGAGAAATATTTTCATCATTCTAATATAATTATGATTCGTAGCCTTAACTTGATGAAATAAAAATCTTCTATTTCCATACTCTAAAATATCCCCTTGATGTAGTCCCAAAAAATGATTTTTGATATTTATATACATCTTTGTACTACCATGACTGATAATGATTGATGAGATATGTGTTTAATACAATATATATTTATTTAATTTTTGAATTGATGGGACTTAGATATATGGTTCCTGAACCTTATCATTCCATCACTATCACAGTTTAACTCCAAAATAATCTGTACTATATTTTGTCACTTTATATATTATTTTTGCTCCTCCATAATCATCACCTTGATGGATGGATGATAATTTATTTGAGAATGATAGGATTTATAACATTTCCTCAGGATTTGATGTTCAATCCTCTGAATGTACATAAGTATATATTCTCATTAAAACCCTACCATAGAAAATTTAGATGACCCTTCTAACTTAATTGAATTATTCACCTTTTTCTCTTACCCAGGGGGGTAATATTTTGAGAAGTCATAATATTTAATCCTCAGAATCCATATTATTTACCAAAAATCAACTCATTCATTGTTAATATATATTTCATGATATTAATTTTAGTATATATATCACACATTTCACCTGAAGCATGGCTGATTTTTACCTATCAACCATTCATAGGTCTGGTGCTCTGCTAATGTGCATAGCAGTACATGGGTCGAATTCTCAGTGATGGTACAAATTTTATAGTCGATTGTTTTATTTTTATTTTTAATGGGGGGGTTTAATTGATGGGATTAATTAAATTGATTAATATGTTATGTTTGATTGAAAAATTTGATAAATATTAGGTTGTGTTCATTGATGGGGATTTCAATCTTATGCTATCCGTAATCATTGCTTTGTATTCCACTAAATTAACACCCACTTCACATGATGATTTTGATCCTAATTACTAATTTTTTATGCTTTAAAAAAAGCTTTAACATAACCTAGGGCTGTGATCAAAATTTAGACATGTTTATTGTAGTGTATTTATGGTTCCAATAATCCATGAAATCCAAGTGTTAGACATAACATGTCATTAATCCATGAAATTATATGATCGACAAACACAATGTTATCCTAATGAATACCTGACAAAAAAATCCCTCAATCATTTAACATCCCTAAATCATGAATTACCCAAATAGTAGATTTAATCATCCACTAATATGGTTATTAATATGGATTCATATTTTTATGTAGATGAGTTAAAAGAATATGAAATGTACATTATAAGAAAAGAGTATTGCGTCGAACACACACATAAACAATGAATTGAGTTAAAAATTAACATTCAATTGAATTAGAAATAAAAATAATGGAGTGATTATAAACATTATTTAAACAATTTTAAGAAAATTAATATTAAAAAATATATGGTGGATTATTATAAGATATAGAAAGAAATAATTAAGAATTAAAACCAAATTACAAACACAAACACTAATGAGATTACAAATGAATAAAAACAAAAATTAAATCAAAAGAAGCATGCATGAATGTTATATTTGGTATGAAAGATAGTATGGAAAATACTACCAATTCACTAAAAGATCCTTTGTTCTTCAAAACTATCTTCCTTTACTCTTAAATTCCAACTACTTTCATATGGAGAATGAGTGTCTTTTTATAAGAAAATGGAGTGGACTGTTTGCATTCCAAAATGACCAATCATGTTTTATTATTGATTTTCCAATAAAAATAGATAAATCATGAGAAATATTATTCATAAAAGTTGTATATATATATTTGCATAGTCAACCATCAAAATGTTTCAGCTTCTAAACTTTTGGAGCCATTGTTTTGGCTATTTGAATAAATAGTTTTCTTTTTCCCATTTTAACCCATATGTTTTCGATGAGAATAATGTGAACAGATTTTGGAATAGGAATATTCACTAAAATCTGAAACATTTATTCTATAAATAGTTTTGGATCTATCTTCTCTTTAACAATGAAAAATCTCATATCAATGGACTTCTATATCCAGAGGAAAGTTAAGGATTTTGAGATTACTTTAATTCCAGTACATAATGGTGAGCTAGAATTCAAAAAAACATTTGGGCCCCATTTTGTGGATTTATGCCTTTAATTATTTTATCCAAGATGCATTGTATTATTACCCAACATTATTGGAGAATAAATGAATTTTTAATTATACATTGAGCCCAGAAATTCTATCTTCATGGATGGATAAGTTTTCTCAATTGATTTGATGGGCCTTCTTGTGGGGTCTTTATGGCCCTTCCCTTGGCCAAATTGGCCAAATATCCCTTCAAAAGATATTTTTTTATTTTCATCAATAAAAATAAAAAATGTTTAACATAATTTCAATTAGTATTTTCAATGACATGAACATAACATTAAACATTATTTTAATTAAATAAAATTGAATAATGATCTTCTTATGTGTTTATGATCAAAATAGGAACATTTATTTGAAATTAGACATTTTTATGTAAAAAGTATACAATGGGATTAATGAAAAATCATGAATGAATATGTAATATCAACTCCACCACACATAGGGTTGTGCATTTCTTCATATACATCAAATAAAAACCTAAATATATCTTTTTTACTCCCAAAAATATATATATAAATTTTTGTTTCACCAATCAGGGGGTGTATACTAGTTTGTCCATCCATAATGAATTAAGCCAAAAACCTTTCACACAATAATGTTTCAAAAAAATTGAAATTTTCAACCTAAAATTTAGAAATGGAAACTTTATAAAATCACAACATACTACTGTCTAAATGATAAAAATTTATTTGTTGAGGTTCACATATTGACTAACCATAAGTGAAAGATTTAGATTCTGAACGAGCTCTCAGCTTACATTTACTATCCTAATGTGAAGAAGAATATACTGGTCCCTTTTAGTTATTTTTTAATGGCTATGAGACAGTAGGAATATAGTTTTCAGAAGACTATAAAATAGGGGTAGAACATAGTCATGGGTAAAACAACACACAATTTTTTTTTTGAAATGAAACATGGAATAAAATATAAATAAATTTTTAAAAAGGAATGGTTGTGTGAATGATGACACAAAATAGATGGATAAAACATAAAGGGTATGACAAGGTAAAATATGTTCCTGACACAAATCGAATCCTAATGAGACTGTAATAATTAATGATAATGTTCTTTTTTTTCTATTTTTTTTTTATTTTTCGTGAAATTTTAACCTAAAAAATACCACACTCATCTCCCAACCCATGTTTTATCTCCTCGTGCCAATAATTGTAATTGTTATGACAATATCAAAGGTTAAGGAAGAGTCATTTTTCACCTACAAAAGACACAACCATTTTTTTCTTTAAAATTTTTTGAACACTTTTCAAATACATATAAGAAATTACAGAAATGAAATTCCATTACCAAAACTCACTGAATAAAAACCCCTCCCCAACACTTAAAAATAAGTTTTCTCTAATGTATTTGATTAGTCGTTGAGTAGCAATAAAATGACACCCAAAATTAAATCCATTCCCTCTACCCTTAAATTTCAATAAATTATGAAAATAATATCCTTGTAGATATTTGGTGGAGTAAGGTATTGGGCTTGTAATGGGGATATGAAAATGTTTTTCAAATGATCGAAGGGGCTTTCAATAAGAGGATTAATGTAAGGTTAATTGGAGGAAATTTAAATATAATAATTCTCATGTGGATTCAAAAGTTCCTCTATCATATTATGGTACACAAAAATGTTAAATTATGTTCAAAATTTCACAAACTCAAGAATCACAAATAGGGGTGAGAAACACACAAAATGAAATGTTGGTCATAGGTGACCATGACCTCAAAGATATTTTTTTCCTCACAGGTGGGAAAGAATCAATTTCAAAATCAAAAAGTTGAAATTCAAAATTTTTGTGTTTTGAAAAAATATTATCTATCCAAATGTTTAATGAAAATAAAAAAATTTAAATCAAAATATTTCATTGGACTCCCAAAAATGTTTGTAGAAAATCTGAATTTTTTTTGGTGAGTAATTATGACCCTTTCTGTTTTTTTGTAATTTTTTTCAACACAATCATATGCAATATAAAGACAAAAAAATTTAAGATGAAATTGGTAAAAATATAAAAAAGAGAGAGTAAGAAGAAGAAAGAGGTAGAGAAAGAAAGAGGAAAAAGAAATCAAATATGGTGTTAAAGAGAAAGTAGTGCCCCATGTTTGTATTTTGTGTATTTCATCAACATATAGTGGTGGGTTAGTGGATGTAGATGTGGTTACTAATTCATGATTCCTCTATGGTGATGATTTAGAAAATTTTCATCACATAAGAGGGAATAAAAATCATTATTAATTTAATGGAATGTAAAAAAAGAAATTAGGATTTCATCAAATGGAAGAAACTATAGGTTGTCTCCAAAGAAGTTCTACATTTGTTTTTTATATAAACATAATATTTCATTGTACTACCCATAGTCTAATGGTGGCCACCTTATTTTTTATCTCCAATTTCATTCTAGAAAAAATATCCTTTGGGATACCAGATTTGTTACTGGATAATTTCTTATCATCAATTTTTTTATGTTTGAAATTTTATTAGAGTGGAAAGATAATGTGGGTATCCTCTATTTGTTATCTAACTTTAGGAATGATGTAGTCCATCAAGGGTTGTTTCTCTTTTCTTTAAATTTTACAAAGAATAATCAATTGTGATGGTGACTTTTTGTGTGGTTCAATCAATATGATTTCAGAGTATTCAATCCTAGTTGTTTGGAACTCATTTGTTGAATCTATTCTAAATTAAAGGTATTAAAGATCAATAAAAAATTGAGGCTCAATTGATTGTTTATGATCCTTTATATTAATGTTTTTTCTAAAGAATAGTCAATTTCAACATCACTCATGACCACTTTATTAACATGGGAACAAATATCACAAAATTCACTTTCATTAGGACATGATAAGCACATTTCATAGGATTTCACCTCAAATATAAGTGATTTTTCATAATCATTTATAGGAAATGATGAAGTTTGGATTATATGATTTGAATCAACAAATGATCATGCTAGTTGATTTTACACATTATCATTCAAGTTTGAGTAATAGTGATCAGAGTTAAGATGGGATTACAAGGACTTTTAAAGATCATTTATATTGATGAGTTTAAATTTTAAATGTCAACACAAACTTCTTTATTTATGACTTGGTTAATGAGGATGGAATATTCCAAAACTCCTCTATAATTAGAATAGTAATAACATAAAATATTAGGGTTAAACACACTGTAATTGTGACATTCAAATGCCTAGATAGAGAATACATAGTGATTCTCTAAATGGTGTCGGAGTGATTGAAACATATTGAACTTGAACAGTCAGTCTTCAAATTTCTTGGTTAAGATGCCATCTTGAATATAAATTTTGGTCATAGATTTCATGTGTAAATGTATTTCTTTAATCATAGGATATTGAAAAGTTTTTGTATCACCTTCAATGTCAAGGTCATAAAAATCAGCTAGGAAGATAACATCATTGACTCAAATAAGGATATCCTAAATTATTCACTCAAAACTAGTAGTGCATCGATTGTACAAATGGATTAAAACATCCTTTGAATATAAGGGAACCTTACCAAGGATGTTGAAGTTTCATTTAGGCATGAAATCTATCTATTCTCCAGGTCTATGAGTTCATTATAGATGTTTGAACTACTTATTTGGGAAGGAAAATAATGGTCCCAATATCATTTCACTTAATCGATATGGACTCTTCGGTCAAAACTTGTTCAAAGGTCCTAATTTGGCTCTTATGGGTGCATAAGTACTGAAGAAATTTGGCACACTAGTGAATTATTTTGATGCAATATTTAAAGGAAATTTCCACTTCAACACGTCTAAACATGTAGATAATTTAAGGATGGGGTTAACAGGAATTACTTGTCTTAGAGAAAGAATAAGGAAAAGGAATTGGGTTCCTTAGTGGAATGAAAGGAGGTGAGGGAGTGGCTTCAGGTTATTGTTCTAGTTAATTGTTCTTTTTATTTTCTAGATCAAAATTTTATTTAGAGTTAGAGACTCATCATGTGGAATAACAATTTCTTATGTAGTCTAAGTGAAATTTCACTTAAATTACCCTTGGGGTTGGGTAATGGTTTTTCTTGATGTTTGGAATTATATGGTTGTGCCTACTGGTTTTGTGGGATGAATGTTGACCAATTTGGTTTTCAAGGTTTTTGAGGATAGAATGCATGAAGGGGGAAATATCCTCTATGAAATGTTACCATTGATTGTTTTTAAAGAGGATACATGATCTGGATTGGGATTACCTTGATTTTGGTTTTTGGGAATTTGATTGTATTGGGTTGGGAATTGGGGAGCCATACTGAGATAGCAGAATCCAGGGGGAGTAGTGGGAGGATTTAACCATTCATTTTTTGGGACAAAAGCATATGGTTTTTTGAAGTTTCCACCACCTAGACAATATTAGAATTGGTTTTTATTTTGAGGAGGGAACTTAGTGGGATTAGAAATGGGATTGAAATACCTCAAACCTAGGATAAAGGTAGAATATAAGGGCTCAAAGTGGGTAATGTTGAAGATTCTAATGAACTGACCTGATTTTTGAGGGTAGGTGTATCTCTGAGAATATTCTTCATATATATCTATTGGTCTGGATGAATCAAATGGATCCTCTTGATGTTGTGTACATGTGTTACTAGGATGAGCTGGTGAGTTACAGATTATACAATTCATTATAGGTCCAGGGAACATAGATTGTTGAGAATATGATGTGTGGTCATTAGAAACCACAAATAGTTGTCTTACTAGACCGGTATGTTCACTCATCCAATCAGTCACCTTATCGGTCTCTATGAATTTATTCTGTTATGCTTTTTTTTACCAAAGCATGTGATCTAGTATGGAATTGTTATGTGATATCAACCATGTTTCTTATCAGATCTCTCCCGGATCTGGGGGTTTTATTAATAAGAGCACCGCCACATGCGACATCAATGAGACTTCATACCATTGAAAATAACCCCTCATAATAGTATTAGATCAAAAGTTGTTCCAGGATTTGGTGATGTGGTTAGGTTGCCACAATGTTTTTTAACCTCTCCTAATATTCATGGATTGATTCAATATGAAATTGATGAATACCCCTAATTTCCTTTCAGATGGAGATTGTTTAAGAAGAATGAAAAAATTTCTCTAAGAATAGTCACTTCCTGTCATTCCATGTGGTTATAGAACATAGTGTGGGTAGTAGATCCCTGAATTGGAAGAGTTATCTAAGGGGAAATTGAATTCTCGATGTTTGATTTATTCTTTTGAAACCCATTGAAGCTTCATGGTTGAGTGATCCACTTCTAACTATTTGATATGAAGATGTGGATCATCACTGGCTAGTCCATGGAAAATAGGTTATAGTTGAATCAAAACTTATTTTACTTTAAAGTCAACCTTGGTGTTTGGATATTTTATACAAAGTGATTGGTGATTCATATTAAGAGTAGTGAGTTCTTTAAGGGTTAATTCCCAAGTATTGTCCACATCTATTCAATTGTTCTAACAATGATTGGATCATGTGTTATTTGGGTATCCCTAGGGGTCCTCTTATATTGGCAGAGAGGCCTCACTATATTCGGGCAAAACATATCTGATGGAATGTTTTGTAGGCTATAGCACATTCAAATATATTTTTAAGAATGAGGAAGGATGGGTTTTCATTATGTTTTTTTTTCAGATATTTTTTCTGGATTATTTTCTTAAAAGTTCATTTTATTTGTCAAAAAATAAAAAACTACCAACTACTTAACCAAACTTCTGAAATAGATCCATTTTAAGCATGTTCAATTTTTTCTTATATACCATTCAATATTCTTGTTCATTGTTAAAGTGTATAGAGACACTAAGGTCTAATCCTCAGTGATGGTTCAAATTTAAGATTCAATTTTTTCTGTTTTCTTGTCTATTTAATGGGAGGTTTCTTTATATATCTTAATTAAATTTTTTAATGGATGATTTTTTTAAATATTTGATATCTATTGGGGAGAATTTATTATTTTGTATTTTATTCTTATGATACCCTTCATCATTTCTTTATATTTCATTAAATTAACACGCACTTCAAAATTTGTTTTTGATCAGAATTCCCATGTGTTGAGGATTTCTTCCAAGACTTAACATAACATAGGGTTGTATTATAACATATGACAAGTTTATGGTAGTTTATTTTAAGGTTCGTATAATTTATGGAATAAATATTTTAAACAAAACATCTCATTAATCCATGAAATTTTAATTTCTAAACACACAATGTTAACCTAAATAATACTCAAAGAGAAAATGCCCTCAATCACTTATTATCACCAAATCATGACTCACCCCAATAGTAGATTTATTACCCCATTGAGACAATCGTTAATATGGTTTAATTTTTTTATGGTTAAGAGTTAAAAAAATGAAAATAATTGTTTACGAAAACACGTGAATATTGAAGACTGTTAAAACTAAATTTCGATTAAGTGAAAAAAGAAAATGAATGGAATGATTTTAAACATTATTTAAAAAAATTTGGAAACATAATATTATACAATAGAGGATGGATGATAATAAGAGATAATGAGAAAGAAACATTCATTAAAATAAATTACAATAACCATATAAGAAGCTAAAAAGATTGAAAAAATGAGAGGGTGTGGGACCTGCCATCGGGACAAGCCTTTCAATGAACAGTAAAGACTAGTCGAGCAGCCATGCAATGGTGGAGAGCTGATTTCACAATGAAAATGCGAGAGAGGATATGTTCCATGTAGTTAGTTTGGGTTGTATGTAATTTTTAAAGCCTACGGGAAACAAATTCCCCTATGTCCTACGAGCCATGTAATACTTTCACCCATGGGCCTTGTAAGGATTCCACCTCACCCATTGAAAGGTGGATTATCAAAATCAATAAAAAAATGATGGAATTCATTCTATTAGGGTAAATATAATGAATCATAGAGTATTGGTATCAAAATTAGAAGCATGATATTCAAATATATTAATAAACCTTTGTAAGATCCATTATCATGATAAACTATCCTTATTTTCTCTGAAATTCCAAATCCTTTCAAGGTGAGAATGAGTATCTTTTTATAGCCAAATTTGGTGGACTATTTGCATTCAGAAATTGCCCATCACATTTCCTCGCCACATTTTCCTACCATAAAGGTGAATCTAGAGAAATATTATTATTAAATGGTTTAGATTTTTTTTTATTTTCAAACCTCAAACATTTTTTTTCATTCATGTTTTGGATAAAATATTATGGTTATTTGAATAAAAAATTGTCTTTTATCTATTTTAATCTATACATTTTCAATGGAAATTATGTGAATGGGTTTTAAAATAGGCCTATGCCCAAAAATATGAACCATTTATTCTAAAATTTCATCCACATATAGCTTTTATTTTACACTAAAAACTCTCAGATTAATTGGGTGTCTATATGAGGATTAAAGTCAATGATTGTGTGATAATGTTAATTAATAGATAGAATGGTGGGATGGATTCGAAAAAATATGATGGGACTATTTTTTGTTGATTTGGGACTTGAATTTTTTATTCTTGGGGAATTGTATTGTCCCCCGATATTTTGTAGAGAATCAATGAATTTTTACATCATTTTTGAGCCCATAAATTCTCTATTCATGGTTGGTCATGTTTTCTCAACAGATATGTTGGGCCATCATGTGTGGTCTATATGGCCCTTCACATGTTTGAATTGGAAAAATATCCCTTCTAATGAAATGTTTGAATTTTTATGAGGAACAATAAGAAAAAAATAACATTATTTGAATTAATATTTAGAAATATATGAACAAAAAATGTAGTTTTACTAAACGAACTCCAAAAAAGCACTTCTTAAGTGTTTATGATCAAACATGAACATTGATTGTAAATTAATCATTTTTAAGTGACAATTATATGATTGGTGTAATTAAAAATCATGAATAAATATGTAATATCATCCCCACTATATATAAGCTTGTTCATGTCCTCGTGTATATCAAATAAAAACATTACTAAATAATATTTTCTCAACAAAAAATATTGAAATATTTTTTTCACTAATCAGGGGGTCTAGACTAGTTCATTCATCCATAAATAATTCAGCCAAAAAATTTTATAACAATAATATTTAAAATAATCATTTCTAATGATCAGAATTAGAAATTGAAAATATAGGAACTCATAGCTTACTCCTCTCTAGATGATAAAAATTAAATTTTGTAGGTTCATTCATTCACTAACCAAAATTAAAAAATCATTTATTTTGAATGAGATCTCTGCTTCTGTTCCCTTTCCAAATGTGCACAAGACTCATGAGGTATTTTTTAGTGGGTTTTTAGTGGATATGGGATTTTTGGAATATAATGTCCATAAATGTGGAGAAGATGGGTAAATAACCATCATGGAAAAAACAATGCACAATTTTTTTGAAATAAAAAATGGACGTAAATAGAAACACATCATTGCAATGGAAAGATTGTGTGAAGGATGACACAAAAGAGATAGATAAAATTTTAAGAGCGATGAAAAGTTCAAATATTCACACGACACAATAATTCTTGTAATGACTCAAAAATATATAACATAAGTGTTATTCATTTCTTTTCATTATATATATATATATATATATTCTAAATTTTGAACATGAAAAAAATCTCACACTCATCTCCCAACCCATGTTTTATCTCCTCATGACACTAATTTTAATAGTTATAACAAGATAAAAGGTTGAAGCAGAGTGATTTTTGACCATCCCAATACACAAACTTTTTTTTGTTTTTTACACTTTTCAATATCATGTAAACATTTACATAAATGAAAATTCATTCCCCAATCTCACCGAATGAAAACCTATCCACCGTGCTTAAATAGAATCTTTCAATCAAGCATATGATAACTCACTGAATATCACGAAAGGAATACCCAAAATGAAATCCATTCCCACCACACTTAAGTTTCAATAAATTATGAAAACTAAATACATGAAGATATTTGGTGTGGTAAGTAATTGGTCTAGTAATGTGGAAATCACAGAAACGTTTTCCAAAACCTAGAAGGGGCTTCCAAAAGGAGGATCAATGT
The DNA here is from genome assembly GCA_963277665.1 of Viscum album. Taxonomy (NCBI): domain Eukaryota; kingdom Viridiplantae; phylum Streptophyta; class Magnoliopsida; order Santalales; family Viscaceae; genus Viscum; species Viscum album. The sequence continues at coordinate 588,331,684 of OY728119.1, read as the reverse complement.
AAGGGTAAATGGAGAAAATTTTGTTATTATAACTCTCATGTGGTTAAAAATTCATATATCATATTAATTTAAAATAAATTAAGAAATTTAGCACAGGGGTCCACAAAATCATGACTCACAATAAGGGGTGATAAACACATAAAAATAAAATATGATAATAAGAGATAATTCCATGAATGATAAAATTGTTCCTCATGGGTGGGGATAAATCGTTTTCTAAATCAAAATTGTGAATTCAAAATTTTTGATTTTTACACAAGATTATTTGTCCAAACATTTAATGAAAATATAAATGTTTAGAAATAAATACAAGTCATTGGACTCCCCAAGAATGTTGTAAAAAATTGTAAAATCTTACTAGTTATTAATTATGAATCTGTTTTTAAATATTTTTTTAATTTATTTTTTTAATTTATTTTTTTAAACACACTAACATGGAAGATAAAAATAAAAAAGGATATGATGAAGAAAGTGTAAAATAAGGAACGAGAGAGGAAGAATAAGAAAATGGGAGAGATATAGAGAGGAGGAAGAAGTGATAAATAAGTAGATAATGATAAATAGGTTCGCCTAGTTCGGATTTGGGGTGTTTGAATCCCTATCTAGTGGTGGGGTAGTGGAAGTTGATGTCGTTCATAATGGATGATTCATCTCTAGTGATGAGTTAAAAATTCCCAGTAACTAAAATAGAACAAAAAACAAAAAATAATTACTAATTTAATAAAAAACTAAAAATAAATTAAAACATCAAAAAAATTAAAGGAAAACCAGGGTTACCTCCCAAGAAGCACACCATTTATTTTTCAAATTCTATATAACTATTATAGACTGCCCATTGTCTGATGGTGGCCAAAAAAAATTTCAACTCTAGTGTTTTTCTAGAAAAACTTCTCCTTTAGGATGCCCAATTATTCCTTGCATAATTTTATTTCAACCTTGTTTTTATTCTTGCAATTCTGTTGGTGATGAAAAAGAATGTGGGTATCCTATATTTGTTCTTTAACTGAATTAATGATTCATTCCATCATGGGCTGTTTTTCTCTACTTATATTTTCATGATGATTCTTGATTTTTGATGGTGCATTTATGTGCAGTTTAGATAATATGATTTTGGAGTATGAGATCTCGGTTGTTTTGATCTCAATTTTTCATCACTTTAAAGTGTTGAATAATTGGATAAATTGGGATATGAGACTCAATAGATTATTCCAGATACTTTATATCAATGTTTTTACTAATAATAGTTTATTTCAGCCTCACTAGGGATCAATTTATTAATTTGGGATGAAATCTAAAAAATATCACTTCCATTGGGACTAGATAATCACACAAGATCGGGGTTCACCTCACATATAATCGAAATTTAAGAGTCATGGATAAGAAATAATGAATGTTTGATAATATGATTTGAATCCAAAAACTACCATGATGATTCATTTTCCTCATCATCATTTATATTTGACCTGGGGATATCATTGGTGAGATATAATTCTGATGACTTTTCGTGATCATTATGATCGATGGTGTTTACATTTGAATTGTCAACATCAACTTATTCATTTATGATTTGGTTAATAATGATTCAATATTAACAAACTCCTCTATCATTATAATAATAATAACATGATATATTATGGTTCAAAACACTCTCATAGAGTCTTTGAGGTGTGTGGATAGAGAATACATAGTAATTCATTTATAGGTATTGCATGGATTGAAAACTACTGAACTTGACCAGTTGGTGACCAAATTCCATGGAAAAGATGCCAGCATGGACATAAATTTTGGTTTTATATGTAATGAGGGAATTTATTACTCTAATCATAGTATATTGAAAATAAGTTGTATTACCTTCCATGTTATAGACATATAAATCATCTGGGAAGAGAAGATCATTGACCCAAACAACGACATCCTCAATTCTTCCCTTTGTATGAGAAATGCTTCCATTTTCTAACGAGTTTAAAAACCTTTTGAATGTAAGATACATTGAGTAAGGTTGGATAAGATATATTTATGAATGAAATTTATCGAGGTTCTTAGGCCTATGAGTGTACCATTGAATTATTTACTTCCAATTTAGCATTGAACTTTAAGTTCCTAGGGTCTTTGTACATCATTGGTATATACTCTTGGGTAAAAATATTTTCAATGGTCCTATTTTTCCTATTTGAGGTGCATAACTCCTTAAAAACATGGAAAACTTAGGAATTTTATTTATTGAATCCAATAGGGGAATGTTCACTTCAACTTATCTAAGAATGTCGAGAATTTCTACATCAGGTTCAAAGGATTTCCTTGGTTTAGAGACAACTTGATGAAGTGGAATTGGGTTCTTTATAGGAATGGAAGAATGAAAGGGAGTGGATTCAGTTTCCTTTTATGGTTTCATTTTCATTTCATTTTCCACATCAACATTTAATGTGTAGTTAGAGGACTCATCATGCGGCATAGAAATTTTTTTCCTTCTCTAAGTGAAATTGCACTGACATTACCCTTGGGGTTGGGTAATAATCGAGTTGGGAGTTGAGAAGAAATTGGTTGTTGATGCTAACTTAGATAAGATGAATGTAGAAAAATTTGGTATTCAAGGTTTATGAAGCTATAATGGATAATGGACGCAAGATCTTCTACAACACTTTCTCATGGTTGATTGGAGGAGAACATTGTCCCATATTTAGATTTCCCCATTTTTCTTATTTGGGAATGTGATTGTACTGGGTTGGGAATTGGGAAGGCTCACAAGGATTTTGGGATCTAAAAGGACAAGGGGAGGATTTATCTTTTGATGTTTAGGAAGAAAAGGATATGTTTTGTTTGATTTTACCACCAACTTGATCATATTGAAGTTGGTTAATATTTATAGGAGGGAACTGAGGGGGATGAAAAATGTGATTACCATACCTCAATCTAGGGTTAAGGGTAGAAGAGAAGTGCTCGGAGTGGGGTTGGTTGATGTTTCTAATGAAAATACATAATTTTTTAGGGTTATAGTTCCTTTAAGAATATGATTCATTGAGCTCCATTGGTATGAATGAATCGGATGGGTCCTTTTTATGTTATTGACAAGTGTCTGATGGATAAGCTTTTGAGCTACATATTCCACAATTCATGAGTGAATTAATATGTCTAGTGAACATAGACTGTGGAGAATATTATGTTGGGTCTTTAGAGGCCACAAATAATTGTCTCACAAGACCTATTAATTTACTCATCCACCCAATAATCTTTTTGGGATCTATGGATTAATTCACTTTTACATTTTTGACTTGATCATGTTCATGAGTATTTAGTTTTTCATGTTTGAAAAGATTTTATTTTGAGATTTTTGGCAGTTGTAGGTGTTTTATCGATAAGAGTGCCACCACATTTGACATCAATGAGTGGTCACTATATATCCAATAACCCCTCATGGATATATTGGATATTTAATTTGTTAGGGATTTGGTGGTTTTCTATGGTTTCCATAATATTTTTAAACCTCTCCCAGCACTCAAGGAGTGATTTATTAGAGGAATTTATGGATACTGGTAATTTTCATTCAAATATAGGAAAATCAAGAAGCTGGAAAAATTTCTATATGAAGAGTCACTTAAATTAATTCCATGTGGTTATTTAATAAGGAGGGAGGTATTGGAGAAATGAATTTGGGGAGTCAGGTAAGGGGAAGGTAATCCTAGGAGTTTAATTTATTCCATAAATACCCCTTGGGGATTCATTATAGATCACACCACATGTAACTATTTGTGATGAATATCTAGATCATTACGAGCTAATCTATTCAAATAAAGTAGAAGATAAATAATACCCAATTTTATATTGAAGTCAGAATTGCTGTTTGGATATTGAATACAAATTGGTTAGTAATTCATATCAAGAGTAGCACGTTCAATAAGGGTTTGTTACCGAGGATAGGCCATATCTAGATCAATTGGTTGGACAATAAACTACTCTTGAGTGATTTAATTATCAATAATGGTCCTCTTAATTTGGTAAATTTTTTTCTCTATTTTTGGGTCAAATATATTTAAGATAATGTTTCTGAGTTGATAGGGAATTTAGAGAAGTTTTTATTGATTCTGAAGGGGGTTTTATTTATGTTATTTTTAATTACGTTTTTTCATTTTTTTTTGTTTTGTAAAAAATAAAAAACTATAGACTACTAAACACACCATCCCCATAAATGGACAAATTTTAAGTATGGTATATTTTCACTTATCGGTCATTCAAAGGTCTGGTTCTCTGCTAATTTTTATTGCAGAACTCGTGTTGAATTCTTGGTATAGTACAAATTTGAGAGTCGGTTGTATTTTGTTTTGATTGAATTTTTAATGGGGGGTTTGTTTGATGAGATTAATTAAATTGATTAATAGTTATTTTTGATTTATGAAAATGATAAATATTTTTGAGATTTTGTTATTGTTTATTTTATTATTATGATATCCTTGGGATTTTTCAATTATATTTTATAAAATTAACAAGCACATCACAAAATGATTTTGATCAGAATTTATATGTGTTGAGGCTTGAGTCCAACAATTAACATAACATATGGTTCTAATATAAATCAAAACTTTTTTAAGGTAGTGTATTTACAGTTCCAATAATCCATGTAATCCACCTGTTAAACAAAAAATGTTAGAAATCCATGTCATTTTAAATTTGACTTTCATAATGTTAACCTAAAGAGTACTCAAAAAATCCCTCAATCAATTAATATCTCTCTATTATGACTTGCCCAATAGTATATTTAATAATACATTGAGATGGTTATTAATATGGTTTAATATTTTATAGTGATGATTTAAAATAAACTTAAGTGAATGGGATAAGAAAATAGTTTTATGCCCAACACACAAAAGAACAATCAGGAGATTCAAAAACAGATATTCAATTGAATGGGAATGAAAAATAAGGGAGTTATTTTGAAATTAATTTAATCAATTTTAAAAATTTATTTTTCTAATATCTGGTTTGGATGATAATAATAGATAATGAGAAAGAAACATTCATTAAAATAGAATTACAAACACAAACAAATACCAGATTACAAATGAAGAAAAATGAAATAGAAAATCAAATGAAGCATAGAGAAATGCTATCTCAAGTAAAATCATCAGTATGAAAGATCCTACAATGATTTTAGAAGATATTCGGTCATTATAAAATATCCACATTTGAAATGAAAATCCAACTCTTTTCATGGTGAGATTGAGTATTGTTTTTATATCCGAATAGAGTGGACTGTTTGTATGAAAAAACTACCGCAAAAGTTTCCTTTACAATTTTTGCATATAGACTAATGTATCACAATAACTATTATTCTCAACAGTCATATATGTGGATTTAGATAGTCAATCCTCTATATTTTTTGGCCATTCGAATTTTGGATCCAAATTAATGTCAATTTAAAATAACAATTTTATATTTTCAATTTAAATCCATCATTTTTAGAAGGCCATAATTAGAATGGGTTTTTTAATATGAATATTCCATAAAATTAAAAAAAATCTTCAAAAAGTATTTTTAATATATATTTTCCTTTACAATGAAAAATCTCAAACCAATTTGGTGTCTATATCACGAGAATACTCAAGGATCAAGTTCTGATTTTAATTCCCATACAGAATGTTGGGGTAGAATTAAAAACATCAGTTGGCCCATTTGATTGTAGAGTTGGGCCTTGAAATTATTATATATGATGAATTGTATTGTCCCCTGACATTTTGAGGAGAATCAAATAATTTGGAATTATGGATTGAGCCAATAAATTATATCTTTTAGGATGGTCATGTATTTTCAACAGATTTATTTGGCATTTTTGTGTGGTCTATGTGGACCTTCACAAGGCTGAATTGGACTATGATCCCTTATAATGATATGTTATAATTTTTATCAGGATAAATCAAAAAGGAATAACATAATTTGAATTAGTATTTTGAATTATTTGATGAAAACATTAAATTATAGTATAATTAAATGATCACAAACAATGCTCTTCTTATGTGTTTATGATCAAAACATGAGCATTGATTAGAAATTAATCATTATTAAGTGACAATTATATTACAGTTGTAATGTAAAATCATGAAATAATATTTAATTTCACCACTATAAATATAATTTATATATTTTTCTAAATAAAAAATAAAAACTCCTATCTCTAAATCATTCGTAAGGATAATTGTCCCATGAATCTTCAATTGATGTGACACATATGCTACCACCATGTAATTTTTCAAGATAACACATTTCAATAATTTCAATTATGTATCACTATATTTCACAAACTATTAGTCAATATAGAGTAGTGTAAGAACAAGTGCACCGAACAACCATATTTTTAGATCTATAATATTTTATTAACATTAATCTTTCAAACAAAACATAGATACCTTCCACATCAACTTGGATAGTGGATTTAATTAAAATGGTAAATGTCTCACAATTCATTTTTAGTATCCACAAAATATAAGAAAACTATTATTCTCAATAAAATTGGTTAGATTGGGGAACTACTGAGTAACTTTTGTCTCTGATAAATCCACAGATATTCCCTCTATGGTACCTATATGACCAAAAAATGTTAGTTTCTAGAGAAATAATCCACACTAGTTAAGTTTTTAACACATATTCTCAATCATAAATGACTTCAGCATAATATTTATAGTATCTTAATGCTATAACATTATCTTTGAATATAAATGAATATATGATATAAATAATATTATAAATTTATAAAGGTATTCTATAAAAACCCTATAAATTAGATCCATGAAGACAGAAATCGAAATTTATATGACTGGATGAAATCATTATAAATTCATAATTTAATACCACATACTGGTGTTAGTAATGGGTATATTCTACATTTTGAACCTTAATTCATAATATCTATATTAAATGTATTTCATGAAAAATATAGAGCTCTATGTTAATGATCAAATTAATATTCAATATATGGAAGATGATACATTTTCTAGATTGTTACATTTCCTAATTCCAAATAATCGATAAAAATATGCATTAAATCATATTTTTTCTAAACAAAAATAATAGGTGAACCACATGTTTACTCACTAGGGAATATGGATATAATTTTTAGATTATCATATAATTTCTCATTAAATTTCTATAACTTAATTGGGGTTATTCTATAAAGTCTTCAAAATATGAATGAAACTAGGTATGTGTTCTATTAGGAGCTCTAATTCACAATTTGTGTTATGATATAGTGAAACATTAATAAATAAATCATCATAAGCTCATAGAATACTCTATATCTTCAATGTTGTGTTTCTCATGAACCATTTGTGTTAAATACCCATCATGAATATGTATTAAGACCCATATGATGGATGTAATTTCTATTGGAATTTGACATTCAACCTCACAATAATAGATTATAATAGAATGATTCTTGGTAAAAACAAATTGACATCCCTTATTTGAAAATTGATATGGGATCTATATAAGGAAAGATATAGCATTCCCAAAATCACACCAAATCTAACTATATGTTGATTAACATGACTTGTGTGAAGAAAAATCCCACTAACATCAATCTGATTGGACTTGTAGACTTGATATTGAATCATCATACCATTATAATTTATCACTAATTATCCAATATCTAATCCTTGTGATGGTGATGTGATACTCTTATCAGATTACCTAGATATAAATGAGGGGGTATAACTATATATAGGTCATTAAATGTTCTTGAAGATACAATAACAATATAATTCTCTATTATATTCTACTTCTCATCATTTAATTACACCAAAAATATATAGTGTGATTATATGTTAATATTAATCATGTTAAGATATAATTTGATAACGGAAACCATTCATAAGAATTCCAAAATTATTACACAATTTTTACCCATTTATATTCTAGTTTCATCCTATATAACTTATAAAGTCGGTTATTTTAGGTTCACCTCTCTTATTAGTAATAACCTAATCACCGAAAAAATAGTTTAACCAATCATAAAAAATTAATAAACCCTACTTTGAAACCAACATAGGCAAAGAAATTATAACATACATCCATATACACCATTTTTAGGCGTTTATTGACTATATATCTCAATACTACACACCCTAGAACCATTAATATTTAGTAATCAACTTATTTTAATAATTTATTCCAAAATATTTTATAGAGTTCTTCTCACACATTTCCTTGTTAGAAATATCCTACATAATACACTTCTTCATAAAAGGGTTATATTTGATACTCAATAAGGGTAAACATGAGAGATAAAAATAAATTTACCTAAAGGTGCATAAAATAAATATTTGCGTATAAAAAATGATCATATATTATAAAAAATACACAATAAGTCATTGACCTTAAATCAAGAGTCCTGGAATGGGGATTTTTCATTACAAAATAACATAATTCATATGAGTATAAAATTATGAATAATCAATCATGATTCATGTGAGAACAATATAATCATAAGAAAAATATTATTTCAATTCACGTAAGCATGAAAAATAATTTCATTAGTCAAGGATTGCTTCTAAGGCCATCATAACACTATAGAAAGAGTCTCATAATGGGTTGGGTTCACACTGTATTCCCATATACATTGTTGTCAAAGTCCCATAGTGGACCAGGTTCACTCCACCATTCACATTCATATTATATCATAAGATATCATGTTTTACCCAAATCAATGTATTTCTGCATAGTTCAATTCCCACCCCACATATAGTGAAAACCATGAGTATATGTTCTATAATATTGAAAAAATATCAATCATTCCATAATAGCTTAATTAATCCATTGGAAAGACAATGGTTTCATAAAAACCACCCTAGAATATTATCATCGTAATATAAAAAGATAATGAAATTGGATGGTATCATTATTGGATATCCAAATGGATGCATAATATTCCTTATGTGATATTTAGATAGATGAAAAGTACTTCAATAAAATATTTGGAAATTATGTTTCAAAATACGAAGATATATCATCTTCTTTTTTAAAAATTTTAAACAAAACAAAATTCAAAAAAATGTAAATGTGGTATTCTTTGAAAAATCATGGAACCATTTAAAGGAAGATTCATAAAAAATAAATGACTTGACAATGTAAGAATACCTCCATGTCATAAATGGAAAATAAACATTATTATAAAATAAATGTAAATAAATTCAAAAATTACTCATTGAGAAAATTGTTAAGAATATTTGTTTAAAAATATTTTAAAGAAAAATAAAATTAGTATATAATAACCTTATAAATCATTAAATAAATTTAGGACTTCAATAAAACAATATTGAAAAACTACGATATAGAGGATAAAAAGTCTATACTAAAATGGATAAATAATGTCGAATTTTCATATAAATACTATTTAATTATTATTGTTTTCCAAACAGAGGAAAAATTAAAAATTCATTAAAAACTATATAAATAACTATAGGATAATAAAATTTTAGAGGTTTAAAAATGGAAAAAAAATTGATTCACCCAATGGAAGTTGAAACATAAATAATCGAGGTAAAAATTGAGATTGTAGAAAAAACCTTTTCATCATCATATCTTTTGAATCAAAACATCATTAAAGGATAACATGAAATTGATATTTAAAAACCATTAATATATATATATCTGTGTGTCTGTGTCTGATATATTATTAAATGGGGATGTATACAAATATTATAAACTATTATAGGTTCATGAACATAACATCATACTCTCCAAAAACCTAGACCTTGTAGTTATGTTTGATTATTGGTAGATAGTACAAGATTCCCTAGAGTATTCAGACATTTCATTGTCAATGAAATATATATAGATAAATATTTTTCACATTACACCTGAGAACACAAATATTGAATAAAAACTCAATTAGAACATTATCATCCATTCTAGTGGTATTCGTGATAATTACACAGAGTTCTCTTATATGTTTCCAACGAAAATTAAAAAATAAGGGTTATCTCAGATTCTTGGTAAGTAGTTGTGACATGAAAATCAATAATAAATAATAACGAAAAAAATCATGGAAAAGGAAAATATAATATTAAAATGAATCCAAAATTTATTAAAACTAAGATAATATGATGTCTATGCCAAAATATAATAACATGGAAAATAATTTTTGATCTCAGAAAAATGGAATGTGTAATGCCAGACATCATATTCATGTCTTCAGTGCCTTATTCTAAGATATCATACATATATAGGATAGAACAAAACAATATCCAAGATATTTTTTCTCATTAGACAGATCTATGTAACGACGGTATATCCACATCAACCCCACCCATCTCTAATTAATTCGAAATCATTCATTAGATGTTTTGAAAAGATATTTCATAACATTTCATAAGGAATTTATCAATTTATCATGGAAAAAATAAAAAAGTATATCATTATTATTGAAATAAATAATTAAAATGCATCATCATTTCATATAATAGTGTGGAAATCTAGATAATATCCCAAAAGTCAACATAGAAACTATAGGGTATTTTAAATGTAAGAGTTTGTACAGTTTTGAAACATATTATGATAATGCAGTATTGTGGGAATATTAAAAGTGTTGGGTTATCAAAAAAGATATTAATTGAGTTATGTAGTTTGTAATTATAGGATACTAAACTAATGGAAGGAAATCATTTTATTATAGTTTTCAAATATCACGTGAATTACCAAAATAATATCTAAAGGAGTGTTAAGGTAGGTGTCCAATCATAAGACCATTAAATATGCCTAGAGTGATGATTAAGTTGATACTAAACCTATATTTTTTTGGTGACTACCCATTGGTGTATCTATTAATCAACTACATCTAATATCTTGTATCAACAATGGGGTTTAATTTTTGGGAAAACCACCCACACATTACTTTCCACAATTTATGATTCTTATGCATTATGATGGATTACGTAATGTTTCAATAAAAATACCCTTAATGATAGAATTTAAAAAAGAAATTAAATAACATGAATAATTATGGAATCATGATAAAATATATAAAATTGGAATCAACTACAAAATATAATAAAACCAGGATTTATAACATAATCATACCTCAATGAATTGAAATTTGAGACAATGAATCCTAACCTTAATTCCTTATTTCCACGAAAGAACATGAATTTTTTTTTTAAAAATAAAAATATGTATTACACATTTGAAAAACATATTCATATCTATAACATTTTAGAAACTTATTTTACAATTTCATATATGTAAATAAGTTAGAAATTATTTATTATTGATATCATGTGTGACAAAGCTTGATCATATTAAACTAATTTAATAATAAAGCTGTTGTTATTTATTCTTCTAAAAAATGTACTCATTAATATATAATTTATGGTACTAAAATTTATAACATATATTTATTTCTAAAAATATTATATCATCCCATAAGTTGTTTATATATGTTCTGTGAATGTGGAATCCTTGTCAGCTTATTTTGGTAAATTTAAAAAAATGATATTTTAATAATAAATTAAATAATAAATATATAATATTTAAAACAATAAATAGATAATTATTTTGTTATAAAGTAATAATAATAATATTTTTTATTTCCCTATAGTCAATCATGATAGAGTTTTATAGTATTGTTCCAATATGTGGTTAAACCGACCCAAACATGAAAGCACTATTTCTCAATGGGTTATATAAGTATATAACATCATTATATAAAATAATAATTATATTATTGAAAATAATTATCATTTTAATAGTATTTTATGTGTTATTTGAAAAATATATAAAATTGAAATACAAAATGTGAATCATTACTCTTTGCTGGTGGTATTCTATATGTAAAAACATACGCCGTTTTCATTTTTTTCTTTGAAAAGTTCGAAGGTATGGAATGGTTTATAAAATAAAAATCCTAAAAAGGTTATTGGAAAAAAATTAGTTCATTAATTACTCCTTTATGATCATTCATTTTAGTTGGTTAATAAATACAAGTTATGTCATTCCTCAAGTTAGTAGTCCACACATTCAAATGATGAAATTTTTATTTTTTTCATTGAATTAAATGGTTTGAAAGTAAATATTACTTTTTATTTTTAGAGACATAAAAAAATTGAATATATAATATTTTTTAATAAATCATATCATTAAAACAAACATAATAATTATTTAATAAAAATGGATGACATCAATTTGTGGTGTCTGCAATCTATAAGTACAACTATCGATGTTCCATTTGTAATAATGAATATAAATGAATAATTAAGGATTGTAAAATTATTATAATAAAATATTTGTATTTAGTTATATATAATATATTTTATTATAGTTGTTAAAAAAAATATTTTACAGGAATATTAACAAGAAACATGACTAAGAATGAGTTAATACTTACATCGATAGCATGATTTTTCTCTTAGAAATATCCCTCGAATTGGAGAGATTAATCTAAAGAATGGTGACCAATGAAATAAGTAAGAGGGGGTGGTTGTAGAAGGAAATAAATATCATATATTTATAAAAAAAATTATGGTAATGGTGTAACATTATGTGGTGGAAAGATTCCATTTCATAACTGAACAAAATGAGATTTTTGTAAATACTCAAGATATAATGTTTGGCATGTCATTTTCAAAGTATGGTGCCTCCTAAAAAGAAACATAATTGAAGGGATATATGTATTTATACATCTATATCTTAAATATATCATTAAGAGTTATGTTTTTCAGTTATTTTGTCATTTTTCATTTAATTTCTATTTCTACTATTATTTACTTTTTCTATGGTAACTATTTTTTACCCTCAGAAAATTAATTTTTGGACCAAAGTTAAAATTGAAATTAATAAAGAATTTTATTTATATGATTGAAAAATAAAAATAACATTAACAATTATATTTTTTTGGTTTGAAAAAATCATTTAAAAATAAATCTTCATAAAATGTAAATATTTTATTCAGGAAAAGATTGTTTTTAATATCAAATTTTTTATGTAAGATATAATTATGGTTTTTTATTTTTATTTTAAAAAATGGTTTATTATAAAAAAAATAAATCTCATATGGATTTAAAATAATTCCAAAACACAATTTTTGAAAAATAACGTTTAATAAATTTAAAATATGGAAAATCGATTATTTATTATAATTGAAAAAAATAATTTTGTTCTATAAGGTAAATATAGGTTATATAAATTAAAAAAAATCATTAGAATTAAGAAAATTATTTCTTAAGTAAATATTAAATCTATTGAATTGTTTTTTGAAATTATAAGTCTTTATTATATGCCTCTAATGTCATAAAGTTAAATAATTCTACCAAAAAAACATTATTTTCAATATTTTTATAAAAATCACTTCTCTCGAAAAATACTAGAAATTTATCTTATGATAATTTTCATATTATAAATTCAAAAATGAGGTAAATATGAACAAATTACAATGAATATTTAACATCTATATAAATTCATGAATACATTCTCTTTAGAGTTCACATTATATAATAGTATTGGAATGTAGTGTTTAACTCATATTATAGGATCTCGGGTATTACATATCCCCCATAATTAATTTAATACTTGAAATTGAATATAGGTTGACTACTAGAAATTGTATGTTATTATTTACTCATAGCTTCTTTAGGTTCCCATGTTTCCCCATATAGTTTGGGATTTCTCTAAAGGATATTGAATAGCTAGTTTTTTTGATTCTAAAACTCTTTCTCTCTGGTGTCAGGATTTTGGATATGCTATTAATTTCGATACATGACAAATTCTAACTCTATTTCATTATATATGATAATATATGATGGATTTAATAAGTATTTCATCAATAATGAACCATATATGAAATCATATTCTTTAGAAAATATTGGTGTTATATCCAATCAATAATCTACACGTCAAATTCACTTTATAATTTCCAAGTGGCAAACGAATTAATGGAATAAATCCCCTTTTTACTGAATCTATCAACTCTAATACATTGATACATTTTTAGGAATATATGATCACCGCATGAAATTTCAATTCTTTCAATCAATATTTATTATATATCTCTTTCCTTATTTGAGTTGTTTTGATATGGTTTTCAATAATCGGTACATTCTCAGTTACCTCCTTTATATGTTCTAGTCCTACTAGATTCTTTTATCTAAATTAATACCAAGAATATGGAATATGAAATCTCTTTCCATATAATTCCTAATATAGTCACATCCTACTATTTCAGTAGAAACTATTATTGTATGAAAATTACACTCGAGGTACACACTAATCCCATATTAATAGAATGTTACAAGAACATAATATCAGAAATAAATATAGTGTTTGAATAGGACACTAGTACATCCACATGATTTGAGGATGATGGGAGGTGATAAAATGCACCTTTGTATCAAGAGCCTTTAAATACTTTTCCATGATTTTTATGTCATCCAACAGTAATAATCAAATACCATTGATAGAGTTTCCTTATGAATTATAATAATTTAATTGATATAAATTTAAGAATGTCACTTAAGGGTAGGTCTTCCAATATGGATAATAAATTTGAAGACTTCATAGGGTGATCAATAATGACCCATATAAATTCTTTCTTCCTTGGACTATTGGGATGTCTAGTAAAACAGTCCATTTTAATATTTTCCATATTCCATATATAAATATGAAGAGGTTTCATGACTACCCTCTGATGTTTTATTACATCCCTGAATACATAGTTGAGAGTTTAATAAATTATAACATCACACAAAAAAATTGTCTTCAATCCCTATAAATAATTTTGAAACAAGGGTGTATAGATAAATTTGAGATGTTTCATTTATCTAATATCCCCCGTTATTAGTTAAGGTATAGATGAAACAAATATCCTATTATCAAACATTAATAATCCACAATTATATAAAAATTCTATAAATTATCAATCATTCCCTAGTTTTATCCTCATTTTTAAATCCTCATAAACCTTCTTGGAATTATCTAACATTTCCATGTAGTGGTGGTTTTGAAATTTCATGTAAAATGAATGGTGGATCACCATGCATAAAAATTAATATATCCATATTTACTAGGACCCTAAATAAAGGATCCTTACTAATAATTTTCCATGTCATTACTCCATGTTCCCTCTTACGAAATGCATCACCACCTTTTTTTCTTCCTAGGGTGGTAGTGTACTAAGAAATAATAGTCATTGAGTAACTCAAAACATCATATTTTCCACTGGATGAGTTCTTTATCAGAGAAAATATAAATTGAACTTTTGTCGTCTGTGTATATTATACGCTTCATTCCCTTTAGATATAGTACATCGATATCTTTAGAGAAATGTATACTACTACCCACCCAAGGTCCTGAGTTGAATATTCCTACTTTTGGATCCCAAATTTCATTAATTAATTAGATTCCACTATATAATTCTAAAAAATAGAAAAAGATACTAATCTATTTGATTCATCAGTATATATTATAGAGGAGTAATTTCATGAGGGTAAATTAAGTAATATTTTATTGATTAATCTCATCAATAACACTTCAAAACATTCTTTGCTATCCATATACCCTTTGAATTTGACCCCTTTACATGTTTACGTAGTTAACGAGCTTTCCAAAAAAGAAAACATTCAAAGAAACTTCTGATAATAATCTTTTAAACCGAGGAAACTATTTATCATTGTTAAATTAATCATTTTAAGACATTATTTGAAATACTTTATCTTTGATGTATCAACATATATTATATCAATGGAGATAATATTGAAAAAGAATAACCTTCATAGAGAAAAAATAATTATTATTGAATTTCTTATATAATGACTTTTCTCTAAGGCTCTGAATCATTATTGACATAGAGTATTCATATTGTTTATATATTTTGGATTATTTCAAGATAACGTCAACTAATACCACCATGAAATTAAATATATAGTTATTGAACAATCTATTCATCAAATCCACAAAATTAGAAGGTGTATTTTTAATCTGAAGAGAATTATTATAAACTCATAATATACTTATCTCCTATAAAATGTCATATTCTGTATATCATCCCAATTAACCACCAATTAATTACTACATGAGAGAATATTTATCTGTGATAAATATTGAGCTCCTTGAGTTTTATTAGATAATTCCTCAGTTAGTGGTAATTGATACATATTCTTTATATTAATGACATTGACCTACCTATAATGGATAAAAAGTCTCATATACCCATATTTAATTATTAAAATAAAATAAGGGATTAAAATCCTGAAACATCCAGACATAAAAATGCAATATCACACGAATCAGGATTTTTTTTTCAATTATACCAACTCCACTAGTTCCATTCTCTATGGAGTTTTGAATATGGGTCTTACATTATGAATGAGATTAACAAAAAACATATCTTCAGGCTCATTTGGATGACCGGGAAATATCATTTGAAATACATCAATGTATTTTTGTAAAATGGGTAAATCCTTTATCCTTAATATTTCCTTCCCATAAAATGATAGTATTTTCTATTCCTCTACATGATTAATTTTCATAAGGAGAGATACTAGAGGAGGGTCAATTAAATAAATGGGAGGTGTAGTATCCCCCTTAAAAAAGGGGATTATATACCCCATTTATGAATAGTAATATCATCATCCTAAAAATAAATTTGCGAGTTATACATTTGTAGAAACACCATAACAATTATTATGTCTAAATCAAACATAAATATAACTATAATGACGTCCACCAGTGAATATCTTTGAGTATTATCAGTAATTAATCAATAAACCTTCATTGCAACAGGAATTACATTAGATTACTTAAATAGAAACTCATTTCTTAATGTATAATCATTTGATTAAATGTTATTAAAAATATATACGATATAAATGATTAAAAATTTCCAAAATCAACTAAATAATTTATATAACATTTAATTTAGGGTCAACGTACATGTTATTAAGCCATTTGGTACATCAAACTCATATATAGTGACTGAATAACATTATCCTTTATCCTAAACTATTTTCATAGGTCAATTACCATGATCTTAAGGGAATTGGTTTTCATAGAAACCACTTCCTTATAACATTACCATTTATCATTAGTATCTTTTTACTTACCTTCTCATTGCCAATATTGATATACTTTTTCTACACTATTGAAATAAAAACTCATTTACTTCATGAGGTTCCCTAAGTATTTCCTTCCAATGATATTACATGTGGGAAAATCCACTCTTACTTTTATCCCCATTGACATAAATTCTATTATATTGTGATAAGAAAGCCTTATTCTTGAGATTTCATATGAAGAAATAATTAATAGAGAACCCCATTATCATATTAATGGAAATTCAGACCATATCCACATATTATTAAAATGACATAGATACTAATGACCCTTGATTGATCAAATTTCTACCATAGTATTGAAGGTTTTGGGCTCAGCAGAAGCATGGTTGGGACAGGACCCAACATAGATTTTTACCACAATCAATGATTATTCCAGGATGAATATGAAAATTAATGTCGGTCTCCACGAAATATAATCAAAGATTTAGATAAAGAAGAAAGAGGCATGAGTCCTTAGATAGGATCTTGCATATCATGTTTATAATTAAGTAAATTAATTTTAGAAAGAATAATTATACCTGTATCTATGGTATTTGTCTTCATTGATGATTTTGATCATCCAGAATGACCCTTATAGATTATCTTTTTTCACTTTTAAGGATCCAAACTAGAATCCCTCTAGTGGTTGTCTACACATGTTTTGATGGAATCTGAACGACACCGCTCATTCTCCAGGTGCTATCATAGCGAAGCAAGTGTCTTGTGTCAGTCACTCTTGATTTCTTCTTCTTCAGCCTTGAAAAATTTGTCTCGTTCTTAAGAGGGGAGATAAGAGGATTCGAGAGAGAAATTGTTTGGCTCAATAATTCTGAATTCACCAGGCGTGTGGATTGGTGTCTGGCTCAATAGGTGTATATGCCAATTTTTATACATGGAATTTCAGTTACAATATTTAATTGCATAGGAAAAATTAAATACATTAATGAACATAGAGAAAACCATTACATTTAATAATAATATCACATCAGTATTTATGGTGTGTCAACTTGTGCAAAATAGAATTATAAATAATATTCCGTGTTATTAAATAATTGCAATGTAATTTTATTTTGTGCCATCTAGTTAAATAATTATTTTCCATTTTTCAAATAATTAGGTTACTACTGGAACAACCTTGATTCTCTAAAAATATACTTCCATTTATTGGACACCTGAATAAATAAATAAATAACTTATTCTCTAAAATAAATATTTTATTTATGAACTACTAAATAAATATTTGTTAAATTTTAAAAAAAATTAATATATTTTATTTAATTTATTTGATCATTTTAACATGAATAAAATCATTCCATGGACTTGAGAATAATATTTGATTCCTTAATTAAATTCACATAGAATTTAACCTAGACCACCAAAAACACATAATGTGTGATCCTCTAGGATTATTTCTCATTAGCATTAAGCGGGCTTGCCTAAAGTCCAAGAAAACTATTTAGAAATGGTTCAAGGCACCCAAGAGAAAAAACGTTAAGTCGCAACAATGACATCCACATACAGACACTCTCAATTTAATATAATCCCTTTGTCGCTATATCTCATCACGAAGTTTTCATGATTATTTCATTATCTTATATTCATAATATGTCGTTCTTTGATTACATGAAAAATATCATTGTTACACCTTGGCCATTGAATTTCGCATGGCAATTCTATTTCAATCAAATGGTCATGATATCAACTTCCATAAATGTAAGGGAAAAATCCTTCCTCGACTTATCCATTAATAAAATGTCACTCATGATGCACCCAATGTCCCCTACTTCCCACCAGCTATCTGCATGACGGTTTTCATCAGTAAATCAAAGTGCGTAAGTCATGACACATATTAATGATAATAATAAATCATAAGGATCATTAACAATGCTAGGACATATAAATATTTGATGACACCAAAACATGTTGATTTCCTACTATTGGTTCTGTTATAATAATCTCTTATCTTGGAGATTACCAAGTGTGAACTTCATGATAGGAAGTATCATCTGCTTACGAGTACTCACACCTAAAAATATGCAAGCTATGTGTCCCATCATTGCATGTCATCCAACAAGAGAAATAAATTTAAGAATATTGTTATAGCATTTCTAGGTTATCATCGTAGCTGGGAAAAACTAGGACCTTATCAATGTAACAAATACTTTAGTACATTATTAGATCATAATCATGCATAACAATAATTAATATGTGATAAAACATCAAATATCCATGTAATCAAAGTAAAACCACTTTGTTCAAGGACACAAACTCTTAAAAACTCCAATTTGAACTAGATTCCAACTACATACGACTTTCAGTCCATTGACCTCACATGATGAAAATGTTTCTACTGACCCATGGCTTTAGTCTATGGGACCACTACATTGCCTTCCATGGAAATACTGCTCACTGCAACTTCACCTCTCTAAGAAAACATCCTCAAGAGATGATACTTTTAAAGTATGTGATTCATCCGCTGATGTGACCTTGGCTCTTTCTCAAGAGCCACCACTACAGTATTATCAAAATACAGTGTGTTGGGATCATTACTTCTAGGTATAGAATCTAGATCCACGATGAATCTTTACATCCAAACTACTTCTTTAGTAGCCTCAGAAGCTGCGATATACTCAGACTCTGCTGTAGAATCTATGACCACACCCTTCTTTGAGCTCTTCCAGCTCACTAGACCTCCATTCAAGGGTAATATGTATCTCATTTGTGACTTCATGTCATCTTGATCAGTCTGGAAACTAGAATCTATATATCCTCAGATGACTAGTTCCTCATATCCTCCATAAAGCTGGAACATATCCTTTTTAATCCTAAGATACTTTTTGATATTCATGAATTCCATCCAATGGCGGTCACCTTGGTCATCATGATATATACCTTCCACACTCAATGCGCAGGAGATATCTAGCCTAGTACATAACATGGCATACATGACTTATCCGATTACTGATGTGTATGGAGTCCTTGCCATTATCTTTCTTTCCTCATGTTTCTGAGGAAACATTTTAAAATAATGATAAATTCCATGAGATTCTAGAAACAATTCCCTCTTGGATTGTTCCATTCTGAATCTCTTCAGTATCTTTTCAATGAATGTACTTTGACATAGGCCCAACAATCTCTGTGATCTATCATGATGTGTCTTGATCCCAAGAATATACATTGCTTCACCCATGTCTTTCATGGAGAAACATTGATTCAACCATGCCTTAATAGACTGTAAGAATGGTATCTCATTTCCAATAAGTAATATGCAATCAACATATACTATTAGAAAAATGACGACACTCTTATTAAACAGTTTGTAGACACAAGGCTCACATTCATACTTGATAAACCCAAATTATTTTATGGCTTCATCAAAATGAATGTTCCATGACCTGGATTCTTTCTTTAATCTTTAAATGGATTTTGGCAACTTTTATTCCTTATTGGCATCCTTTTGAGTCACAAAACCTTTAGGTTGTGTCATGTAGAAATATTCCCGAAGGGTCCCATTAAGGAATGCTATTTTTACATCAATTTTCAAAATCTCAATGTCCTGGTATGCCACAATGGAAAGTAGAATTCTGATGGATTTCAACATTTTAACTGGAGAGAAGATTTCATCATAGTCAATTCCTTAACATTTTTTAAAACCTTTTGCAACCAATCATGCCTTATAAGTATGAACATGTCCTTATGTGTCTAGTTTTTTCTTTAATACCCATTTCTGACCAATATGACTTAAATCTAATAGAGGATCTTTCAAAATCCAGACTTGGTTTTGGTACATGGAATCTATTTCAGAATTCATGGCTTCATTCCACCTAGAAATTTCTATGCCACTTACTACTTCCTTGTAAGCTATAAGATCATTATTATCAAATAATAAGGTGTCACTATCTTTGGTAACTAGAAAATCGTATTGTTTCGGATCTATAACCTCTCTTGTACTCCTACTCATTACTTGTGTATAAAGAACATCTTCTTCTTCCATAGGGATATATGAAATCTGTTCATATACCAACTCTTGTGTACCTTGATCCTCGACTTCGTTGAAGTCTATCTCACTCCCACTATATCTTTTGGAGATGTGCTCCCTCTCAAGGAATATGGCATGTCTTGCCACTATAACATTTTTGTTTAATTGGTTTTATAGGTAATATACCCTTGTTTCCTTGGGGTATACTAGAAAGGTACACTTTATGCCTCGGGGAGGGATTTTGTTACCTGAAGAGGCCTTAACAAATGCTTCTCTACCCCACACATCTAAATTCGATAACATGGCCTTTCTTCTACTCTAAAAATGATATGAAATACCATTTAACAATTTAGTTGGTACTTGACTTATTATGCATGATTCTTTTTGTAACGCATAACCCCAAATGGATGATGGATGACTTGCATGACTCATCATTGATCTCACCATGACCAACAGGGTGCGGTTTCTCCTTCGCTCACACCATTCCAATGGGATGTGTTTGGATGAGTTAGTTGGGATATGATCCCAAACTCCCATAAGTAATCAATGATTTCTTGATTAAGATATTCTCCACCTTGGTCTAAGTGAAGTTTCTTAATATTCTTACCAAGTTGGTTCTCAACTTCATTCTTGTATTCATTGAACTTTTCAAAAGAACCCGACTTATACCTCATTAGGTAGATATATCCATATCTACTATGATGATTAGTAAAAGTTATGAAGTATGAGTTCCCTTCCCTTGCTTCAACTGGAAATGGTCCACATACATTGGTAAGAACCAATTAAAGATGTTATTTATCCCTTCCACCATTCCCACTAAATGGGATTTTTGTCATTTTTTTCATGTAAACATGCATGAAATACACCCAGAGGTTTTAGTTCAAAAGAATATAAATATCTATCTTGATGTTACTTTGCCAAGAGTTTTTCGTTTACATGACCTAGTAGGTGATGCCAAAGTTGGGTGTGGTATGAGTCATGTGAAGTATCATTGTTAAAAATTTCCATTACATGGTTTGTGTAATCCTACATGTAAAGTCCATTGTATAAATGTGCCCGACCATAACAAATGTTGTCTTTGTAATAGAAGAAACATTCATTTACAAACATGATACAAAATTCATATGTATCTAATCTGGATACCGAAATAATGTTTTTAGTAATAGAAGGAACATAATAACAACCCTTTAATACCAAGATCATCCCAGTTGGAAATGTGAGGTTGTAGTCCCTTACAGCTATTGCAGCAAGTCTGGCTCTATTGGATTCTTGTATATGTACTCCACTAGATCAATCTTCTGGAATATACATGGTTATAGAATTTGGATACATATGTGAGCACCATAGGCTATATCTAATAGTCAATTTGTGGAAACAGATAGATTGCATTTGATATCAAATACACGATAAGATTCTCCTTGCTTCTTAGGTTGGGTGTAGTTCTTCTTCTAGTGACCCTTCTTGCCACATGCGAAAAAAATAGCCTCATATTCCCTTTCATCCCATTTGATCTTCCTTTTCATGGAAGTTTGTAAAGAAGCGTTGGGCCTAAAGCTCTTTTCCATCTCTTTCCACTTATTCACAACAAGGATAGAAGGATTTTTATGCTTCAAATATTTGTCCACATGGAGAATGGGGACAAGAAGATCTGATAGAGACTTCTGAATGTTGTTCCTATTGAAATTGACAAAAATGTTAGAGAAGCTCTGAGGGACTGATGCGAGAATGAGATGGGGCCCCAGTTCATCGGGGAGTTTAACCACTAGAACCTCCAGGCGCTAAATATATCCAATGAACTTGACTATATGAAGCCCAGCTAGGGCATCTTCACCAAGCATACTCTGAAAGTGTTCCATAGAGATATCAATACTTTCGTGTCTTGATCTCTCATAGTAAGACCACTGTGTTTCTCGAGCATACTATAAACATCCATGTTTTCATGAGACATCATGAGATCACTATACATTGATGATAGAATCAAACATTGAACGTCAACCGCATCGTTCATATGTTTCTCATAGACCTGGAAATCCTTATCACTTGCCTCTTTGGTATGCTGATTAGGTAATGCGGACACAAGTACCTAATACTTATGTTCATGGTTTAGGATAACCCGGAGTCATTTAAACCATTCCTGGAAGTTACTATTAGTAATGATGTTGTCTTTATCCAGAATTGAATATAGGGATAATGTGGTTGGAGAGTTTTTCATTTTTATTCTACAATTAAAATAGAAGATCATTTGTAATTTCTTGATTACATTTTAAAGAAATAATAAATTTCATTAAGTCTCCCACTATTTTATCAAGTCCAAATATCCCTCACCATTAAACACGGAATGTCCAATTTCTATGAAATTATAGTGTCAAGGATCAATATTTCCCTTCACATAACCCCAAAAGGGTTGGTAAAGCTATTAGAAGGTATTTAAGTAGGCAAGTCTTTTCCAAATACAGGTTTTCATATCCTTGATATGTTGAGTGGACTCCCCAATTCCGAAATCATGACTTTCGATTTCCTCAATGATTGCCTCCAATATTACACCATGTATAGAAAGAGATACTCCTCTTGATGTAATATGGTTATGTTAACCTGAATCCTTTCATAAGAGATTCTTGTATAAAATTAAGTGTCCCAACATGGTTTGGTCAAACATATAGTTATATTGATTTTTTCCCTTAATCAAGTAACAAAATTCTTGTTTTTACATTAAATTTTAGTTTAGGTATTATTTATCTCTTATGTGTGAATTTCTTGTTAACATAGTCACACGCATGTAAATATTAGGTGAAACTTACTTATGTGATTAACTATAAAGGCCAGGGGTTTTGGGGTCCATTACATGATGAAAATTTTATGTTTCGGGTGATCTCAGTGGTCTAAATGGCCAGCCCAGCTTCTGGGTGAAGCTTAAGACTCTTAGAGGTAGCCTCGGCCTACCAGTTGCCTCGATGTACTAGGTGCCTCGGCCTACCGGTGGCCTCGGCCTATTGGTAGCCTTAGACAACTGGTAGCACGGTCTACCAGTAGACCTAGGCTACCGTTGACCTCTCCACGGATTTTCTAGTAGCACCTCCCTTTTTACGAATTGGTTTTAAACCGTGTTTTGACCCCTTTAGGCCTATTTTAAAGCCCATTAATGGCGTTTAATTAAATGATTGTTGAGGTACACTCCTTAAATGAATAACCATGCATTTTGGTCATGCCTTTAACCGCATTTTCAGAAACACATGTAGCGCATCTTGTGAGGAGTCCTTACTTTGTTAGGGAGGTGTGCGTCAGTTTTAACCACCCCGAAGGGCGGGGACATTTTATGTTGGATGTGTGGGGTGGCACAGCTACGTGGTCAACCCACGATCCCACTTCTTCCACGGCTTTGATTTTTTCTCCTTATCTTAACCATCTCATGAATGTTGTATCTTAGCCTTTATAACCTAAAGGCTTCTCTTCTCCCTGACTTTCTTTTTCTTCAATCACCATGCGCTCAAAGTAGGATTCCTCCGTACAAGTTGTACCCCCGCAATGTTTTCCTTGATCGCGTTCTATGGAGTTCCTGCTACTCATGATTTCCAGTTTCCACCAAGGACTTAATGTCGATCCTAGATCAATCAAGTAGAGATCTTACCTTTGTCTCTCCTCCTTGTGTATCATGCAGGGTGGGTGTTTTATGGTTTCCATGAGGCAGTTAATCAATTCTGTAAAGAAGATAATAACGGGTTAAAGAACATGGACGAGGAATTTTTTTAATGTTGTTACATGTTTTTACCCATGCCTTCCATATGATGTTTTTATGAATTGAATGGGCTTATACCGACTAAAAATCATGGCCATTGGGGGACTTTGTTTGAACACCTATTCTATGCTCTATTTTACGCATTGTTTAGTGAATGGGAATCATGTATGAATCTGTTAAACACTTAAACTCTGTTGTTGAATATGAATTCCCATAACCTTGTGTGATCACCCCAGTTGAACTAAATAATTTAAAAGAATGAATTAAAAACATGGGGATGGTCCAGTTATGAAATGGGTGAATGGGTGAATGTGTTTGTTTTGGATGGGTGAACAACGAGGCTGTGAATGGTGTGATTGGAATGGCATGAGTTGTTTTGTGGCTATGGTGGTGTTTGGCAGCAGGGCTACAGGTTGTGTTTTGAACATGAATAAAAGTGGAAATTTAATAATGAACTGGGTGGAATGGTGATCAATAAATGTGGGGATAAACAATGGTTTGTTGGGTTTTTTCTTTGGTTATAGTTTTTCGAGGGATTCCACGTATCCCACTTTGATGTTATTATTTACAAGAGAACTGGGTGTGAATGCTTAGATTACCTGATGTTTTTCCTTCATTGTTTTTTATTGTTTCATCATTGAGTGTGCCTGTTAGTTCCCCAGTAGTGAAGGGATTAACTCCTACTGAACTGTTATGAAATGATTACTTGAATAAGGAAATTGGGAACTGTTTGTTGTGTGCCTGGTTTCTAAGGAAACTGTTCATAGGAACCTTCTTGTGTCCATTTTAGGAGCCATAGGTTGGGTTTTGTGTTGGTATATATATGTATAACTGTATGTTTTGTGATTAGTCTCACGCCACCCGCGTTGGGCACTTAGTGTCGTACACCCCATCTCATGGGGAAGGGTGTTTCCACCTAGTTACTCTCCTTCCTGCTCCCTCTTCCCTAGGCCGTGATGGCTGGAGGCGACCATACACACAAGGATTTTCAGGTAGGTTTCCTTTGGTGTGTTTTTTGCGCAGGACTCTTTGGGAAGGTTGTTTTCCCAAGAATCTTTGGGATGAGGCCCAGGTGTTTTCAGGTAGGGGTTCTGGTTACAGTTTGTTTTCCCAGGTTTTTTCGGGATGAGGCCTAGGTGTGTCCGGGCAGGGATGTGTGGTTGTGAGTCCCAGGTGTGTGCGGGTATGGATTTGGATGCTTGTGAGGCCCAGGTGTGTGCGGGAAGGAAGAGTGTGGTAGTGTTATGACATTTTCTGTTAGGGAGGAGCAGCAAGCTAGTTGGGGAAATAGTGGTGTGGAGTACCCAAATGTTTTGTTATTTACTATTACCTTACTACTTGTGTTACATGGTGAGCATGGCCGGTGAGGTGGGATGGATAGATTACATGATAGATGATTTTTCTTATGCTTCTCACGGGACTTTAGGACGTCTCCCCACTTGTGCATGAGAGATTTAGGTTTTCTTACTGAGTATACTTTGTATGCTCACCCTATGTTTACTTTCATTTTTCCAGGAGGGCTTCGGAGGCTGTGCCTGACCTTACTTGTCTAAATGTTAGAGTTTCTGTTGGTCGTATTTGGATTCTGATTTACCTTTTCCTTTCCTGTTTGGTATTGTACTTTAGAGTTTTGGTACTTTGTTCAGTTTTATTATTTAAAGAAGCATGTAGTTTGGTTTTCTTACTTTCAGTTTTCTATACATGGTGTTGTTGGGTGTTGAATCATTTTTTTCCCAATCCTGGTTGACATAAAGGGGTAATGCCTCCCATATTGTGAAAATATTATATCCTTGGTGCAGGTCGCCACTTCGGGGCCTACTGGAGGTGGGACTCGGTGGTCATTATCTCATCTTCGACTAGAGTAAAGAATGGCGTGGATCTTTTCCTGCCCACCCCTTCCATCGTCTTGACAAAGGCGGGTCATGAAAGAATGGTATCAGAGGAGAGGTTGAGGGATATGAACGATTTTGTAGTTAGGCACAGTGAGGAATGCATGGGATGGTATGGAAACAATGTTTGGTGATATTGGTTCGTGAAATAGACCAGGGAGGACTGGCTAGGACACGGGATTTTAGGGCCCCCTGTGATCTGATGCAAGGACTTTGATCCTATCAAATGACCAAGTGAGACTACATTTATGACAAGGTATAGACCCTAGGGAAGGTACATGCATCATACTGATTGTTTTTTTAAATATATTTGGGGCATCTTGGGGAGAAGAATTTAATAATAATACTATGGAGGCCAAAGACTCCCTTGCTACTCAGGCATAGGCATTCTTTGTTTACCTTGATGGTATGGCAGCCGGACATTATCCACAAGCAACTCAGGCAGTTGAGGCCCAGCAGATCAAGGCATTTGACCAGCAGATGGTTGACCGAGATGAGGAGGGTGACTTGTGGAAGAGGACTCTACACTCCTTCCAGTGACAAACCCACAAGACGTACGAGGGTAACGTTTTTGACTCAGTAATGGATGGATGGCTCGAGGAGCTAGCTATCACCTCCTCTTTGATCCGTGCTCCTAGGGAGTACTGGGTTCTATTGGCTATAATTTAGCTGAGAGGATCAGCGCGTTAGTGGTGGATTCTTTTCTAGGGAGATAAGACAGAGGCAGAGGTTTCATGGGCAGGTTTCGAGAAGGAATTTCGTGAGGAGTTCCTCTCCTATACGACAAAGGCTGAGAATAGACATGAGTTTCTCTCCCTTCAGCAGGGAAGCATGTCATTGAGGGAGCTGGGGATCAAGTTCAAATATCTCTTGCGCTTTTCCCCGAATCTATTTCCAGATGAGGAGTCTCAGAGAAGATGGTCATTGGAGGCACTCTGTCCTTCTCTTCAGTACGTTATCACTCCCTTCACCCTTAATATGTATCAAGTAGTACAGAAGAAGGCCAAGATAGTATATAGGATTCAATCGAAGGGAGGCACACCAAGAGAAGGGAACCAACTGGGATCATCAAAGGGGTAGGCGGTCTGCAGCAGGTCTCCACTGACAGGGCCTTCAAGGTGTCGAAAAGCAGGGAGTAGGCCTCATCAGTTCCAGTTCCAAGATTCTTTCCCTTGCCCCTTTTCCACAGGGTCATGACTGAATTGTTTCTGTTGGAGAGTTTTCAGGCACATCTAGAGCAGGTGTCTATCTCGAGCTCCACATGGGGGAGGTGGGCAGTTTCAACACCCAATTTAGCAGCATCTGTTGCCAGTGAGGCCTTTATAGCAGTAGCAGCTGTCCCTTGGCCCTCTGAGGGATGACCTTGTGGGAGGAGACTGACACCTGGGTGCTCCCCAGGGACCTCGACCAGGGTTTGGTCAGGGAGGTGTGTGATAGCAGTGAGGCAGAGGAGCTGGGCGTGGACAGCTGCACGCCGTAGATTTAGTATCTCCAGTAGGACTAGAGGTCGTTCGAGGTACAATCAGTTTATTCAGAACTCTTTTTTCTTCCTTGTTTGATTCGGGAGCGTCACACTCTTTTGTTATGCTCGTATTATCAAATGCTCTTGGTTTGGATGCTGAGAGAAGTTTTCTGCCCCTAGTGTTGAGAACACTAGTTGGGGGTCAGACCAATGTATCTTACTTTTTCCACTGATGTAGACTAATGTTGGGACCGCATCAGTCAAGTGGATACCTTCTATCATTGCAGATGCAGAAATATGATGTCATTCTAGGCATCGACTGGTTATTCTACGTGCATGCCATCATCGACTGATATTGGAAAAGGATTAAATTCACTAATGATGATGGACGACATGTGGTTTTTGTTGGGGATCGGAGTTATCATGTCGGGAGTCGACATGTAGACCCACTCCATTCTATATTGTACGGGGTGTCAGTTGAGTCGGTGGACACAGAAATGATGGATATCACATAGGTCGTAAGAGAATTCCCTAATGTCTTCCCGATGAGGTTTTGACTCTACCCCATCGACGTGACATTGAGTTTGGGATATACTTACAGCCTGGTGCCCTCCCGATCTCGATGTCACTTTATCGGATGACACCTTCTGAGTGGCGGGATTTGCGGATTCAGATTGATGATCTGATGGAGAAGGGCTATGTTTGACCCAGCGTGTTGCCATGGGGTGCTCCATTTTTGTTTGTAAATATAGCAGATGGTAGTCTATGGTAGTGCATAGACTACCGGAGGTTGAATCAGGTGACAGTCAAGAATCGTTACCCCCTCACTAGGATAGACGATCAATTCGACCAGCTGAGGGGTGCAGGTTGGTTCTCTAAGATCGGTCTGCGGTCTGGATACCACTTGTTGAGATTGAAGGAAGGTGATATATCAAATACGTCTTTCAGGTGCAGATATGGCCACTTTGAGTTCTTGGTCATACCATTTGGCATTACAAACTCACCAGTTATGTTCATGAACCTCATGAACTCTTTCTTCTGAGAGTTTATGGACCAGTTCGTTGTGGTGTTCATCGACGACATCCTTATCTACACAAGATCATAGGAAGAGAACATTGAGAATCTTATGGAAGTTTTGGGAGTCCTTTTATACAACCATATCTATGGGAAACTATCTATGTTTAAGTTCTTGATGTGAGAAGTACATTTCCTTGGACATGTAGTGTCTTAGAAGGGAATCGCAGTAGACCCGTCGAAGGTCGAGGTAGTCATTTCATGGGTAGCACCCAAGAATGTTCCAGAAGATTATATTTTCCTGGGTTTTCCAGGCAATTACCAAAGGTTTTTTCCTGACTTATCTCGAGTTGCAAATCCGTTGATAGCTTTGACTAGGAGGGACCAGGCCTTCGTGTGGAGTGACTAGTGTCAGACAGCTTTTGGCTACCTAAAAGAGAAGCTGGTTAGTGCTCCAGTACTAAGAGTACCAAAGGAAGGTGTGTTGTTTGAAGTGTTTTGTGATGCTTATGGCCTTGATTTGAGATGTGTGATGATGCATCAGTGAGGAGTGATCTCTTATGGGTCCAGGAAATTATGTCCTCATGAATGTAACTATTCCACCCACGATCTGGATCTTGTAGCTGTGGTGTTCACATTGAAGATTTAGTGGCATTATCTCATCAGAGAGCGCTTTGTGGTCTTCTCAGATCACATGATCTTGCATTATGTCTTTTCCCAGCGGGATATGAACTTATGGCAGTGGAGATGGGTTGAGTACCTCCAAGACTACGACTTTGAGATCTCTTATACTGAGGGAAATTTTAATGTTGTGGATGATGCCCTGAGCAGGAAATCACAGAAGGAAGTAGTTTGGGAATCTGCAGATGCTTGGAGAGCAATGGAAGAGTTAGTGGCCTTGCATTTGGATGCAAGGGTGGAAGGTGTAAGAGGTTGTCTCTTCCAGATGACTGTAGTTTCCTCTTTAGTGGTTTAGGTGGAAGAGTCTCAGTGGGGGACACGGAGGTTGATGTGATGCGAGATCATGTTTATCAGGGAAATGCTCTTGAGGGATGGTCATAGGATGGTAAGCATCAGATGCTTTTCCGTGGAAGGATTTTTTTCCGGAGATGATGCGTATAGGAGTTCTCTATGAGTTCAATGGATCGGCTTTGGCGGTACATCCTGGGGTCTGAAAGATGTACCAAGTCTTTATGGGATAGATTTGGTGGCCCGGGGTAAAGAGGGCGGTGGCAGAGTTTGTGGCTATGTGACCTGTGTGTCAGCAAGTGAAGGCTGAGCACTGTATTCCTGTATGGTTGTAACAACCTTTAGATGTACCCTAGTGGAAGTGGGATGACATCTCGATGGACATCATCACAAGGCTACCCAGGGCTCAAGGAGGCTATGATGCCATCTGGGTAGTGGGGGATTGGTTGACAAAATCAGCTCACTTCTTGGCGATTAAGGAGTCGAGCCCGGTGAGTGCCTTAGCCCATAGGTACATCGATGAGGTGGTGTGGTTTCATTGGATTTTGAGATCTATTGTCTCTGATCGAGACACGTGGTTTAACTCATGAGTCTGGAGGGGATTGCAGTATGCCTTTGGCACCCCGCTATGCATTTGCACTGCATTCCACCCTCATCCTGATGGGTAGACAGAATGAACGATGAAGACGTTGGAAGACATGTTGCGAGCATGTGTTCTAGATTATGGGGGATCATGAGTATGACACTTTCCTATTTTATATATTTCTAATAACAATAGATTCCACTCCACTATCAACATGACACCGTTTGAGGCCTTGTATTGAAGACCATTTCATTCACCCTTTTGCTGGACAGAGATTGGGGAAGAAGCTGTTCATGGGCCAGAAGTGGTGCAGGGAACCACTGAGAAGGTTCAGCTCGTGCGTGAGAGGATGAAGGCATTCCAGGACTGGAATAATTTTTATGTTGATCGTAGGAGGAGGCCCTTGGAGTTCGAGGTTGGAAATAATGTGTTCTGGAAGGTTTCCCCTTGACGTGGGCAACGATGGTTTGGGAAGGGGATTAAGCTCTCCACTAGGTTCATCGGACATTTCGAGGTGCTGGGAATAGTTTGTGAGGTGGTGTATCAGCTATCATTGCCACCTCAGTTGGAGAAAGTTCACAACATCTTTCACATCTCCCAGCTTCATCGTTATCTACACGACGACTCCCATGTCATCGATTGGGGAGATTTATATGTCGAAAATGAATCGACCTTCATAGAACGACCGATCAAGATTGAGGATTGTAAAGATAAAATGCTTTGTGGATTAACCATCCCCTTGGTTCGTGTGTTGTGGAGGCATGGTGGCCTCGAGGAGAGCACTTGGGAGTGGGAGGCCCAGTTACGTGTTAAATACCCAGAGCTGGTTTTACTTCCTTGTTTTTTTTGTTCTGAGTTTTGTTGAGATGGATTACCTTATGCTTTAATATATGAAATTCTTGTTTTTCCTTTTTTGGTGTCCAAAAGTGTGATAATGGGAAAACTTGACTACTAGGAACATTAATGTGGATGCGATTAAACCTGTGTGGGAGAGTCAGTGCCGCCCAAAGTGAATAATATCCTGACATGTAGGAAGGGACTCCCTGACTCAAGTGTTGGACAATATGATCCTTGTGCTGGTTGGGGATGTTTGTGGTTGATTACTCTTGGGGGAGTATTCTTGGATGTAGGGGAATTCTGTTCCTGCTTTCGAACAGCTCAGGGGTTTTCCCTTGAGAAGTATCACTAGAGGGTGGTTGTTTGGACCCTACATTTCTCCTTTCTTGTTTATTCTTATATTCTAGTGGACGAGAATAGTTTGAGAAGTATCTAAGGTAATGGAACCGGGTTTTGGGGTCAATTACATGGTGAAAATCTGATGTTTTGGGTGTTCTGGGTGGTCTGGAAGGCCATCCTAGCTTCTCGGTGAAGCTTATGACTTTTACCGGTAGCCTCGGCCTACTGGTCCCCTGAGCCTACCGGTAGCCTCGGCCAACCAGTAGCATGGTCTACCGGTAGACCTAGCCTACCAGTGACCTCTCCATGTATTTTCTAGTAGTGCCTCCCTTTTTCGCGAATTAGTTTTAAACCATGTTTTGACCCCTTTAAGCATGTTTTAAAGCCCATTAATGGTGTTTAATTAAATGATTGGCGACGTAACCTCCTTAAATGAAAAACCATGCATTTTGGTCATGCCTTTAACCGCATTTTCAGAAACGCTTGTAGCGCAAACTATGAGGAGTCATTCCTTGAACAAGTTGGTGTGCGTCGGTTTTAACTATCCCAAAGGTCGGGGACCTTTTAAGTTGGACGTGTGTTGTGGACCAACCGTGTGGTCAACCCACGATCCTGCTTCTTCTTTGGTTTTGAGTTTTTCTCTATATCTTAACCATCCAGGGAATGTTGTTTCTCAGCCTTTATAACCTAAAGTCTTCTCATCTCCCTGAGTTTCTTTTTTTCTATCACCTTGCGCTCGGAGTACCCTTCATTCCGACGAGTTGTACCCCCACGAAGTTTTCCTTGATCGTGTTCCATGGAGTTCCTGCTACTCCTTATTAACAGTTTCCATGTGAGGAATTAATGTCGACCCTTGATCAATAAATTAGGGATCTTAACTTTGTCTCTCATCCTTGTGTATCATACAGGGTGGGTGTTCTATGGTTTCCATGAGGAAGTTATTCAATTCTATAATGAAGATAATAACTGGTTAAAGAATGGGGACAAGGAATTTTGTTAATGTTGTTAGATTTTTTTACCCATGCTTTCCCTATGATGTTGTTATGAATTGAATGGGCTTATTCCTACTGAAAATCGCGGCCATTGGGGGCCTTTGTTTGCACACCTATACTATGCTCTGTTTTAGGCATTGTATGGTGAATGGGAATCATGTATGAATCATTTAAAAATATAAACCTGGCTATTGAATATGAATTCCCATAACCTTGTGTGATCACCCCAGTTGAACTAAATAATATAAAAGAATGAATTATGAACGTTGGGATGGTTTAGTTATGAAATGGGTGAAGGGGTGAATGTGTTTTGTTATGGATGGGTGAACAGTGGGGCTATGAATGGTGTGGTTGGAATAGCATGAGTTGTTGTGTGGATGTGGTGGTGTTTGGCAGTAGGGTTGTAAGTTGGGTTGTGAACATGAATAAAAGTGGAAAGATAATAATGAACTGGGAAGAATGGAAATGAATTAATGAGGGGATAACCAAGGGTTTGTTGGGTTTTCTCTTTGTTTCCAGTTTTTCAAGGGATTCCACTGATCCCACTTTTATGTTATTATTTACAAGAGAACTGGGTGTGAATGCTTAAATTACTCGATGGTTTTCCATCCTAATTTAGTATTGTTTATTCGGTGATTGTGCCTGTTAGTTGCCCAGTATTGACGAAATTAACTCATACTAAACTGTTATGAAATGATAACATGAATAGGGAAACTGGGAACTATTTGTTTTGTGCCTGTTTTCTGAGGTAGCAGTGCTTGGGAACCTGCTTGTATCTATTTGAGGAGCCATAGTTTGGACTGTGTGTTGGTATACATATGTGTAACTATATGTTTTGTGTTTAGTCGCACCCCACCCACGTTGGGCACTAATATTCGGACACCCTATCTCATGGGGAAGGGTGTTTCCACTAGTTACTATCCTTCTTGTTCCCTCTTCCCGAGGCTGTGATGCCAGGAGGTGACCTTACACCCCAAGCTCTTCGGGAAGGTTTCTTTAGGTGTGTTGTTAGACCAGGACTCTTTGGGTAGGTTGTTTTCCAAAGAATCATCGGGATGACACCCAAGTGCTTTCAGCTAGGGGTCCTGGTTACGGTTTGTTTTCCCAAGTGTTTTCGGGATGAGGCATAGATGTGTGAGGGCAAGTATTTGTGGTTGTGAGGCCCAGGTGTGTGCGGGTAGGGATGTGGATGGTTGTGAGGAATAAGTGTGTGTAGGAAGGAAGAGCATGGTAGCATCAGGACGTTTTCCCTTAGGGATGAGCAGCTAGCTAGTGGGGGAAATAGTGGTGCGGGGTACCCTAATGTTTTGTTCTATACTATTACCTTACTGCTTGTGTTATTTAGTGACCGTGGCCATTGAGGTGGGATGGATAGATTCCTTAATAGGCTATGTTTCTTCTGCTTCTCACAGGACATTATGATGTCTCCCCGTTTTTGTACGAGAGCTTTAGGTTTTCCTACTAAGAATACTTTTTATGCTCACCCTGAGTTTACTTTTTGGTTTCTAGGAGGGCTTCAAAGGATGTGCAGGACATTACTAGTCCAGACGTTGGAGTTTTTGTTGGTCGCAATTGGATTCTTCTTTGCCTTTTCCTTTTCTGTTTGGTTTTTTACTTTTGATTTCTGATACATTGTTCAATTTTATTATTAAAACATGCATGTAGTTTTGTTTTTTAACTTGATTTTTTTATACATGGTGGTGTTTGGTGTTGACTCATTCTTTCTCCAAATCCTGGTTAAATAAAAAGGGTAATACCTCCCATATTGTGAAAATGTTATACCCTTGGTGCTAGTTGCCACTCCGGGGCCTACTAGAGGCAGGACTCGGGGGGTCATTATCTCGTCTTCAACTTGAGGAAGGAAGGTCGGGGATCTTTAACCCCCTTCCATCTTCTTTCCGAAGGTGGGTCATCACATTAACCATGTATTGATAATATTTAGGAATAAGTCTGGTTTATTTTAGTACCATCTTGCATGACTGTTTAATTAATTAATTATGTGATCGTGAAAAAACATACATAATGATAATCCATCCAATAAACAGAAATAAAATAAAGTAAATGGTATGACCATGAGCATTTCTAATGGTTATTTTATCTAGTGATTGATAAACTTACCCTGACCTAGTTGAGAAACACCAAGAACCTTTTGGGTTCATGTTTACAGCTTCCACCTATCCACCTATGTATCTCCTGGGATTTTATTCATCTCAGATCGAGCATGAACCCCCTCCACTAGCTTCGAAGTTTCATCCATTAAATGTTCCTTTTTTTAACTC
The DNA here is from genome assembly GCA_963277665.1 of Viscum album. Lineage (NCBI taxonomy): Eukaryota > Viridiplantae > Streptophyta > Magnoliopsida > Santalales > Viscaceae > Viscum > Viscum album. The sequence goes on along the minus strand of OY728119.1, from coordinate 588,296,545 downwards.
ACATGTAGTTGAGGAGTAAAAAGGGGTTTTATATAAAAGAAACCTTGGGCATGTAGGCAAGATATATTAATGAGGAGAGGGCTTACATGCCAATATATTTAATTCAAATAAATAAATTAAAAGAAACCATCCACACGGAAAGGACTTGGTCCAGCTCATGAACATCCATACGTGCAATGATATTTATGCATAAATAAAACTAGAAATCAATTCTTTAATAATTCATAATTAAGATAAATCACGGTCGAATCAATTAATTACCATATTTAATTAATCAATCCCTTTAACTTAAACCCTTTTCTGAATTTCCTTGAGTCACTCATCCATCATAATTTAAAACAAATAAATTCATTTTAAATTATGTTTTTACATAACTTGTACCTTGGAGGAAACCTGATGAATTCCCATTCATAACTACCCAATGATTAGAAATGAACATTACGCAGTTGAAAAATAATGACCATATATATATATATAACACTTATCATGTGTTGTGCCTCAGCTTTATTCCCGCACAATGCTACATGTTCAAGGGTTTTTATAATATAATAATAAATATTAATAAATATATGTAATTTGGATTTGTACACGACGTGTAGTTCCAACTACACTGTGTGTATTTTTTTCATCGTATATCTGAAGTACACACCTGGGGAAACACTGAGTATACTTCATAAATATTTAGAGTACACTGCATGTCCAGTAGGCCACACACAATGTAGTTCCTCATTACATGGTCTCCAGTCGGGCAAGCCTTGTACAGGGTATACGGTCCAACCCTAACCTAAAGGTACTACATGAAGGGTCCATTGGGCCACACAAAATGTAATTCAGAAACCACGTGCCACCTATTCCTGGTCAACACACTGATTCGTTTAAGACTTACAAAGACTCCAACACATGGCTTGGTTTGGTGGACCAGGCCAATGCATTGAATCTTAACTACACTATGGGTACTGCTGAATGCACTCCATGTGTTCTGGTGTAGTATTTCCAAGATGCTTTGGAACCTCCAGATAAGATTCTCTATTTTATTTTACTCAAAATGAAAAAAAGGTTGTTTCTCTAAGGTGAATGAGAAATGAAAGAGGAGGAATAGATCTCAAGATTCTGATTTGCAGAACGATTAACATGAATTGAAACAACTGAATTATTAAATTTGTAATTCATCAATGAAATATTTAGAAAATTATAAACAATGATGTATCCCCTCTGATACCCCTTGAAGGTTCTGGGAACATCTGATGTGTGGTTGGGATGGGACCCAACATTGATTTTTACCATGATCAATGATTATTCCAGGATCAATACGACGATTAATGCCAGTCTACATAGAAAATAATCAAATATTTATATAATGAAGAAAGAGGCCCGGAAAATTAGAGAGGATCATGCACATCATGTTTATAATTAACTTATTTAATTTCATGAAGAAAAATAATTCCTCTAACTCTGGTATTTTTCTTCGTTGATGATGTTTATCATTCGAAATGACCCATCTGAATTATCTCTTTGCGCTTGTAAGGATCCAAACTATAATCCCTCTAGCAGTGATCCACACGTGCTCTGATGGCCTCCGATCGACACTGCTCATTCTCTGGGTTCAAGCGTAGAGAAGTGAGTGTCTTGTGTCAGTTGTTCTTGATTGGTTGTTCTTCAACATTGAATAATGTTGCTTTTCTCGAGAGGGGATAAAAGAGGATTCGATAGAGAATGTGTTTGGATGAACAATTCTCAATTCACAAGGTGTGTGGTGTGGTGTCTGGCACAATATGCGTACTTACCTATTTATATACATTGAATTATATCTAAAATAATTAATTGAAAAGAAGCAATTAAATACATTCATGAAGTTAGAGAAAACCAATACATATCATAATAATATCACGTCATTATTAATTTTTCACCAACTTGCAAAAAATGGAATTATAAATAAAATTCCACATCATAATATAATAGCAGCATTATTTTAATTTGTACCAACTAGTTAAATGATTATTTTCTATCTTCCAAATAATTATTTTTCTACCGGACCGACCTTGGTCCTATCGACTCCACTTCCATTTATTGAACACCTGAATAAATAAATAAATAAATTACTCTCTTAAATTAATATTTTATTTACAAACTAGTAAAGAAATATTTATTAAATGATCAATAAGATAAATAATTAAAATTTATATAATTTATAAGATCATTGTAAATTGAATAAAAGTATTCCCGAGTCTTGAGAATAATATTAAATTCATTAAATAAAATCGAATATAATTTAAAAGATACCTCCAAAAACACATGTCTTGTCACCCTCTAGGATTCTTTCTCATTGGCATTAGGTGAGCGTGCCTAAAGTCCAAGAGTACTATCTAGTAATGGTTCAAGGCACCCAAGAGAAAGAATGTAAAGTTGCAACAACAACATCCATATACAAACACTCACTATATAATATTACCCCTTTGTATAAATATCTCATCATGTAGGTATCGTGATTGTGTCATCAAATTTTAGGCTTGATACGTCGTTCTTTGACTACCTGAAATAAACTTGTCACTATTCCCTGGCCATGGAATTTCATGCGATAGTTATATTTCAATCAAAGGGTCTAGATATCAACATTTATAAATGGAATGGGAAAATCCTTCCTCAGCATATCCATTAATAACATGCCACTCTTGATGCCTCCAACATACCCTACTTCACGCCAACTGTTTGCATGAAGATTTTCGCCAGTAAATCCAAGTTTGTAAGTCATGAGAATTATTAATGATTACCTTAACATTTTAGGATCATTACACACAATCGTAGATAGAAATTTCCAATGACACCAAAAAATGCATAATTACTACTAGTAGTTCTATTCTCATAATCTCTTATCTTGAAGATTACCGTGTGTGTACTTCATGAGAGGATGTCTCGTATACTTATAAGTACTCACACATAACGGTCTGCATGGAATGTGTCCCATCATAGCATGTCATCCAACTGCAGAACTATATTTGAGAATATTGTTATTGATTTTCAGGGTTCTCATCATAGCAGGGAACAACCATGACATTATCAATGCAATAAATACTCTAGGACATTATTACATTATAGTCATGAAGAACAGCGACCAATTTGTAATAATACATTAAATATCCATGTAATCAAAGTAAAACTAGTTGGTTATATGACACAAACTCTTACAAGTGTAATTGATCAATATTTGAATTATTTCTACATACATAGTCTACAACATGTCTAGATAACCTTTTCAATGTATCCTCATAATCATAATAATTTTTCCCACCTTATATCTAATGTTGGGGAATTTTCTTTCCATTTATAAACTTTTCTTACAGAGAATGTATTTTTCATAGAATATTTAATTAATATTTATCTATTATATTTTCTATATTTCCACTTCCTCTTTATTGTTTTAAGTTAATGATTACCATTTATCTATATCTACCATTAGATGATACACCACAACAAAAATCATTTCTGTTTCACTACTTCCTAAAGAAGGAAATATATTTTCAAGGGACTTTATCTATTACCCTTCTACCAAGGTATTTGATTTTCCATTAAATATAGGAGGTTTTTTTCACATGAAGAACATGAATATATTTACACCATGATGTTGATTGACATGTTCTCTATATAAGCGATGTTATTTTCTATAACATAGGATGAATTACCTAATATGGTTATGATCTGACCATATCATACACTAGCCTCACAAACATTCTTAGGAGGAACATACCTACATTGATTGTGGGTGTTGAAACGATTACCAATACTTTCATTATTCAACAACCCTACATAATGGAATGCATGTAATTACCACAAATATTGAATTTTAAAATACAATTCCTATTAGTAATTTTAATTGATAAATTCCACAAATTATTAATCGTTTTATACAATAATTTTGATATATAAATCGGTTCTTTTAAATATTATCTCCATGGTTTATACTAAAACTCATGTAATATTAACTATAATATTGAATAATTAAAATACCATAGTTATTAAAAATATAATATTATTAGTATATAATAAAATTGTTCTCAAATCATTTAATAGTTTATAGTATTGGAAAACTATAAATATACAAATTTAACACATTGTACATAAAAATATAAAATTTATCTTATAAACTCATTGATAACATTATTGTCCATTTTTTTAAATCCTTGAAATTTTAGCATGGTTATGATATTTGTTTCCTAAGGAAAATAAAACAAAATAGGGTGAGATAAGATATTCTGTAAGGATTACCATGCAACAGAAGCTATCATGTCATAAAATTGGAATAAATAGTATGAAAAATATAAAATAAATGACCAAAATAATGTCCTCATTATAAAATACTAAGAGAATACTACATCCATGAAAATAAATAATAATATGGATAGTAATTTATGATCCATTAAAAATGGAATTCATAATTTCTAACATTATATTCCTAAAGCCAATTATTTATTCCAAGACATCATACATAAATTGGTAAGATATACACTGATAAATTATCATGTTTTTTCATGAGACATTCTGATGTATCAATGGGTTATTTATATTGGATCCCACACATAATAAATCAAGTCTATAGTATTAATCAAATGTGCTAATAATACACTGTAAAACATTACATTATGATCTTATTACCTAATTATATAAAACTAGAATAATATGAATATGTTTTACTGGAATATGGAAAACTAATAATTCCACATTAATTGGAATAACGTGTCTATTAAGATTAATATACTAAAAATAAACTAATAAAATATGGGTTATTATCAATGTAATATGAAGTTACCTTTTCAAGTATATTTGGACAAGGTAGTAGACATGGTAGTTTCAATGTGTTGGGTTACCAATAGAAGAGTGTAATTGAGTTTAATAGTTTGATATGAGACTAGATAAAAGAAATAAAAATCATTCATTATTATTTATAATGGATATCTAAATTATCCAAATAAAATCCATCATGATTTTGTAGCCATATGTGTTTTCTAAGGACCACTCATCGTGCACTATGTAAATATTGAGTCGATACTCAACTAGGCATTTTTTGGGTGATTACCCTCATGTGATTTTTTCCCACATCCACTTGCTAATATCTACGTAGGTATTTAATTTATAAAAAAACACACACACATTATGTAACATCCCAGGTAATTAAAGAATAAAGAATTTTCATATTAATTAATATTTACGAATTAAATATTAATTTTATTTTAATGGGGTTTCTAGGTTCGATAGCGTACACGATACGCAACGATGAGTTTCTTTGAAAACATACGTTGCACACAAGTAATAAAATAATATTATTTTAAATGTTAGTTAACAAGTTGTCGTTGTACTGGCGGGAATGGATAGAAATAACTAAAATATGATTATATATGTTTTTAAATGTTTATACATTTACCCAATAAAAGATAAAGGCTTAAAATACGGAAAGAATTCAATTTTAGGCATTTATACCCTAATTTTCATGAAAGGTCCACTTATCATCTTTTGATGGAGAACCGTCATTAAATATAGTTTTGATCAATCTTATAAATTCTATTGGACCAAATATAACTCTTCTTTAGAATTGGGACATCAAAATTTACTTTGTGTAAATTTTTGGTACCTTTCTGATAAAGTTTATTTTTTTTATGAATAGTGTAAAATGTTGTATTTTAATTCAAGACCTCTTTTTAATCTAATTTATTTATATGATTAGATTATCTTTTGAATTGGTTTTAAAGTGAAATTAGAAAATATTTTTACCATTAAATCCAATGGTGGTCGTTGGAATTAATTTTACTTTGAAATCGGACTTAAACTAGTGTCAATCTTTTGATACTTATTGTTTCATAAAAACACGCTATTTGCTATGACAACGGGAATTAATTATTAAATTAATTAATGTGACTTATATGTTTTGAATTTTGTAAAATAGACTTCATTTTTGAATTCGTAATATCAAATATATCTTAGGGTTAATTTTTGGTAATTTTCTGAAAAACATCAATTTTTGATCAATAGTGAAACCACTAAGTGGTACTTATAAAGACTGATTTTCCGTTTAAATGAAATTTTGCCATCATTGTGTTTTGAATTTCAAAAATCCGACATACATGGTTGTCATTAAGAAGTAAAATTTGGTTCAATGAGATTATAATAATTTTTTGGTGAATAGTAACTTGTTAAGTTCTTAATCGCGATTAGAGGTAATTAGTGTAATTTAAGGTAAAATTGATATTATAAGAATGTGAAAACACCATGAAACTTGTCCTAAACCTATTGGGTGAGTCATGGATGACCAATACAAGCCATGGTCCAACTTGGGGACCCCATGGAGCCACTTTAGTTGGAAAATGACAATAATATATTTTTATTTAATGTTAAAATTAAATTGACACAAACATGAGTTGTTTTAATAAAACAATATTTAAGTAGGGTTATACAAGTCCAAATTTTGATTATAAATAGTCATTGAAAATCTAAAACGATTTCCAACATCATAGTATTTGTTTTATAATTTTTATACTTTAAATAAATTAATTTATTTATTACATCATGATGATGTAGCGATGACCTCATTATTTAACGATTTAAATAAAATGGAACGATAATGTAAAATCTATAAACTACACATGTCCAAAACCAATTGTATGAGTGGATTTCGAACCCTTATCACCTTATCCACGAATTATATCAATGTGGGACCTTTTAAAACCGAAACATATTTTCAAATAAACTAATATTTCTTTGCTTTCCAAAAGTGTCCCTCCTCTCCTCTTATAAAAGGCCCCCACCTCTACCTCATTTCACACACTCCTCAAGCCTTTGGATCAGCCAACCCCTGCCCATTTACACTCTCCACATCCCTCTCCGCATCCTAGATGATTCCCTTTGGGTAGAATCCTTTCAAAGGAAGCCTTTAGGCTCAAATCAAAAGGAGTTACACTTTTAAAGGTAATTCATTCTCTCTTGTTCATTTGTTTTATTTTGCTTCTCCAACCCTCTAAACTCTTTTTATTTACTTATTTTGAAACAACCCCAGTATCTTAAATATACTAGGATTTTGTTTTAAGATTTATTCGAGCTACACTCTCACACAACTACATCAAATGGTTAAAGAACATACGGTTTCCGTGGATGGAAAAATTCTGCCTCCCGAAACGATGATTGTTCAATACTCATTTAACACCTTCAAAGGTGGCCATTATGATGTCAATATTTTTATATATGATATATAACATGTTTATGTTTTCTTTAAGCTTCTGTATTTTTCATTTTTGGAATACCTTTATGGTTTCCATTATGGGTAAACACGATATCTTCATTTTAGGAAGTGCGGACTACCGCCCCCTCAAAGTGATGTGATTCGTTAATGCCATATGTGGGACGTGTAAAGGATGGATTTAAAGTCATTATATGTGATGTTATACTGGAATTATAATATACCTCTATAACATTATTATTTCTTTCCATTAAAGTATGAGATAGAAATGAAAGTAGCGTTCATGCGTACGTACGACTTACTGTCTCCAGGAACGGTGCATTTCATTTCTTATCCCCAAATGTAATGTACTATTAAAAGTACATGTATATAATGGATATATATAATTAATGATGTATCTAAATGATGAATATAATTCTTGAATTAAAATATACATACCTCTCATTTTGTTTTAATTCCATTAATATGAAAAAGAAATGAAAGTAGCGTTCATGCGTACGTACGGCTTACCGTCTCCATGAACGGTGCATTTCATTTCTTACCTCTAAATGATTATGTAATATTATAAATACATGTATATGCTGGATATATATGATATATATGATATCAAAATCAGGAATGTCATTCTTGATATAAAGAACCTTTGACCACACGAACAACATGTAATTGTAAGAAGTCCACTTTCGACTTAAGAACCAAATATTGACAAAACAAACATTATTAACTTAAATGGTTACATAATGTTTATAACATGGCAATAAGTGATATAAAAGGAATAATTAACTTTAAAAAGTTTCTTAATCAAGTATAAATTAACTCATGTTTATTATTCAGGACGTTAAAGAACGATCGAGTCAAGTCGGATATGAGGTAAGGGACTTCGTCTCAATATCCTTTCATTGAGGCATATTTCTTTTTATACACAAATTTCTTTTATACGGTGTATAAACCCCTTTGAATTTTACTTTTATACAAAAGGAATATTTTTCTACGAATCATTTTACAAAATGACAAAAAGGAATGTTTCTTTCAACGTACTCGGTGACAACGACCTTTTCCGCCATCGCGAGAATTATTTGGTCTTTGGCTTCCTCAACAAGAAGTTATGTTTTTAAAATGAAATAAATACCATATACTCTATTATGTATTTTGGTATTGTAAATGGGTTTGATAAATGATTCTATTATGATATATTGTGATTGAAATATGGAAATGTTATAATTCCTTTATATTGGTTTTATGTTTTATGATTTTATATTGGTACTTGGACATTTTAACGGGTGGTTACGTTATAAACCATATGACGGGTGGTGCCGTGAATACCAGGACGGGTGGTTACGTTATAACCTCCAATGCATTGGGTATGGAAGTCGGCCGTATGGATATTCCATTAAGTATGTATGGAAATTGGCCATATGGCTATTCCATTAAGTGATATGTGTGGAAGTCGACCGTATGGTTATTCCACTTAAGTATGTTTATGTCCCAAGTTACCTTTATATATGTTATGTGTTATTTATATGGGTTTTATGGTAATTCTTTTGTTACAAAAAGGTAAGTAATGATACTTTATTCAGTGAAGAGTTTTATTACTTCATAAAGGTGAAAAGTATTACTTTGATAAAGTATACATGGTTTACTTGTTGTTTTGATAAAATAACAATTTTCATTCTTTGTGTATCCCTTACTGAGCTTTTTATTCTCACCCCAAGTTATTTTTTGAAATCTTTTTCACAGGACTTAATGTGGAATAGGGTCAAGGATGGGATCAAGGGAAAGTCATGCTTTATAAAACATGGAACTAGAGATGTTTCTTTTTAAGTGTTTTTTTATTATTCTATGGAAACTTAATAGAGGTGTCTACTTTGTAATCTTTTGAGATGTAATAGTTATGTTCTAATTCTCTAAAACTCTAAACCTGAAAAGATCCTCAACATGAATTATTCATTTAATTCATTATTAAGTAAGGTTTAAGGCCGGGGCCTTATAGTTGGTATCAAAGGTCGGTTTAGACAACTTTAGGAGTTAGAAAAGTGTTAAATTATAATATGATTGAAATGATATAGCATTTACGAATTACCATGTTGCTTCGCCTAAGATATTTCTGTGTTCAGAATGGTTTTCCACAAAGGAAACAAAGAAGCTATGTTGGGACGACATCAGGAGGAAGATAACCTTCCAAATCAGCAACCTGAGATGGTCAGAATCGGAACTGAGCAGTTTGTTACAGTGGTGGAATAGTTGACTCAGGCTATAAATGGTGGTGGTATCCATGCACGAGATTAGGCAGATCAACCGCAGAGGAACATGTCAGTGGTGGAACATTTCATGAGGCAACATCCCCCATAATTCAGAGGATCATCTGACCCTGTACAATCTGAAGGGTGGATTAAAGCACTGGAGAAGATTTTTGATGTCATGGGGTGTTCAGAACATCAAAAGGTTAGTCTTGCTGTTTACCGTTTTGAAGGTGAAGCTGATTAGTGGTGGTCGATGGTGAAAAATATAAGGGATAGTGATGAGATTGAGGATCTTCACTGGGACGAATTCAAAGGTATGTTTCTTGAGAAATATTTTCCTAATGTGGTTCATCTTAGGATGGAAAAACAGTTCCTAGAATTGATGCAGGAGGATGAATCAGTGGCTGCCTATGAAGAAAAGTTCACTCGATTGGCAAGGTATGCTCCAAACTTCATACGAGATCTTGATAGTAAAATAAACCGTTTTTACTCAGGGTTAAAGCCAAAGTATCGAAGGGCTTTATCTTCTCGTGAGTTCAAAAGTTATGAAAAACTTGTTCGATGTGCGGAGAAGGTGGAAATGGAGTTTGCCGATGATCAGGTGTTCTATGACAAACAACAGAATAAGAGGCCTAGTTGGCAGGCAAAGGGGAAGAATTCATCAAACAAGCAAGGAGGTAAGAAACCCAAATATCCATCCTGTGAGAATTGTGGTAAAATTCATCCTGGAGAATGTTTATCCAAGTCTAGTAAGTGCTTTCGGTGTGGTAAGTCTGGTCATATTGCTCGTAACTGTAAGGAAGATGATCAAGCAGGCAATGAAAAGCCAATGGTAAGATGTTTTAAGTGTAATGAAATGGGTCATTATGCAAACGAGTGTCCAATGAAGAACTCAACTGGGGGAATGCAGCCAGAATACAAGCAGAAAAGGGTGGTGAAATCCTTTGCAACAACTTCAGCAGATGTTGGGCCATCGAATGAAGTGGTATCAGCTCTAGGGAGCTCAGTATTTTTCGAAGATTGACTTGAGGTCGGGTTACCATTAGTTGAAAGTAAAAGAAGCAGACTTTCCAAAGACTGCGTTCCGTACTAGATATGGCCATTATGAATTTGTAGTTATGCCTTTTGGGTTAACCAATGCACCTTCTGTATTCATGAACCTTATGAATAAAATTTTCCATGAGTTCTTGGATAAGTTTGTGTTTGTGTTTTGAGGTTTGGGAATAGGTTATGTGTGCCTTGTGATTCACAGTTGAAGAATGAGTTGTTATGTGAGGCTCATAGTTCCCTGTTTTCAGTTCATCCTGGCAGTACTAAGATGTACAGAGACTTGTGGGAGTATTACTGGTGGGATGGAATGAAAAGAGATATTGCTTATTTTACCGTAAAGTTTTTGACATGTCAACAGGTTAAAGCAGAGCGACTGTTACCGAAAGAGATGCTTCAGCCTTTACCAGTGCCAGAGTGGAAATGGGAAAACATATCCATGGACTTTGTTGTGGGATTACCGAGGACATCTCGAGGTAATAATGCAATCTATGTTATTGTTGATCGCTTAACTAAATCTGCTCATTTACTTGCTATACGAGATAATTTTTCCCTAGATTAACTTTCCCGTCTGTATCTTAAAGAGATAGGTAGGTTACATGGAGTTCCCCTCTCCATCGTATCTGATCGTGATCCCAGGTTCAAGTCTAACTTTTGGAAAGGCCTTCTGGAGTCGTTGGGTACTGAATTAAATTTTAGTACAACTTTTCACCCTCAATCAGATGGGAAGTCAGAACGAACAATTATGACATAGAAGGATATGCTACGATCTTTTTCGATGGATTATCAGGGAAGTTGGGACCAACATCTTTCTTTGGTTGAGTTTTATTATAATAACAGTTGTCATTCCAGTATACAGATGGCACCATTTCAGGAATTATATGGGAAGCGGTGTCGAACTCCATCATTTTGGGATGAACTGGGTGAAAGGAAGCTGATGGGACCAGAATGGGTAGAAGAGATGGTAGAAAAAGTTCAGTTGATTCAGAAACACATGAGAACAGCTCAGAGCAGGTAGAAGAGTTATGCAGATAACCGGAGGAAGGATCTATCTTTCGAGGTAGGTGATCATGTTTTTCTCAAGGTTTCTGCTTGGAAAAGTGTGATTAGATTTGGTACGAAAGGAAAGCTGAGTCTAAGGTTTATTGGACCATATGAAATTCTGGAGAAAGTTGGATCAGTTGCATACCGAGTGGCTTTACCTCCATGTTTATCTTAGGTACACAATGTTTTTCATGTTTCAATGTTGAGGAAGTATATGCCAGATCCATCTCATGTTTTGAGTCTAGAGGTAGTTCAGCTGGAAGAGAGCCTATCTTATGAAGAACAACCAGTCTAGATTCTTGACCACAGGGAGAAAGTGTTACGGAATAAGGTGATTCATCAAGTAATGGTTTTGTGGAAAAACCATGTGATTGAAGAGGCAATGTGGGAATCTGAAAATTCTATGAGGGATAAATACCCCCACTTATTTTGATAAGTGAATAAAATTGCGAGGAAGCAATTCCTAAAAGGGGGGAAGGATGTAACATCCCAGGTAATTAAAGAATAAATAATTTTCATATTAATTAATATTTACAAATTAAATTTAATTTCATTTTAATGGGGTTTCTAGGTTCAATAGTGTACTCGATACGCAACAATGAGTTTCTTTGAAAACATACGTTGCACACAAGTAATAAAATAATATTATTTTAAATGTTAGTTAACAAGTAGTCGTTGTACTGGCGGGAATGGATAGAAATAACGAAAATATGATTAAATATGTTTTTAAATGTTTATACATTTACCCAATAAAAGATAAAGGCTTAAAATACGGAAAGAATTAAATTTTAGGCATTTATACCCTAATTTTCACGAAAGGTCCACTTATCACCTTTTGACGGAGAACCATCTTTAAATATAGTTTTGATCGATCTAGTAAAATCTATTGGACCAAATATAACTCTTCTTTAGAATCAGGACATCAAAATATACTTTGTGTAAATTTTTGGTACCTTTCTGATAAAGTTCATTTTTTTTATGAATAGTGTAAAATGTTGTATTTTAATTCAAAACCACTTTTTAATCTAATTTATTTATATGATTAGATTATCTTTTGAATTGGTTTTAAAGTGAAATTAGAAAATATTTTTACCATTAAATCCAATGGTGGTCGTTGGAATTAATTTCACTTTGAAATCAGACTTAAACTAGTGTAAATCTTTTGATACTTATTGTTTCATAAAAACACGTTATTTGATCTGACAATGGGAATTAATTATTAAATTAATTAATGTGACTTATATGTCTTGAATTTTGTAAAATAGACTTCATTTTTGAATTCGTAATATCAAATATAGCTTAGGGTGAATTTTTGGTAATTTTCTGAAAAACTTCAATTTTTGATGAATAGTGAAACCACTAAGTGGTACTTATAAAGACTGATTTTCCGTTTAATTGAAATTTTGCCATCATTGTGTTTTGAATTTTAAAAATCCGACACACATGGTTGTCATTAAGAAGTAAAATGTGGTTCAATGAGATTATAATAATTTTTTGGTGAATAGTAACTTATTAAGTTCTTAATCGCGATTAGAGGTAATTAGTGTAATTTAAGGTAAAAATTATATTATAAGAATGTGAAAACACCATGACAATTGTCCTACACCTATTGGGTGAGTCATGGCCGACCAATACAAGCCATGGGCCAACTTGGGGACCCCATGGAGCCACTTTAGTTGGAAAATGACAATAATATATTTTTATTTAATGTTAAAATTAAATTGACACAAACATGAGTTGTTTTACTAAAACAATATTTAAGTAGGGTTATACAAGTCCAAATTTTGATTATAAACAGTCATTGGAAAGCTAAAAAGATTTCCTACATCATAGTATTATTTTTATAATTTGTATACTTTAAATAAATTAATTTATTTATTACATCATGATGATGCAGCGATGACCTCATTATTTAACAATTTAAATAAAATGGAAAGATAATGTAAAATATATAAACTACACATGTCCAAAACCAATTGTATGAGTTGATTTAAAACCTTTATCACCTTAACCACTAATTCTATCAATGTGGGACCTTTTAAAACCGATACACATTTTTAAATAAAGTAATATTTCTTTGCTTTCCAAAAGTGCCCCTCCTCTCCTCTTATAAAAGGCCCCCACCTCTACCTCATTTCACACACTCCTCAAGCCATTGGCTCAGCCAACCCCTGCCCATTTACTCTCTCCACATCCCTCTCCTCATCCTAGATGATTCCCTTTGGGCAGAATCCTTTTAAAAGAAGCCTTTAGGCTCAAATCAAAAGAAGTTACACTTTTAAAGGTAATTCATTCTCTCTTGTTCATTTGTTTTATTTTGCTTCTCCAACCCTCTAAACTCTTTTTATTTACTTCTTTTGTAACAACACCAGTATCTTAAATATACTAGGATGTTGTTATCAGATTTATTCGAGCAACACTCTCACACAACTACATCAAATGGTTAAAGAACATATGGTTTCTGTGGATGGCGAAATTCTGCCTCCTGAAACGATGATTGTTCAATAATCATTTAACACCTTCAAAGGTGGCCATTATGATGTCACTATTTTTATATATGATATATAATATGTTTATGTTTTCATTAAGCTTCTTTGTTTTTCATTTTTGGCATACCTTTATGTTTTCCATTATGGGTAAACACGATATCTTTATTTTAGGAAGTGCGGACTACCGCCCCCTCAAAGTGATGTGATTCGTTAATGCCATATGTGGGACGTGTAAAGGATGGATTTAAAGTTATTATATATGATGTTATACTGGAATTATAATATACCTCTATATCATTATTATTTCTTTCCATTAAATTATGAGATAGAAATGAAAGTAGCGTTCATGCGTACGTACGGCTTCCCGTCTCCATGAACGGTGCATTTCATTTCTTATCCCCAGATGTAATGTACTATTAAAAGTACATGTATATAATGGATATATATAATTAATGATATATATAAATGATGAATATAATTCTGGAATTAAAATATACATACCTCTCAATTAGTTTTAATTCCATTAAAATGAAAAAGAAATGAAAGTAGCGTTCATGTGTACGTACGGCTTACCGCCTCCATGAACGGTGCATTTCATTTCTTACCTCTAAATGATTATGTAATATTATAAATACATGTATATGCTGAATATATATGATATATATGATATCAAAATCAGGAATGTCATTCTGGATATAAAGAACCTTTGACCACACGAACAACATGTAATTGTAAGAAGTCCACTTTCGACTTAAGAACCAAATATTGACAAAACAAACATTATTAACTTAAATGGTTACATAATCTTTATAACATGGAAATAAGTGATATAAAAGGAATAATGAACTTTAAAAAGGTTCTTAATCAAGTATAAATTAACTCAAGTTTATTATTCAGGACGTTAAAGAACGATCAAGTCAAGTCGATACGTGGTAAGGGACTTCTTCCCAATCTCCTTTCATTGAGGCATATTTCTTTTTATAGAAAACATTCTTTTATACGATGTATAAACCCCTTTGACTTTTACTTTTATACAAAAGGAATCTTTTTCTACGAAGCGTTTTACAAAATGACAAAAAGGAATGTTTCTTTTAACGTACTCGGCGACAACGACCTTTTCCGCCGTCGCGAGTATTATTTGGTCTTTGGCTTCCTCAACAAGAAGTTATGTTTTTAAAATGAAATAAATACCATATACTCTTTTATGTATTTTGGTATTGAAAATGGTTTTGATAAAGGATTATATTATGATATATTGTGATTGAAATATGGAAATTTTATCATTCCTTTATATTGGTTTTATGTTTTATGATTTTATATTGGTACATGGACATTTTAATGGGTGGTTACGTTATAAACCATATGACGGGTGGTGCCGTGAATACCAGGACGGGTGGTTACGTTATAACCTCCAATGCATTGGGTATGGAAGTCGGCCATATGGCTATTCCATTAAGTATGTATGGAAATTGGTCGTATGGCTATTCCATTAAGTGATATGTGTGGAAGTCGACCGTATGGTTATTCCACTTAAGTATGTTTATGTCCCAAGTTACCTTTATATATGTTATGTGTTCTTTATATGGGTTTTATGGTAATTCTTTGGTTACAAAAAGGTAAGTAATGATACTTTATTTAGTGAAGAGTTTTTATTACTTCATAAAGGTGAAAAGTATTACATTGATAAAGTATACATGGTTTACTTGTTGTTTTGATAAACTAACAATTTTCATTCTTTGTGTATCCCTTACTGAGCTTTTTATGCTCACCCCAAGTTTTTTTTGAAATGTTTTTCACAGGACTTAATGTGGAATAGGGTCAAGGATGGGATCAAGGGAAAGTCATGCTTTATAAAACATGGAACTAGACATGTTTCTTTTTAAGTGTTTTTTTTATTCTATGGAAACTTAGTAGAAGTGTCTACTTTGTAATCTTTTGAGATGTAATAGTTATGTTCTAATTCTCTAAAACTCTAAACCTGAAAAGATCCTCAACGTGAATTATTCATTTAATTCAATATTAAGTAAGGTTTAGGGGCGGGGCCTTATACTTTACTTTCCAAAATATAGGATTTCTGGGCATTATAAAATCTTAGGTAACATTTAAATAAATAACATATAAAAGATATAATTTAACTAGAACAATAAAAACCAAGAATAATGTGATAATTTTGATATAAAATATTAAAATTATAGTCAATACACCATACAATAGAAAACATGGAGTATGACATAAAAATTTCTAAAGGAATTGAAATTTAAGACAAAGAATCCGAAATTACTAACATCCACTAAAGTGATCGAATCTACTTTATGACAAAAATAAATTTCATAATTTGAAATTTTATGACATTATTCATATATATAAATATTTTTAAAAATCATTTATAATATTTCACTATATTTATATTAGTTATTTATTATCTATTTTTGATATCATGTGTTAGTAATCTTGACTATTTGGATCTAGTTTCATACTAGATATTTATTTATATATGTTCCTAAAATTTTTTAGAATTCCACGATAATATAAGGAACTGAAATAAGTATCTTCTTTTTCTTTTTAAATATCTTATCTCATTCCCAAATTAATTTAGTTATACTGTTTGATAGTAGAATAAATGTCATCTTATTTCATCAATTTTTGTGATCAATGATTATATTTTAATAATAAGTTAAATAATAAATACAAACATTATTTAACCATAAAAATTTATTATTTTATTTTTAACATATAATATTATTTGTATTTTTTTCTATAAATATCTGATGATAATGTTTTATAGCATTATTCAAGTAGCTGGTTAGACCAACCCAAACATGATGATTCTATATCTCTATAGGTGAGTGTGGTTATGGAAGTCTACAATATTATTATAATATAATAATAATTATTGTATTATATTTTTTCAGTTTATTATTAATATTTAATTTTTTTATAACAATTTATAATCAAGATGAAAAATAAAAAATCGTACTCTATAGAGATGGTATCCCACACATATAATGTTTTCATTTATTCTCAAAGAACGGGAGGAAATTGGGGAATATTTTTTTGTTAAATGACTTTAATAATGTTATAAATATCATATTATTTCATAAATTACACATTTATGACAATCTATGTTATAAAATTTAGATAAATAAGGAACATCAATAATGGAGGTGATAATATGCACGTATGCATGATACTATAGTTATTCTTCATGGAATTTAATATATTAGAAGTAAAATAAATTAATTTCTCATTTAATAACCATAAAAATATAATATATAACATATTTCTTTATCAATTTTATCAATATAAAAATCAATTAGATGCAGTTATGGAAAATTAAATATGTCAATTCATAGTGGTGGTAGTTCACACATATGTGCACTTAATGATACTTTTTATCTTAGTTGATGGAAATGAATAAATAAGGTTTATTACATTAATATAATAAAATATTTTCAAATTAATTACAATAATGTGATAATATTAAGGTTTTAAAAAAAAATTCGAAGAAGAATATTAAAAATACATGATAATGGAGGAAGTAATAATTATGTTGAGTGCTAGTTTTTTCTCTGAGACATCTCTTAAGAATTGGATTTCATAAGCTAAATAATCATGATTAGAGTTTGAAATTATTGGGATTGAGATTTAGTATTAACAAAATTTACGAAATTAAAAATTAATTATGAGGTAAATGTTTAATATGATATGATGGAAATATCCCCTTTTATATGTGATGAAAATGGAATATTTATACATATGCATGATTTAATGATAAATCCATGTCATTTTCAATGGAAGGTATCTCATAAAATGGAAAATAATCCAGTGGATAAGTTCATTGATCGATACATATCTCATACATACATAAAGAGATAATTTTTAGATAAATCGTAGGATTCCCTCTATTTGATTAATATTTTTATGATAATTTGATTTTACCATGATAACTATTTTTAATCTCAGTAACATATTTTTTCAAAAATATTAAAATTGGCCTCATTAAGTAATTTTATTATTATCATTTGAAAAATGGATATAATTTTATTTATTTAAATTAATAAGGGTGTGTGTTATTTATTTTAAAATAAACACTCAGAATGTGTAACAACCATTTTTAGGATAAGTGTACTTTAAATAATTAACATTATCCAAAGAATAAAAATATTAATTTTTTTGAATTTAAAGATAAAAATATATTTATATTAACATAAATAAATTTAATGTGAATTTAAAATTAATATAGATACTAATTTTAAAAAAATAATACTAAAATAATTGAGAATTTAAAAAAATTATTAGAATTAATATCTTAATTATGTTCAATAAGGTAATACATTTATTTTTAAATATAAAAAAAATAAAATAAAATAATTTATTCCGTAAATACATATCTAACCAATTTAAATGTTTTATAAAATTCTACATCCTTATTATGTAGTGATAAATTAAAAAAAGTCATAATTTTGGAAAAACCTGTAATTTCATTATTCATCTAAAAATCACATATGTCGAAAAAATTCCAAAAACTCATATTAGGATAAATTTTGCATTATAAATCAAAAAATATAGTTAATTTTTAAAAACTAAAATTAAATTTTAAATTTTAAATAATTCGTGAATAAAATCTCTAGGAGTGCACGTTATGTAATAATTATGGAATATAGTGTTTACCTACTATAGTAGGGTCTTAGGTATTACAATATTACCAAAACCCAACTCAAAGAAAGAAACATGAGATGAAAGAAAACATACAACATTCTTCTTATTAGTTTAGCTTGATAATGGATCCTTTATAATCAATTTAATTTTATTGAAAACCATATTGTAATCATATTTATGTTTTTGTTTTTAAATAACATTCACATATAATTTATTTTTACCTATTTATTAATAATTATATTTAAAAGTTTGAATTTGGGTGTTAATTGTTCTATATTCCATGCATGTTTTGATTCAATGTTTTCGATAGTTCTGACTTTATCTAGGATAAACAACATTTATCACATTTTAAATATCATTTTTATTTTTTATATAAACTTCTATATCTATCCTTGTAAATTAGTGTTGAAAAATGGAATATGTCAGTTGGTAGAGCTGGTACTGTGCACATACATATAGGTGATGTCTTCTTTTTTCAATGTATGTAAAAGTAAAAATAAATAATAATTGTTCTTTAAAAATTAAAAAAATTATAAATATCATTAATATTCATTAAAACCTTATTTTTATACATCTATGTGATGTAATAAAGAAAAATGAAATACCTCTCTGGAAGGAGGCAGCAGTGTGCATGTACTGATGACTAATATTTTCATTTTCCAATATATGTTGTTGAAGTAGATATTGATTGTGTCATTAATATAATAACATTTAATATACTAAAGATAAGTATTTTATTATTTTGACGTGGTTATAGAATATTTGGAGTTGGTGGAACAATAAATAAACAAAAAATAATTCAGTTAATTCGATTACCTCATCCTTGGATATCCTTCTTCCAATATCTACAAAATCGTTTTTGGGATGGACTTTTGATGATAAAATAGCATCTAGGATATGTATAAGGGTGTTTTTTAGTTACATGGAATGATATTTATTGATCTAAATAGATCAAAGTTTGTTGATAAGGTATTATAGGCGGTTCCCATTTTTATATGAGGTGAGTGTAACCCTTGTAAAAACCCTTATCATTAAGATAATATAAATTAATTTTTATAACCAAGTGGAAATAAATAATACCAATTTAAAATATAAGATGAACGTAGGTTTAAATATAATCTATCAATCAAATCAATATAATTTTTAGGTGTTATTGGAATCCTTTTACCCATATTTTAACCAATTTTACCATATTTTAACCCTTACTATGATGACTTATGTTTTACCCATGTAAATATTCTTTTTGGAAAAAAATTTATAATATAACTAAATTTGGATATTTGAATTAAACATTTGGGATCATTTTTATCTGATTTAATTTCTATTGTTTCCAAAAATTAATTTTAATATCCATGCATGAAATGTGTAAAAACAATTTTTAGAAGAAAAAATGTATTTTTAAGAATGAAGGGGATTTTATTTTAATTCCTTACCCAATAAAAACCATTAGATGGTTGTTTATTTGTTTATTTTCTTAATAGGTTATTTACACTCACTAGTGATTTTTTTCATTTTTCTTTTTTTCACGTCAATTGACTTATGACGTTATTTTATGAAATATTGAAAATAGGGTAATTAACATTTGATATTTTTAACTAATTTGAAACAGTCCCTTTACATCAGTTATCAATTAAACTATCGTATAAAATTAGAAACCATTATATAATTGGAAGGGTTATTCATGTTTTTTTATATAACCAATGTGAAATATTTTTTATCACTTTAGTTATTTTTAATAACCTATGTGAAAACTTATTGTTAAAATCAAATATAAAAAACAGAAATCAAGATGACATTACTATATTTTTTCCAATTGTTATAAAATAATTGATGAAGAAAATTTTCTCCAAAAACATTTAAAATACAAAACCCAATTATTATAGTAGTATTTGTGAGAAAAAAATTACAAAAATAGAACCGTAAAGTAGTAGCAGATATAGAGTATCATAATAAACAATTACATATCACATTTTTTTCAATTCATTAATACCTTAAAATTTCCAATTTAATCATAATATTATAGAATATAAATAAACTAAAACCTAATTAATCCTATGAAACAATCCACACATCATGATTGTATATTATTAAGGTCATTTTCATAATAAGGGTGGGTGTGTTCAAAAATAATTTAATGGAAGGAAATTAATATGTATTCTCATAAAAATTATAACATAATTATAGAAACGCTAATGATTAAATCCAATATTATGGAATTTTTTTAACTCTCCCTATTGACATTATTAACAAGATAATTCTTATAACATAAAATATATACTCTTTACTTATTATGGAGGATGAAAGATCTATTTCAATAGAAGTGTTCAATTCGAAATTAAATATAATTTACTTGCGTAAAAAATGTAGTAATTTAAAATGATAAGTCACCTTTTGATCACACATATTGGATATTTTATTTCATATTTACTGTTATCTCCTTAATTTAATTCCATTACCTAGTTGGAAATTATATGTATAAAATAAATATATTTTTTATAATATTTAGGTTTCAACTAATCAAACTTTCCAGTTTAATTATTATCTAAAATTTTCTCATGTGTCGCTATATATAGTGCATAACAAGTAATATGTCTTCTAATTTGACAGAAAACATAGCATTCCATGGCCACTAATATAAAATTAAATATACTCTTATTGGTAATTTAGTAAAGATAAATGACTGGTTATGAAATATATGTTTCATACCCATCAATATATAGAAGTATCTGATGGAACCGAGCATGCATAGGAAGCCCTGAAACATAGGATTTAAATCCTTTTCTACAAAATATCGACATGAGATCATCTTAAATGGTGATAAATTAGTTTATTAACACTAGAGGATCCCGCGTTAGGAATTTTAATCACAATTTAAAACAATTAAATACATATTCTCATGTTATGTTGTTTCTGAGGTCTTCTCGTCATTGGTTATCACTTCTCAAAAAATCGGAAGAGGAATTAATTAATATCATGAACACTCACTTTAGGAGTATATTGGAGTTCCGAATACCGAAATCTTGTTTCTAGAAAAGAGATTTGAGGACTCTATTGATACATGAATGATCACTGCATCACCATTATTACGAGGCATGTGGGATATATTGATCCAAATTCTAGGATCCAGAGCCTCTCTCTCTAGAATGCAGGATAGATAATAATAAGAGAGAGTGAGAGGTAATTAATAGTTATTGGAATTCCACTTTCCTCTGCTATTTATAATGTTTTTCCATTCACTGAAAATTTCTTCACAGACCCCTGAATAATTAAAAAAATATAAATTTCCAATTATGACTAATTTACTTTGGCATAATTATTATTATCCCTTTCTTATAGTATAATAAATATATATTACATGCTATTATACAAGACATAAACATGAGAATTTGTTCATCTAAATATTTAATGAACCATTAATTTGTTAAACTAATATTCATTAAAATAATATTTTCTATGTATATACATTATAAGATGAAAATATATTTAAAAAATAAATTAAAAGACACTTATTTATAACATAGATAATATGAATTTTTATATTATTTGGTGATTTTATTTCATTTTACAAAACACAACCCCAAATGGTGCAACCTATCATTCCCTATATACCTATTCAACTGAATATGGATGATTCTTGAAGACACTATTGTCTATGGCCCTCTATTCCCTTATCTAGATAGTAGTGAATACAATTAAGAGACCAAGAGTGGACACATCATGGCCACTAAAGAGAAAAGTGTAGTCATTGTAACGAAAACCTACCATCAAACACACGTCGTGTCATATAATCACTTTTCCTTTAATATCTAATAAACCAGGACACACACTCATGCAATCATCCAATTCTTTCTTTATTATTTGTATATTTAACTAGATAGATTTACCGTTGAGAACTATGGCCATGGTCTAATGAAGTTACTACCAACTAAATCAACTAGGCCTGAGATATATTACTTATTTAACATAGAATAAAATAATCATTTCTTGACCATTCAACCAATTCCTTACCACCAATTATGCACCCAACATAAGAAACCACTACATTATTTCATTTTCATGGTTTTTTGTATCAAAATACGTGATAAAATAGGACACATTGGTCATGATCTTCTGTCATAAGGTCAATACACATGGAATTAGATATGAACACCTAATGACACCAAAAACATGTGGTGTTACTATTAGTGGTTCTTTCCTCATGATCTCACTACAATAAATCACCATGTAAAAAATTCCTATGAATAAGTCTGAAAGATTTTGGGCCCCCATCACCTAAATGTTAAATATTTGTTACATCCAATCAGTTTAGTGTATATTTACCATAATATGCATGATTAAGATTTATGTCATAGTCTGTTGAAGTTCTCATTATATTCTTGTATATGATATTAAATTTTGATACAATAATTAATATATGGTCATTAACATTAAATAGTGATTTCATAAATATCTACACTATAACTATAAGAATTTATCCTGTATATATGACGATACACATGATATGGTAATCTAAATGTATTGTAATGTTTGGTTTATGGAACCCACTATTATGACACTCCCACTTGCACTAGATCCAACTTTATCACCAAACTTGTTAGCTCTCACATGTTTATGATCATGTTTATCTAGATTCATAACATTAGTTGTTCGATATTCCATGTTTCCACCACATTGAAATTCTCTCTACCACCTCATCTCCTTGAGAAAGACTTCTTAAGAGATGGTATCCCCATGTAACTACCTTTTTATCCCCTATCATAACATTACTTCTTCAACAAAAATTATATCACAACTTCCATTTTCATAATTCGTCACTTATTAGGACATATTCTTGAACTGGAAAACATTATTTCATTTAACTACTTCTTAGCTTCCTTATAAGGTTCATAGTACCAGGTATTTGTAGGTATAGATACAATTAGCTTAATGAGATTTTTTCCCTCATCACCTTATCCAAACTATGATACTAGATCATATGTATCTTAGGAATACTAGTTTGTTTCCCCTGAAAATTAGTATCATTTTTTCTCCACTTATTGCAAATATATATTTTTTACTTTCCATAGTACAATTAGATAGTATTGACTACTTCACTTGTAGTTCACCTAGATATAACTGATATTTTCATACTATAAAGAATGTCTTTGAAATATTAATTGTTTTATGTATAATGGAATACATTATTTATCCATTTATAATGTGTATGGGATTCCACTCCTAACATTTCTCTCATCCTATGTCATAGACATGTCAACCGGGAGAGACATCTTCCATGTGACCCAAGATACAATTTAATTTAAATAGTTGCAAATTATATTTATCAATACCATGTCAATATATGTATGATTAAAAACGTCCAAGAAAATGTTATATCTACCCTAGTATATCTTATTCTATAGAACATAGGTTTCTACTTTATGTCAATATCTAGACAATATATTTTTTTTATTTGGGACTTAACTAAATTGAGGACCAATAGAAATTTACTATATGTTACTAATAATATTTCACATGGAAAAAATCAGTTCTCTCACTATCCTTTGGTAAAAACATGGAAAACATTAATTATAAATTAATATTCTATGATTCGGTTACATACTTCAATCCTAAACTGGATTTCAGTAAAATGCATCCTTTATCAATAATCTATGATGTGACCATCCCTTTCTGGTTGCATCTGATAGACACCTTCTATAAAAGTTGGACTTCACATCCAAATTCCTATTAAATGAATATATAATTTAGTTATGATAAGTAAATTTATAATGGATTTAGGTTGATTAATTTCGTATAACCAATCATGACTTATTGGTACCACAAAATTACTATCTATGTATCATTTCACTTGAACACCCACTATAGTATTCATAAAAATAATCAGTTTTTCACATTGATAAATGGTATCCATTATTGAATTTTAATTGGTCTTATTAATATTAGATAATTTACATATACTAATTACTTATAGGAATCAGTATTCACAATGAATAGTGTGTCACTAGCCATGGTGAATACAAAATCATCACTGTGGTTTTAAGCATCCTACGAATTATGTGAATATAGAACATTCATGTTTCATATGGTCTTGTGTAACTAGTTCCATTACCAACTATATGTTAATCTTTCGCATTGACTAAACCCAAGTGAATCAGGCTCAAAGTATCTCTAATAAAGATGTTCACCCTTATATAGAAATGTATTCCATCACTTGACTACCATTTTCTATCATAGGAATTTATGTAATATCATAAGAAACCATTAGGATAATTACTTAGATGAACTAAATTTTTAGCTTGATTCAATTTTGATTCAAACCTAATAAACTCTTTATATTTAGGCGAATTTCTTATAATATAATGGGTTTCTATCATAATATATCTCATATGATATCCATTTTTCAATATAGTTGGCATATTTTTATGGGATATCGCCGTTATGTATGAAGTATTTCGTGAAATATAATGGATGTTTCTATAAGTATCAACATTGATACTCCTTATAAAATAAATATAATTTAAAAAATGGGTTTTTAGGAATTAATCCATTATAATTTTTTATCAATGTTAACATGTAAGACTTCATCATCAATCCTACACATTTAAATTAATGTTGTGATATTGATAATGTAATTTTCATTTTGTAATTTCTCCATGATATATTATATTAATCAATTAATTCTTGTTCATGATATTCTTCAGCATGTCGGATCAACGAAACTCATATTTCTTATCCATGAATTTTTCATACATCAATTTTAAATCCCTTAAAAACATAAAGGAGTATAATAAAGTACATTTACCATTATCTAACCCTTAGAATTGTTCACACTCAGTTGTTGAACTAATTTCAAATGCCTTGTGTCTTACAATTATTTCTAAAGGTTCCTTTTTCTGAAACTAAATATATATGTTGATAATAATTAGTAAATATATCTTGGTTGATACTAAACACTATTATTATTATATCCGGGATGTTTATTTTTAGTTTTTCTTTATAAATATTTTCCTTCCATAACTGGGTAAATAAATATTAAATTTATATTCAACTCGTCATTGTTATTATTTATGTATTAATGAACTATAACTTGATTATTCTACACCACGAAAACATTTCATTCCCAATCCATGAATAATGTTTCTTAGTGTCTAATGTACACATGAGATGAATTATTTTCTTATACTCAATAATAGTTTTACATGAATAATTCACCTGGAAATAAAGAGTTGTCTGTCCCTCATCGCCTACTTATAAATCCCACTTTATCAACCTCTTGGATAATATAAATTACTTCTACTAATGTTTTTATACTTCTTGATTACTATATTTGAATACATATGTTATAGGAATATTGTATTTCATACCCATGATGTATTTTAGAAACATTAATTGAAGAATATTCACTAATGAAGAAGCAAGTAATTTATTATTCAATTCATTGAATTTAACATCCATAGAATTTATTTCATGTTATTTGATGAAAATATTCTCTTGTTAATATATATTTTGTTTGAAGGATGTTCTGAAGGTGCTTTTGGAATTTCACTTTCCATTGTCCTTTTTTCCTTATCTTTCAATTTATTCTCCATAAGAACTAAATATTAATCTATCTTTTATATTCTTATTAATTGGTTAACATTAATAAAACATTAATGAATATTTTACTCAATAAAATCAATTTTATAACCTAAAATGATACTTGAGTTATTAGTTTAAAATTAAATGAGAAATGGATTCATTGAAATGTTGTGATCAATATTTCTATTTACACCTGTCCAGTGTAATTGTCACCTAATTCATATCTTTCGTAACATTATCCTAGAATACTTCTCAAATGTGAGACTACATGTTATATCATCCATTCCCTAATGTATTGACTGAAACTAGCATAAGATCATGATGATGTCATTATAAAATAACTATCATATGATCTTTGCATGAGTCTCATATAAGAAATTTTACACCCTCACTTCTTGATGTGGATTAACAGGTATAAGGACATCAACACCTTGAATTTCTAATATAGTAGTATTTTTTACAAGAACATGTATTGCACTTTTAAATTCATGATGGATTGGATGTTTACTTTTTCCTCTATTAGTCGCATTATTTCAGGTGGAATAACCTTCCATTTTCTAGAAAAATAAATTATAGCAAATCAGTACTTTTATCTTGATTACCAATTTAGATGTTTAGATTATTTAATTAAATCATTATATTTATCACACTATTTTACCAAATTCTAGGAACCCTCTATCCTATAACTAAATACTCAGTCACCTAGGTATTCTAGTGAAAATGACCCTTGAATCTCTTCTTATTGTCTATAAGCTTTGGCTACACCACTACATAGAGGGTTCAAGGTAGGAATTTGGATGGCCAACCCCTTTAACTTATAGTTCCTTGACCTATAGAGTGAATTCCCATCTTTTAAAATCATAATATGATTTAATCAACAATTTCATCTAAACTAAAATAAAGTTAGATTTAGGTAATCCTTACTACCACATTAGTTATGTCTACACACTACTCTTATTAGAACTTCCTAGTATTAAGAGGCACTCTCAACATTGGGAAATGAGCACCCTTAACACTTCGTTTTTTAAAATTTGTATGATGGAAGTTGGTTAAAACTTAATATTATTTTGAGTGTTTTATTATTTTTATGTGATGAAGGAAATATTTTTTTTCAAACTCATGCACTATGTGATCGCACTCCCATCTGGCCATGCAATATAAAATATCCATCATATCACGTGTTAATATTATCTGACCATGATGGTTTATTGTTCTATGTGATCACGCAGAAACTACACATTAACAAAATAAAGACCATTAAAAATACGAATGATGACTTGATCATAAGATGATACAAAAATTTTGATCCATTGAGTGTATAATGGATCAACATTGACCATAGGGGTACTATCTTGAGTCGGGACACCTGTGACTCGAGTTGCATCATCTTCCAATCCAATGTCTCAAAATCCTTTTTGGTGCATCACCATAGATTGGCATGATTTATGTCACTACATTTCGTTTTCATTATACAATAATACATGTTCACGTGCGAGGGGGACTCAAGAGTATAAAATAAAACTCTGAAAAATGGACACACAGGTCTATATAAATATAATGACATGTAGAAGAAACACATATTGTCTTTTAATTAAATTTTTTATTACAAATAACCATTGAAATAAATAAATAACCACCAAACATGATCTTTTTAGTATAGAGTGTATGTAACGTATATATGCATTAAACTCGTGTATTAAAAATTAAATTCTTAAATACAAAATCTATACTAAAATTACATTCTAAGATAAAATTATCAAATTAAAATGCATTCTTATTTTAATTTAATAATTTTCTTCATTCGAAACGATTAATGAATTTAAATTTAAAACCAATCATTAAATTAATTAAGTAATTTAATTTAATAATAAAATTAAAATGAGTTTACCCATTGTAAAAAACATAAACAACCAAATTTATATTTAATTAATTTAATTTAAAATAAAAATAAATTTATTAACTAAATTTATTTTTGAATATTTAAAAATTATCGGTCGTTGAAAACCCTGGGAATGGGTTGTGAAGATCAGGTTGAACCTATAAAGGCCCATTTTGGGCTATGCAGGCCCCTTATAGGAGTTCTCTAGGCTGATTGGGACCATACATACTCGTTCTGTGTCGATTAGACCTAACCCAAGCTGTTTTGAAGTGAATCCATCATATTCAAAGTGGTTACCTCTCCGTAGAGTGGCAGATCAACACTCGTTGCTAGATCTTGGCCATTGGAATGTTGTAACATCCTCATTTGAGTGGAACAGTTCTGGTCGTGGGGTGAACTGTGGGGATTATTTTGATACAACTCACATATGTGGATGCATCTTGTAGAATTTGGAGCACAATAATTGTTCTGAAAATAGCGGTGGCCTACAAGCGATAGAGGGCCAACCATTGGGAGGTCATAGTAGGCTGCATGGCAAGGATGGATATATTTGATTGGTCAAGATTATCCTAAATATGCATGGGAATCCCGAGGGTGGTGGCTAGTATACTAGTCCCCCCTGACCGGCAGAAGAGGATAAAGGATGTTAGAGTATATTTGGGATCTATTGTGGGGGGATGAGGGTTCAAAGGGAGGGTATGGGTGGATGAGGTAGTGTGATAGGTGTAATTGTGATGTTTATGTTAACCTGGAAGGAGCTCATGGGAAGAGGATGTACATGATGTGCACTACTGTGGTGGGAGTTGGTGGGAGGTCATGGCCAAGGTGAAGCATCGGTCTGAAGGAGGCGCTCTATGGATGTGGTCGGTCCATGTGGAGGTCGAAGGGGGAAGCTCATGGAGGATAGGTGAGGTAGGTGGTGATTTAATATATAGGGAGGTCATCTAAGAAATTGTCTTCCAAAGGAAGATGAAAAACTCTTTTTTTACATTTGGCCGACACCAATGTTTTAGAATTAGGTTTATCCCTTATTGAATTAATACTTTTCAGATTATTGACCTGCATTATACAGCTAGTAGTTCCCAAAAACTATTTTAAAGGATACCATCTCTAAAAATGGAAAATTAAACACTATATTTAATAAAAATCCCTAAATTATGGGAAAACATGTCACCATCATGATTTTAATATTTCGGCCGTTAGAAATCGGTCGGATGTTCAGAGTCTTCATAAAACATTAAAACCAAGTAATTTCAGGTATATGAAAATTTATTTTAAATATTTATATATATATACATATATATTATTTTATTTAAAACTCATAAAAATTATATTCAATCAATATTAAAATTTTATATGGTTGAAGTGTTACCAGAAGGTGTAGGAATTAAAAATTCTCTACAGCATTTCGAACAGATCGATTCCCATTTTGAAAATTAATTAATTTTTTTTTAATTTCTTAAAAACATCATGAATCTATCTAATACAAATTTATGGTACCAGGATCATAGAAGAATTACAAAAGCATGTGATTTAAAAAAAATCCACTGATGATCAATGTTAGCTCATCGTCATCGGCGAAATGTTTCCATATTACGACCAAAGGATCCCATGTGAAGAATGTTTATCAGAAAATACAACCATAAAATACCTAGTTATATATGAATTTGTACTCAATGTCTTCTCATAATTAGTGATCAATACTCAAATAATCTAAAGTGAAATTCCCCTTAATCGTCCATATGTGCTTCATGAATCGTTCGAAGTGTTGATCGTCAAAATTTGAGTGCACTCACAAAGATATAATGACTCCATCAATGAACCAACAATCACTCCATCATCATTCTTGCGATTCATGATGGGGAGATCAATCAAAAATCCTGAATATAGATCCTCTCTTGATTGAATATGGGATAGAGAAGAGAGAGAGATAGTGGTAGTAAATAGTTATTGGAAAGTTCATACCCTACTATATTTATAGTGTTTATTCAATTACCCAGAATTTCCTCTATGACCCTCAAATAATTAACACACTATAAATGACATATTACGAAAAATATAATGAGTAATACAATTATTATCACTTTATAGTAATATAATAAATATATATTACATGATTTAATATGAGCCACAAACTTTACTCATTGTTCCAGAAAATATTAAATGATCCTTGAATATTTTAAACTAATATTCTTTCAAAGAGTGTTTCCCATGTATTTACTTTAAAACATTTTAATAAATTAAATAAATAAAACCAAATTAAATTATTCTAAACATAAATATTATTTATTTATTTATTTCTTTTCTGATCGTATTTCCTATAAAAACACTGGACCCTAGTGGTGGGGTCTACCATGACTCATATACCTACTCAAATGAATATGGAGGATTATTGAATACACTACTTTGTGTGGCCCTATTGGCCCTTATCTTGATAACATTGAATAATATTCACAGAACAAGAGAAGGATCAAGAAACTGTCAATGGCCCCTAATGAGATAATTATAGTCATAGAAATTAATACAAACATACGAACACATACTATGTGATATAATATATGTGTCGTTCATATCTAGTAAAGCATGGTGCATACCCTTATCATCATTTTTTCTGTATTTTATATTTTTTATCTAACCAAATTGATTTATAATTGACCTCCATCTCATCAGGATTATAAAGGTACTACCATCTTGATCAACATGTCCTGTGATATATTACTTCCATAACATATAAGTAAAAAACAATTTCTTTACTATTCAACCAATGTCATACCACAAATGACGCACTGCACACAAGATATCTCACCATGATTTCATTATAATGGTTTTTTCCATGCATCATAGTATGCAATAAAATGTCATAAATTGGTAAATATATCGTGTTAGGAGACCAATACACATGTTCAAGGATAGAAACAATAAATAATTCAAAAAATATATGATTTTCTTATTGGTTGGTATGTCCCCATGATCTCACAAATCAATATCTCTAAGTGAGAACTATGAGATAAAAAATCCCAATACTAATTAGACCACAACACTTTATATTGATTCATCTATTTTGTCTAGTTAGTAAGATGTATCTAGAACATATGACATATGTTTAAGATTAATGTCATAATATCTAGAGATTCCAATTATAGTCTAGGATCAACTATAACCTTTTGATATGATAAAAAATCTATAGAAATTACCATTAAATTGTTGATGTATAACTATCTACACTATAATGGTAATAATTCATCAAGTATAGCTAATTGGACCCATGATATGGTAATCTAAAATTACTATCAAGTTAGGTCTAGAGAACCCACTATTACAACCTCATACACTATTCAATTTAATTATTTTGATTTCTTTTATAAATATATAGAGTTCTTTCTATATCTTTCAATGTCATCATTAATGGCGAAATAAATAATTGGTCAAAAAAATCCTTATACTGATGTCACATAATATTGAATACAATGTGTATAAGGATTCATAATTCAAATGAAACAGATGTATTATGTTTCATTATATTTAAATATTTTAATGACATATTATAATAGACTTACATGAATAATAATTCCATCATGTTTATATAAAAAAACATCTACTTACAAAGTCTATGATATATATATTTTAAACAATCATAGACATATCAATCCCAGGAATGTTATAATCTATTAGAACCTCATAAAATTATAACAGAAAAATTAATATGCTGGTAATCTATCAAATCCAGAACAATTAATCTTTAATATCATAATTTCTTGTACTTTTTATTTTCAATAATTTATGTATTTACCATTAATGTATTTTTGTAAAACAAATTAGATACATATATGTATATATTAAATTGTTCAAAAAATTAACACCAATATTAAAAAATTATATTATATATAAAATCCACGATGGAAATTATATAGATAGGTCTATATGGACAAAGTAAAAAAAATAGATAACACTTTGTATAACTATAGAAACCTCAATGGCAGAGAATGGAACTCTTGGTGATTCTTCTATAATATCATTTTCCTTCACACAATGATGATTCATCTTTATCTATTGATTATGTATGTTAACTGAATATAATATGCAATCCCTTATGAAAAAAATATGACACTGGGTATCCTAAACAATAACTAAGAGTTGATTGGAATTTGTAGTGTAGGAGGTATAGTATTTGTATATGCCCGTGCAGGCAGGGAAGTGTGATAAATAAAATAAGTTTGAGGAGCGGGATATGAAATCCAAAACTATCTTTTCATGTATAAATTCATTTACCCCACCAAATCTTTAATCCAATCATCCTTTATCTCACCTATCACCGGAAATTTAGATTCTAAATATTCTATTTTTTCATTTATATACATCCTTGGTTTATGATTCCCTAGAATGCATGCACACTTCTTTTACTGATACACCCACCTCGTATCCTCATATGTGACCTGAGTGTTCATTTTTATTCTAATAAAATAGAAAAAATATCCTTCATACCCTTAAAGGAACCATGATCTATTTTCACCTCAATGGATTTCTATATGTAATATTTGAAAAATTTATTAATGAATCAAAATCTATAAAGAGTTTAAATAACATATATAACTTGTTCTAATATTATAATCTACAATCCTTGAATCTTCTGTAAGATATATTCCAATTTTTACTCTTTCAAACCCTCTTCTCTTTTTCATTTGTATCTAGGGGAAGTAGGGTTAACCTCTACGAGGCCTAAATACATACCTCTAATGTTTTTGAATTTATCACCCATCATTTTTTCATTAAATAAAATATAACTTCCATGAGGTAAAGTTATTGAGAAAAATATGTGTCATAGGATCAACTGGTGAGATCACAGATATTATTGTAAATCAAGGGAAAAAACATTAATATGATCATTATTATATAAAAATTTATAAAAGGAGGAATTAAAATTAACAAAAAAAGATTTTTTTTATAATATTTTATAAAACACATCAATGCATATGCAACTATGAAAGGATATATTTTTCATCTATTTTTATTTTTTCAAAAAAAATGTAATCTAATGAATGTGTTTATTTAAAATACCCTTTTCTCTAGGTTTCTATAGATATACATTTATTTCTATCTTCTCTAGTATCAAGTATATAATATATTATCTATTAATAATGGAAACCCCAATATTAGAGAAGAAATTTAAGGATAATTGATATAATAATAAATTGGATGACTAAAATTCCATCACATAACTACCAAAATGTCTCTTTGTCCACATTTCACCCATCATAAATCAAAATGCTAATTTTCATCTGACAATTAATTGTTGAAAATGACTTATATTATTTTGAATTCACACCAATATGATTAGTATTATATTCAAACTCAATATATATCCTCTGGTCCTGGGTATGTGAAATAGATTATTGGGAAAACATTTTCTACCATAGTTACCAACCCTGATGGCCAATATTTCACATTGGATGTAGAATTATCATGTGTTGAAGAATAAGGAGGCTCCTTAGTATAAGTATACATATTATTCTCCCTTTAATTTCAAGGAGAATCATCTATTTATTCTAAGACTACCATATAAATAAATTTAATAATTAGTACAAAAATATAAAAATACAACTTTTATATTTAAAATCAACTAAGAAATAAAAAACCTACTAAAAACATATCTAAAATAAAAAAATTCATTCTTATTTGGTATATTAGTAATTGAAGATGGTAAATAATCTGATGACATTAATGAGAGATAAAATGGTATAAGAAGAGGAAAAAAACTACATAAAATATTATTCAAATTAAATTATTACAAAAAACATTAAATAATAATTTTAAACTGATAAAAACAAAATAAAATAATACAATATAAACAACACTTTATAATTTTTATTATCCTAGTTAGTAATAATATTAAAATATACAAATAACTTTATGAAACAAGAAATTATATATAATGAAGAAACAAAATCTTATTTAAAAATTTATACGAATTAAATAATTAAATGTAAAAGAATATATTTGAAAAATGATACAAAAATAATTATCTAAATATATAATTAGTAATATATTTTAAAATATGTGTATTAAGTAAAAAAATATTAAAAAATAGATAACATTTTATTGAATTTAAAAAGGTAAATAATAAAAAAAAATTGTTAACTATGATATTATGTGATTACGAAAGGATTTTGGTACAATATTATTTCATCATAATTGTTTTGTCTGGCACAAATCATGTCCATGACATAGGCATAAAAATTTTCTAATAGCCAATCCATGAATATAGGAATCCCATATAAATCATCACCATTATCATTATTTTCATCACTAAAATAATATTGTTTTTACTTTCAAAATGAAATTCTACTTCACATTCGATGGATCTTGAAAAATGGTTTTTTGTCATTTTTTTCCATGATTGAAGGATCAGTAGTGTATTTCAATCTATTCTGGTTTACTAGGTTAGTATAAAATGTATCTTTTTTAAAATTTTTGTTACAAGTAACTCATTTTATGCTAAACACTATAACATTAAATTTAAAATAACGAACCTCAATTAATTCCTCAATAAATTCACAATATAAATATAACATAGAGATTACATTTTTTCAATGGTAATCAATAAATGAATTCCTTCTAAGAACATCAATACACTAATATTTTATACACAACATTTGTTTTAATGATTTTTGGTATAAAATATATATCCATTAATGTCATATGTTGACCATGTTATCATATTTAATCTTGGGGACTCATTATCTGTCATAGTGTTTTTATTCATCTGATCTACCCTACATAGTCTCTTTAAACCATCGAAAAATAAATTTTTTGATCACTCAATATCCACGTATATTTATTATGTTATATTAATATGAAATATGATATACGGTTTTTCATCATCAATGTTATTCATGATTCATAATTATACCTAATTATTTTTTCACCTATAAATTATTTTACTTTAAATCCATGGATCCCCATTCCACAAAAACTAACTTATTTATGGAAAAATATAGGTAAAATGATGTGATCCAATATAAAAATTTAGTTTTCATAAATCTATTAAATCTCCTTAGAAATATACTTATAAAAAATAGGATTTTAGTTCATTTTGATTCATAACATATCTCATCAATATCTTCATATACCTTTCAAAATGAACCATGGAATATAGATATAAAAGTCCAAAACATTTTATTTCATACACTAAATAAAGCATTAAAAAAATGATATAATGAGGAAGGGGTAATGTACATTTATATTTGATAAAGTATAAAAACTACATAAACTAAATAAAATTCAATGAATTCAGATAACTCACTTTGTTATAAATGGAAATGAAAAAGTAACACACCTTAAAAATAGTAATTATGACATGAATTGGCTATATTCCACCCCATAAAACTGGAAGTATTTGTGGCATCATGAAATGAAAATAATGATATTTCATTCCTGTTAACTTAAAACCATTTAGTCAGATGAAAAACTTTTACATTTGATGAATAATCATGCGATACTTTATTTCCATGGAGTCACTAGAAAAAAAATCCTTTGATAATGTACTAAAACATGAAGGTAGGTATGTTTATATCCCTTAAGGAGTGGGAACTAACCCCAAACATATTCCCATTTAAAATTATTTCATGATTATATTGTACA
Source organism: Viscum album (assembly GCA_963277665.1). NCBI lineage: Eukaryota > Viridiplantae > Streptophyta > Magnoliopsida > Santalales > Viscaceae > Viscum > Viscum album. Next base: position 588,260,755 of record OY728119.1, on the reverse strand, counting down.
CTTTCTTAGTCATTCCATTTATATCAATCTATATTTATATAAAATAGTCACAAATATTCTTTTCAATCTCCATGACATCAACATTATTTTAAACTTCATGATATCTCAAATATGGATGCTCCAAAAATTTTGATCATTTATTCCATATATTTTTATCATTACCATATTTCCATTCCTTTCCAAATGCGACATCAATTTTTTCCACCTTATCAAAATATGGATCACTTGACAAAAGTTTTAGTGTAATATAAAATTCTCATGACATTTTTGAATGCCTTTTTTAATATTGAATAATTTTTTTCCTAGAAAAATATATTGATGACCCATATATATTATTTTTCTCCCATTTTGAGGTGGATAGTATAAATTCCCTTCTTCACAAATTTTACATTATTTATACCCCATAACAGTGTAACCAGTAAAATTTACACATGATGAGAATTCATTTATGGGGAATAAAATTACTACATGCAATTAAAAATATTTCATTTTACAATAATCATAAACACCAATACCTTCCTCCCATAAAAGACAGAAATCATAAATTTATGTTCAAAATAAAATATCAATATCTTATTCAAGAAGTCTTGGTATTTATATCATTAAAATCCAAATGATACATTTCAAATTTATACAATATTATGGATATATGTTATAAATTAATGATAAAACTATTCATGTACTATATTTCTTACTTATTATCAAATTTGGGTATATTCAATATTTTCATAGTCTATGATTGATATTTCTAACTTAATTTCCAATGGTAGGAAACTGTTGTTAAATTCCCTTCCAATATAGACAATCTAACACATGATATAATTTTCAATTACACAATCTCTTATATGAATTTCTTTTTAATCTTTTTAAAATAAATTGAAATTTAAAATAAATGTTTTTAAAAAATAATTATAGGAAGATACCTAATTACCTTACTAGGAGTCTTGATAACTATTAAATCAACATATGAATTTATTTAACTTACACTATGATGTACTATATTTGGGACACTCTAAAAACATTTGAATTCCTTCCTATATAGAATAAAGTCATTTGGGTAGGCGTGTATCCTCTTACACATCAAAACCATTGGGAATAATATTTTATTCACATTATAATGGTAATCTGGAAGATCATTGTTTTTTGGAATTTTGTATTTCAGTAGCTTTAGGAACTATATAAAACCCATGTTACTCCGACAATTTTTTTCTTTCTAGTTTATCATTTTTAACACCATTGATAAAAATCATCATCTTAAAAATTATCATCATCAATAGATTTTGTATTCTTTACAATTTCACCATGAAAAATCCTTGGATTGTAACATAGTTTAAATCCATATAAAATTAAATAATCATTGAATTATTTTCTTCATAACATTTTAATATCTAAGCATTTTAGGAATGAACAGAAAAATGGGTCTTTGTTTGGAAATGTTATATTGATAATTTCCCAATAAGCATCAACACCTTCCTCATAATCATCACTTATTTTACATACACTAATCCAACTACGACTCGTTATATTGTACTAATAATTTCATGTATGAAATATAAGTTACTATATATTGAATTTCAAATTGAAATTACTTCATAAATAATAATAAAATGTAAAATATTAAAAAGTAAAAGTAAATAAAAAATTTCATATATAAAACTATTAATAAAATTAATGGTATAAAATTAAAAATATTATCAAGGACTTCAAAAACCTACCCAATAATGAATATTTTTTCTTATTTTTATTATATATTTTTTCTAATTATATTTATAATTTTTTAATAATATATATATATATATCATAATATAAATGACCAAATTATTTTTCACTATCAATTTATTTTATTATTTAATCATATTCAATTGGAATCTAAAAAAATATTTTAATAATGAAATATAATAATTGATTAATAATTTTCTATTTATTTCATAAAATATAATAAAATATTGCAAAATATAAAATAATACAGTGAGAGTGTCCTGTACTAAATTAAATACTTTTAGAATGTTTGTTAGAGAACCATTCAACCATATAAAAACAATTTATTTTACTATGAATACTATTTTATTTATTTATAATAAAAATAAGGTCAATTTTTTTTAATGATCCATGTCACAATATTTCATAGTGATAATTTCATGAAAAATATTTTTTTCAAATTAAAATATTTCATAGAAAAAAGGTATACAATATAACATTTGACACATCAGGAAATAGATGATAAGGATGATAAAATTGTAATTAAAATATAGAATATTTATCATCTAAAATAAAAAATATGTAGAGAATCAAATTCTCTAAAATACATAAATTTAAGAGATGAAATAATGGAATGTGTTGATGAAAAAGAAAAATTATGATGTGGGGGATAATTAGATGGTGACTTCAAGGGTAATGGTGGTGCTGGTGAATAGAATGGACATTGAGGAGCTTGGTGATGGTAGGGATGAGGAAGAGAGATTGAATGTTCAGGTTTTGAAGAGGAGAGATATGGGTTTATATCAGGTGAGAAATCAAGAGAGTCTTTCTAAATTTAAATGAAGTTGTAAATTAATTATTTTTTAAAACATTTTATACATCAATTATTTTATAACTATTATAAAAAATAAATTTCTAAAACATTTTTTCATTTATTATATTATAACTGATGTAAAAAATAAAAAATATACTTCTAATAAATAATAACTGATTTAAAAAAATTGTTTTATTAAATACAATTTTTTAATTGTTCTCTATTTTATTTATAAAATAATAAATGATAAAATGTGACATAGAAATATTTTTTACAATATCTATAATATAATTATTATAAAAAATCAATATTTTACATCGATCATTAAATAACCAACATGGAAATGTCATTGTGATAATTTTTTACGTCAGTTAATAATAAATAAAGTAAAAATTGAAACATATTAAAAAATTAATGGTAACGTTTTGTTATAATCATTCATAAATATTGATTAATTTTATTTATTAAGATAAAAATACATTGTACACATGAAAACAATTTTCAAAAAGATATATATTTTTACTTTCAAATGAATTTATCTTCATTTCTATCCATTTGATAATCAATGAATGAATGATCATTCAGTTTTTACATGTATAAATTTTTTCCAATAAATTTATTGTTCTAAATAAAAAAAATTAAATTTAAAATAAAAAACATATACAATAAAACAATTATTAAAAATAACACATTTTTGTTTTGCAATTTATTAGTAGAAAATAATTTTTTTCATTACTCAACTATTTGATGGATGTGCTTAATATATATTATTAATTATTACATAAACATTATTAATAGTGTTCATTGGTATCATTACTAAAAAATATTAAATTTGAAAAAAATGATTAATTCATAAAAAATCTTCAATAAAATATCTTCAGAATAAAGTGTATATTCTAAAGTGAACTCAAACAATTTTATATAACAAATTCATATATTTATCAATTTCATTAATTTCTAATGACTTCAATTTTTTGTAGTAAAATAAAAATCACTTAAGATATATTTTTATGCATCCCAAGCTATTGAACATATAAAATTTATTAAAAGGAAAATATTTTCTAAAATCATTGTGTGTCACACCATGAGTCAGTTCATAGTATATAGACTTGAGATTTAGTATCACTACACGAAAACATTTCTTTTATAGATAAAATTAGAATTTCTCTATGAAATAGAAAGTGTGAACCATGAGAGTGTGATTAAAATCCCTATTCTTTTATTTGTGCTAGAAAAGCGATGATAAAGGGGAATATTGTAGCATGATGTTAAATTTTCATCACCCTAAAGCACCTAAAACTGCATCAAAAAAATTTAAAAATAGGTACAAATACATATTTTAAATGAATTAAATTTTGAAACACAAATACAAGAAAAGAACAATATTATAGATATTTCAAACATTGGTTTAGAAAATTTCATTAGTAAGTAATAATTATAATAGAAATTATCAAATATCATTGTTCTTTTTTAATTGGGTACCTCACCCCCACTCATTCTACTATCGAACAAAACAATCCTACTGAAGAAAAATAATTCACCAGTATATGGAAATTTTTTTCTTATTAGTAATAATAAAAATAAATAGATTCAATAGAGAGTGTTTATTTTAAACAGAACATTGAGCCATACTAGAAACACTATGTCTCAGATTTAGTTGTGGTTGATTCATTCATATTACACAATTTCTCATTCATCTTCTAGAATTATCACTATAAAAATTAACTAAATAAGTATAAGATAAGGAATTTAAGGAAATTATTTATTTAATAACATAGGGAATTATGAGAACAAATGATAGGCATGTTTTACAGATTTTGGGAATGTGAAGCACTTTTTAAACTAAAAATTAAGTTATCTAATGAAAACATGAACTCATAGTAATATAGTTCACACCATCCATCAAATTGATATTCGGTTAATTCCTACATGTCCCAAATTACTTATGGATAATTTTTCTAAATAAATAAAATAATATGAATGAATTTTATTATTTTTGAGTTTGTTACTTGAGTTTTTATACTGAAATTCCATTTTTAAGCTATAAGCATGAACTTTGAGTCATATTGGTCACATAACATGTCTTTTAGATTTCATGCTGGTTCATTCTTGTCAAAAAAGAAATATGAAACATTATTCCTAAATTATTATAAAAATCCAAGCGTGTTATCTTAGATTTCAATGAGTGTTACTTTTGAACTAAAATTTCAATTTTATTCTGATAATGGACACATTGACTCATACCAGAAACATAGTATAACTTATTAAGGTGTTTCTAATTTCAACACATAAAAGTTACTTATAGATAGTTTTCATAATGTATTAAAAAAATATAAGTATGTTTTCTTGGTTGTGAGTATGTCAACTATCTTTTTAATAAAATTAATGATAGTTTTTAATTAGAAGACACAATTGGAGTCATCCAAATCCCACAGTGAATTTTATTTTGGTTCTGCTGATTTCTATAAATAAAAAATAACATTTTCATTATTTTCATAAATTATCAATGAAATCTAATAGTGTTTTAATGGTTTTATGTATGTCACTTGTGTTATTTAATAAAATGTCATTTTAAACTAGAAACATGTACATTGAGTTATACCAATCATATCGTCTGTAATTTATATGTGAGCATAATTTTTATAACTCACAGTTTACATAAGGTTCATTATCTTAAATTATCATGTCAATCATTGTGTTTTTCATAGTTTTTAATAAGCCATAATATTTGACCAAAAAAATAAATTTTAAATTGAAAATTGAAACATTGAGTAATATCGTGAACATCATGTATCATATTGAGGTGACTCTAATTAATAAACATCCAATATGACTTTTTTATAATTTTCCTAATGTATAAAAATAATCCAAATGAGTTTTCTCAGTTTTGAGTAAGTCATTATTCTCTTTTAATAAAATTAATTTCAATTTTAAATATAAATACACACTGGGAGTCACACCGGTCACATTGGGAATCATATTTTGTTGAAGATGTTTCCCACACAAAAAAGGCTTATGAATCATTTTACTAAAGTTTCAAAATAATCAAAATAAACTTTCTCAATTATGAGTATGTTAGTTTTATTTTTTAAAAATAAATGACATTTTTAAATAAAAAATAAAACTCTTGAAGTCATATCAGTAAAAACATGCATCAGATTGAGGTGCAGATGATTATAACTCATCAAAAATGACTTATGCATCATTTTCATAAATTATTATAACAACCCTATTGTGTATTCTTTGTTGTGAGTGATTCACTTAACATTTTTACTGTAATGGAATTTGAAATTAGAAATACACACTTTGAGTCATACCTATCGCATAGTGTATCGATTTAATATGAGACTAATTCCTATACCTCAAAAAATGACTTATGAATCATTGTCCTCAATTACCAATACAATCGATCATTTTTTCTTAGTTTTTAGTCAGTTAATATTTTTGAATTAGAAGTTCAATTTTAAACTGATAACGGACACTTTCAGTCACACACAGTACATCATGTATCTGATAAAGATTTGGATGAATGCACATCAATAATGACATATGGAACATTTTACTAAATTATGAAAAAAAATCAAAGTATGTTTTCAAGGATTTAAGGAATTTCAATTTTCATTTTCACTAAAATTAATTTCACTTTTAAAGAATTTACATCATTTTATGGAAGAAAATAGTGTGACACATTATGTATTTTTAGAAGACACTGTAATCCATTATAATGTATTTACCCATTTTTTTAAGTATTAAACATCATTATACCCCATTATAACTTCCAGATGACATTTAAATCTAGAACATCCATTCATTATTTCTATATATTTCTATAGATTAGTATACCATTTTAAATATTAAAGGTGATGATAAAATCTAACATTCATCATCATTATTTGATCATCAAAATGGGAACATTGATATTATAATTTTCTTTCTAATGATTACGAGTTTTTTTGAATAAGCTTGTGAACATGGATCATTTTTCATAATGAATGTGAACATGGATTTTAGTGAAAAACTATTTCACACATTTTTTTGGTGATCTGGTGAACAAGTATCTATATGCATAATAAAGATAGGTGAAAAAATCAACTAATGTAATGATTGTGTGATTTTATTTTATATAATGGGGGGATGATTTAATTTCGTGTCATGTGTATTCAAAATAAATAGTTTTATTCAATCCATATCACTAATGTAAACTTGATGTGTTACATGTATAGATTCTACAAGAATTTTTGATATTATATAATGAATATTGTTTATTACTGAATATCCAAAATAATTCCACCACATATCAAAGTGAAACCACTATATTGTTATTTTCTTCTATCATTTTCGACCGCCCACAATGGAACCCTAAATAGGGAATTCTTCTTCATTTATTCAAAAAATATTATTAAAATTAACTATAAAATTATAGGTAAAATCATGAAAAAAATTTCAAAATATGTAATAAGAAGTTTCATCTGCAAGATTATTGTATATATTCTAACACCATGTTTTATATTCATTTATAAAAAAATGACATCATAGAGTAGACTTATCATTGAGAATAAATGAAAAATAATGTATATGTAATCTGATACTAATGCTTAACACCCCCAAATATGTTTCTACGGTCATATCTTTTACTCGATCACAAAATTGAAGGTAATCCCCTATTTTTGTTGTTGAAAAAAAATTGACACCAAGTATGCGGCCCACTCATCTTTAAAAAAATTACTTATTCTTTTGAGTATAAAGTTTATCGATAATATTGGTGGTACTAAGAATATATAGAAAAATAAAATATTAATAAATATTTTTTTAAAAAATGGAATTACCTTTGGAAGTTACCTATTTGAGGATGATGGTATTTTCATGGTTTATGATCTCTCTCCTAAATTTGAAATCAATATATCCATAATCATTTCCAATGACATACTTCATACATTATAGAAACTTGTCCAAAATAAGTAATTTATTTGTAAATATTTATTTATAGTTAAATATTTAAATATATACCATAATATGTTTCCATTTGATGTAATCCACATTCTTTTTTATGTTCACTCACCTACTTTATCCCCAGATTTAGCCTATATTTTTATCCTAAAATTATAAAAAAAAATATTTTTAAAACAAAAATTGAAACATATAAATAATATTTTTTCTATAAAATGATGATTTCAATGTATTAGAAATTTACAATACACAACATGTGTGGTTAGGTTTCTCGATATCCATGCATTGGATCCAAATAAATATATATTTACGGTATCCAGAATGAGTAAGTTCATCACCTATTAATTCAAAAAAAAAGTAACAAATAAATTAAAAATATATTTTGTGTGATTATATTTCATATTTTTACCCCTGAATTATTAAGATTGAAATGAGTTTGTCATCTATTACATTTTTCTGAAACACATTGTATAGATCATCATTGTTCTTATCAATTTCGTTCTCTCTCCAATAAATTTTTTTACATATAAATGATATTGGGATTAATAAATCCAAATCGTGATTCACATTGTTATCCCTTTATATAGTAGTAATTTAGATGATTGTAGAAAATATGAATATTTAATAACATTAGCGAACATATCAGTTCAATATTTCGATAGATGTATTATAAAAATATATCTTATGTATATATTCAAAATTGAGGCTTCTAACCATTCAAACATGAGAATATTATTTATAATCTCTTGGAAAACAATGTCTATAACTAAAAGATTTAAAAATTTATTCTTCATATGGAATGTAAAACCTATTTTCATCATTAAATGTGGTCTCTAAATGGGTTTATAAATATATGAAATGTTAATGTAAAATTGGAAGGGAGAAGGAACTCTTGAAATTTCCCTTTGAATTCATGGTCCGTTCACTAAATTTCCATGAGCTGACCATAAATTTACCCTTCTCTTTAACTATCAATAATACCATAACTCACTACTTAGATTATTTCATTAAAATTTATAGGGTTTTAAAATTATTATTTTTAAATACATACCTCATGTATCTTTATAAGATTACATGACTATGGAATGAATGTTCCAACAGTATCATTGATTGTTTTAATATCTAGATCATTAAGTGGAACAAGAAACTTCACATCTATCTCTTAAGAGACCTTAATTCCTTCTCTCATGTGATATTTTGGATTTTTTTTATTTTCATTCTTTTCTCCCATGATATTTAACACTATACCCCATGAAACGAGGTGACGTGTGGTTGTTGATAGATGGAAATCATGCAAAACTTTACCCTATACGTATTTATTAATATAATGTTCTCAGAGTTATATTATTCACATTTAAGAGAATGAGAAATGAAAAAATTGATTACCTTGGGAAAGGAATGTGGTTGAGGGGAATGAATATCTTATATTCTAGTGTGGTCATATGGTTCTTTATTTTTAGATCATTAATCTACTATGTGTTTTATTTGATCCTTTCCCATATATTGGTTTCCAAACAAGAACAAACAATAATATCTGAAAAATAATCTACTTATGCATGAAATACTTTCAACATATTATATATATATATATCTTATAATGGTTTTATCTTCACAAAATATGTTTAGGGAGACACTCCAAAAAACTACTCCTCTAACACAACCATATTGTTTCAGATGCATTAAAGTTTTTGAAAGAAGTTTTTCTTCTAGCCTAGTCTCTTCTGATCCTTATTTCTAAACCATATAAAAAACATATGAACACAAATAGATATTATTAATTAATACTTTTATAAGGAATAATTAATTAAAATTATGTTATACTTCAAAATTCTTTCAATACATAATTTCTGTATTCATCAACTAGTTTACCCACCATATTTAAACTGTCCTTCTTCCAAATCACATAACATGGGATGCAACTAAATTCCAATTTTGATTATTCAATATATATAAAATAAGAATAATATTTTATATTATTGAAAATGGATCTTTCTTATTTAAAAATCATAAAAATTTCATCTCTTGAAAATTTGTTCCCATCCATGATTGGTGATAGGTTACATTGGGTTTTATACACGTTTTTTATTTTCCTAACTCTTTCAATGTTTCATAAATTAATAATTTGTAATAAATAGATAAAAAAAATAATGTTAATTAATATATTTTCAACTAAAATACAAATTAAATGATTTATCATCAAGACTATTGATGACATAATTCTAGGTTTCTTTCTATATAATGTGTGCGTAACTAACTGGTGGATGGGGATTTACATTCCCCTCTACACCCCTAAGATGTAACTTTGTAAGAATTGTCTAGAATATTTTATTGAATTTTACAGTCAAAATAGAGACATATTTCTTATTTATAACTTCTAAAATAAAATATTCTATAAGAAATAATGAAAAAATCAATGTTTCATAATATAATGTTTTGGTAAAATATAGAATAAATATCATAAAATTGCATTTATATTTTTCCAAATGGGTTCCTTCATTATATAATAGACCTCGCACCACAAATCAATATCATTTAGCACAGTCACCATTATTGTAACCCCAACTTAACAAATGAACATTGACTTTTTGGGTTCAACAGGGTGACTAAGTTAATTCCAACCAAATTCAAATTTTATACACATAATTCATTACATGATAATTTTATTCTATATTGTGATTCTCCATCATTCTTCTTTTTCTCATCATTATAATTTTTATCCCCTAATAATTCATTAGTTTTAGCATCAAAAATCTATTCTTGTTTGAGATTGGAACCATCATCATGTGTAGAATACATTGTTTACATGAGTTGTCAAACATTTAATTTATATTATGTTAATGAAGTATACAACACATAATATTATTAGGAAAATAATTGGGTATTAATAACACATTAACCTTCTCATTTAACATTCTTTATTTTATAAAATATTTAATGGATTTGGATCCTATATTGTCATTCCAAAACATATATTTTATTCCCCACTAACATACGATAGTTTTTCTACATTGCAGCCACAATTAACTGATTATGATATCCTAATGGAAGTGTCATCCTAGATTGAATTTTCATCTAACCCTATAATTAATTTAGACGCCAATAGGCTAATCATACAATTCTTGTTTGATGAATCTGAGACATAAAATAATTGCACTGCTCTAGATACCCTTATGAATGGTTCATCATTTTCCCCATCCACACAAAAATTCAACTTCATGTAGCACATTTTATTAACTATAAAAACACTCCTATTGTCAATCCATTTTAAAAGAAAACTCAGCACCTGAAATGTGGTATAATCCAACTCGTATATCTATTCGAGAATTAATAAATATGACATATTCGCATAAATAGGAATTCTAATCTTAGAACTATATATATGCATCAATTATACCATAAGCGTTCCTCCACAATATTAAATCATACTATAGTCATCATGTTCTTTTTTATATAATGTATAACCACTGATTACGAAACTAGCACTACTAGAAATTTGGGCTATAGCCACGGTTTGAGGAACTGTGGCTATGTTTGGTGTGGCAAAAGGACTAGACCTATAGCCATAGTTCCAAATCGTGGCTCTAGATCTATAGCCATGGATTGAACCATGGCTATAGGTATACATCCACTGTTCAGACCCTGGTAATATCACTATATCCACGGTTTAGAATCATGGCTATACAAGAGGACAAACACACTTTATTTCCACGGTTTAAAACCGTGTCATTAGACCTATAGCCACAGTTTTTAACCGTGGAAATTAACCAATAGCCATAGTTTAAAACTGTGGCTATAGGGTATGAAAATCCATAAAAAAAACCCCCACCCCAATGAACACCCCCACCCCCACTCCCCTTGAAGCCCCCCTCCCCCCTACAGCCCCCACCCCTTGTAAAGCCCCCCTGGACACCCCTCCCCCACTCCCTTTGCAGTAGAAAACCCCTCCTACATGCCACCTCCCCCCTACAAAGCCCCCTGGGCATCCCCCTCCCCCTGTAAATCTCTAACTAGACAGCCCCCCCCCACCCTTCCCATACAGCCCCCCTCCCCCCAAAAAATAGCCCCCACCCTCTCCCCTGCATAGCCCACCCCCCCTGCAGTCCCCTCCCCCTGAAAAGCTTCCCCTGGATAGCACCCCCCCTCCAAAGCCTCCCTTGGATAGCCCTCCCCCTGCAAGGCCTCCCCTAAACAGCCCCCCTCCTCCCCCTACAAAGCCCCCACTGGACAGCCACCCCCCCCCCCCCAATTTAATAATAGTTTAATCATCTTATTCCCACATGGTAGAATGATGAGTGGTTTTACAAAGTTCATGTCAAAATGATATTTAAGTTACAGTGGAGTTGAAGAGAACTATGCTTACCAAAAATTCTTATGTACTGATTGATGTTGAATGAAGAGATATATGATGTCATTACAACAATCAATGTGTGTAGTTAAGAAGTTATTTTGAATTGAATAAAGAAATCATCTAATGTGGTAGCCCCCCCCCCCTAAAGAACACACCCCGCCTGGACACCTCCCCCCTTTCTGGACAGCCCCCCTCCCTCATCGACACCTCTCTCCCCTGCCTAGACATCATCCCCCCCCCACCTGGACACCTCCCCCCTGGACACCCCCTTCCTATACAGCACCCCCCCCCATCCCTGTTGGACACCTCTCCCCCCTGCTTGGACAACACCCCACCCCCATACTGGAAACCCCTCTCCCCTATCTGGATAGCACCCCCTCTCTCCCGGACACCTCTCCCCCTCCCAGGAACTCACCCCCCTCCCCCCGCCTGTACAACACCCCCTCCCTCCCTCCTGGACACCTCTCCCCCCTGCCTGGACAACACCTCCCCTGCTAGACACCCCTCCCCCCTGCGTGGACAGCACTCCCCCTGCCGGGACAGCCCCCCCTCCCCCCTCCCTCCTATAAACCTCTCCCCCTGCCTCGACAACATCCTCTTCCTCCCTCTTGGACACCCCCTTCCTGGAAAGCACCCCCTCCCTCCTGGACACCCCTCCCCCTGCCTGTATAGCACCACCCCTGCTGGACACCCCTCCCCCCTGCCTAGACAGAACCCCATCCCTCCCTCCTAGACACCCCCCCCCACTTCCTGGACAACACCACCCCTACCTGAAACCCCTCCCCCCTTCCTGGATATCCCCTTTACCTGGACACCCCCCCTCCTTCCTCCCTCATGGACACCTCCCCCCCTGCCTGGATAGCACCCCCTCCCCCCCCCCTCTCTCCCTCCCGTACACCGCTCCCCCCAACCTGGACAGCACCCCCTCCCTCCTGGACAACCCTCCACCCTGCCTAGACAGCACCACCCCTACTGGACACCCCTCCCCCCTTCCAGGATAGCACCACCCCTGCTGGACACCCCCCCTGGAAACCCACCTGGACAGATCCCCCCCTCGGACAACCCCACCCGGATAGCCCCCCTGCTGGACAACCCTTGCACACCCCTGATGGACACCCACCCCCCCCCCCTACTGGACACCCCCTCCCTCCTAGAAACCCCCTTAGATCACCCCACCTGGACAGCATCCCCCCTTGGAATCCCTATACTATTGTGCTTCCTTTGGGTCCATTGTGTATTTTTGGTGCTGGATTTATCCGTTGGAAAGGGATAGGAATTTATAGTGGATTTTTTGGCTGGTTCTCAACTTATGTTGGTCATGCATTCGATTTTCTTGTGGGGGTTCTTATTTCTATTACGGTGTTGGGTGGGTGTGGGATGTTTATAGTGCAAGTATCCTATGCAGAGGATGCTTAATTTTAGTGTGTTTGGATGATTCTATAGGGGCTTCTAGTGTGGTGTGGATAGAGTCACATGTTATTATTCTTGGATAAGTTTTAGAGGATAGTGTTATTATTCTAGGATAAGTTTTAGAGGATAGGGTTCATGGTGTGGGTGATTCAAGAGGGGATTTCTAGTTATTGGTTGATTGGTTTCTTTTTGGGTTGTGATTTTCCTACTACTTGGCGACATGTGTGGGATTTGTTGTGGATGGTTGTGGTTGAGTTTGTGGTTGATTGGTTGGCGTTCCTTTAGTGGCTTGTCTTTTTTATATGGTGATGTTAGGATATTATTTCCATGAGTCTTTGAGTGGTCGAATGTGGTGGTCTGGTGCCATGATATTTTAGAATGTTTCCTTGGCTTCAAGGTTCATGAAGTAGTAGATGGTTCATGTTGCGTATGGACTAGTGATTTGTTCCTATAGAAAGGTTTTCGTTATTGGATGGGTTCTTTCCAACACACTTTTGGGTTTCAGTAGCTATTCTAGTGTGAGTTGCTAAGAGGGTTTGGTTTTTTTTGGTTTTGGGTGGGATGACTACAATTATTGGTGTTTAGGGGAGCGGTGTTGTGGTTGGGTGGTAGGTTTGTGGTTTGGGGTTTTCTAAGGGTACAAGAAGGTGGGTTTTATTGATGGTGATTATTGTAAGTGGGTTGAGTGCTCTGTTGTAGGGATTATGTGATTCTGAAACTATTTACTTTTTATGAACAATACCAAAAAATATTGGGTCATATTTCATAGGAGGGGTGAAGGATTTTAGGATCTTCACCTTCAGTTCGTATTCAAGAAGAAGATAATTCAATGTCTATAATAGATTTCCAAATTCAAGAAAAGTGAAAAATAATTAGATACAACATCCCTAATATAGAACCTGAAATATATTACCTCAATCTATAGAATAAAATTTGGGATAAACATTGTTTTAGGCCCTTATCATATGGCATAGTCAGAGGAACAAACATACATTTTAGGGTACTACAGTTCTTGCACAAAACATAGTGGTTTCATTTTCTAGTGAAATTACTCAACCATAGAACAGAGAATAGAAAGAGGCTTTTATTATCAATCATGATGAAAATAAGAATCAAAGGTATTTTACTAAAGAACATGTTAAAGAAAATGATAAAAAATCATCAAGATCAACTAGTAGTCATTGACACTAAAATGATAGTCCAAATCCAATCAATTTCTATCATAAATGATTACATAGACACAGAACTGTTTATTCATACTGATATTAAAGTGGTTTTTGAGACTCCATTCTTTGCCTCTATTTATAAAATTAAATATCAATCATATCCCACTCTTGATAGAGGCTAATCATCTAAATAAAAAGATGAACAATATTTTGATTCATTGAAAACATAATCAAATGTGGTGGTGGGGCTGCTGGGAGATTTCCAAAATATTGGGTGATTATTTTTGGTGCTATAGATACTAGGAGATGTTGTTGAGTAGTTCTATGAGCTTCTAGATACGAACATAATGATGGATTTTTGGTGATGGATGATTGTAGAGGCAAAATTTATGGTTGGTGTTGGCTTAGAGGTGTTCGAGGTTCTGTTTCCGTGGACTGATTTTTTTACAGAGATTGGGTGTTATTGTTGACTGTGAGTTTGTAAATGGGTTGTTGGATGGTTTTTTTGTGTGTTACAGGATGCCTCATTGATGGGGTGTGTTGCAGGAGTGGCATGGGTTAGTGTTGGTTGCTTGGGATGTAAATTTGAGTACATTCCTAGTGGCTGGACATTATTGTTGGCTGATAGGTGTTGGTGTTATTACTGTTGAGTGGGTTACTGTTAAAACTCTGATTGTTATTGGGTTTTTCTCTAGTACATGTGCTATTGGCTAGTGTTATTGGATTATAGTAGGTCGTTTCTTGGTGGGTAGTGCTTCTGGTGTCAAGAGGGCTACTACTATTTCCAATTCCACTAGGGGTTGGCTATTGATTGAAAGCAGGGAGGTTGGGGTTTAGTGGTGATGGATATGATGGTTTTATTGATTTCCTCGGTGGCTTTAGGCTGTTCTCTTGGATTTCATTATGAATACTATTTTTTTAGATCATATTTACCAATTCACAAGCATGCAAGGCCACTCAAACCCACCTTTGGGTCTAGATAGGGATATTAAATCGGCTTTGAATGCATGTGATCATACAGGGTCACCACAGTATGGAGACCTGCATATTACAACAAAACCCTGCCTTGGCAGTTTTAGCTGCTGGGGATACTCTTTTGGACCCCTCTAAAGTTAACAAAGCACATCACATTTATAATGATCTTTTTAAGGGTATGAAGATTGAAAATGGTCAATCTTCATACCGTTCTTCTTCTGTGGTCTGTGAATCAAAACAGGTTGGCACACTACTTGACAGACAAGATGACCAAACCAAGCCAATTTTGAATAATGAATCTAAGTAGAACAAATTCAACCCGCATGGAGGTTACACTTGAGCAGTGACACTTATGTGGAGAATAACTTTAGCTATGAACAGACCCCTTAACACCCACTTGGTTAGGATAGTGCATCTCCCAAGGAGATGGCCATGTCACCTGATGTTCTTGTTGTTTCAAAGACTGCTCTGGGAAGTTACCCAAATCAAAATTTGGTTTCCTAGGGTTTTAAAGATTAGAAAGATACCAACCCAAATATACCTATTGAATTGGTCAAAAAATAGAGGTGTATATTTTCATCTTATCAAGATCAACCGAACCTGGTGTACACACAACAGATTCCCCTAGGTTCTAGAAAAAAGGTGGAAAACGATTCAGGTACTTCACATGAAAACTTTGCTACAAATATTTCAGGTACTTCTCCTCCCGTTTTTTTTCATTCATACTATTGGTATTTATCAGACTTTAGATAACATTAAAATGCCTACTAAATCTGAGAAGGAACATACAACAATGCCTTTTCATGGTCTCGGAGAGTGTTAACCTCATACGAAGGAAGTCAAAGGAAGGGAAAATTTCTTTTAAGATTGACATCTTTAAGGCTTTTGATACCCATAAATGGAGTTTTCTCATTGAGATACATCACAGGAAAGGGTTTTTTAATATATTTATGAACCTGGTCAAAACCATTCTTGGATCCTCATGGATGTCAATTCTTGTGAACGGTGCACCGAGGGGGTTCTCCTCTTGCTCATGGGGTGTACGAAAAGGTGACCCCTTATCGGGTATACTATTTTCAATTGAAAGGGATTACATAAGATGATGCATCAATGAGCTTGCTGGAACACCTTCTGGAATGATGAGTCGTTGAATTCTATGAATGTTACATCTGAAGTTAATAATTATGAATTTATGGATTTTGAAAAACTAATCTGGCTTCATAGAAGATTGCAATTTTTGACCCCAAAGAGTTTTACATGATTACATGTGGTAGTACTGACTATGCCCCAACCTAGCTTATGAAGTTCTGGGATCCATTTATTCGGCCATCCTAGTTTCTCCTTCTTTGAATAATCTAGAAAAATAGACTTCCTACCTGTGAAAATTTTAAGTGAGTTGGATTTCATATGGCCTCCAGATGTGCCTTATGTAGGGATGTAGAAGACACCACGCTGCATGTGTTTATGGAGTGCGGCCAGGCCCGGAAACTCTGGAGTTGTTTGGGAATGTTGTTTAGGCTAGCAGTGGACACTGGCATTCTGCTTATGGATCTGATGCCTGGTCTGCTGCATATGTGCTGTAGTGAGAATTTCGGAAACCTCCTCACAGTTGCTAGTGTGGTGGTCATTGTGTCCTTGTGGGATTTGAGGATAATGGCTCTATTTTATGGTGCACATGATGATGTCCAGAAGGTAAGGATATCTATCCACAGGGAAGTGTACGCTGTGTCAGTGGTCCAGGATGGTGAGACATCTAACACAATTTTTGACCTGCAAACTCTAAGGTTGCTTGGAGTTTTGGGCTGTGTAACAGCCCAAGATTTTATGAAAAATATTCTTTTTAATTTCACTAATGTCTTGTGTTGTACGCAACACAAAAAGGAGCTTGCACAACATTCATCCTTGACTTTCCTTGCATTACACGCAGTCACAACCTTCCTCGATAGCGTGTGTAGTACGTAATACTGAGTTTCACGAAACAACGATATGCTATTAAAATATTATTAAAACTACCCGTTAGAATAGTAATAACCACTTTTTAAATTTTAGAAAATTTATCTCTCAAAATGGACTTTATTTTTGGATTCAGAGTATCGAATTTAGCCAAAGGTGAAATTTTGGTACTTTTCGGATAACTTTCATATTCTGATGAATAGTGAAAATTACTAAATTATAATTAAAAACAACTTTTTTAATCGAAATAATTAATAGTGATAAATTATTAATTTTAGTGGTTTTAAAGTATATTTATAATATATTTTTACAATTTAATACAATTTTGGTCATTAGATGTAATTTCACATTTAAACCAGACATAATCAAGTTTCAATCTTTTGATAGATATTGTTTCTTAAAAACACGCTATTTGTTTTAACAACGGGATTTAATTATAAAATTAATTAATGAAACTTCTATGTTATGAATTTGGTAAAATAGACTTCATTTTTGAATTCGGAATATGAAATATAGCTTAGGATGAAATTTTGGCATTGTTCTGAAAAACATCAATTTTTGATGAATAGTTAAACTACTAAGTGGTAGTTAAAAAACTGAATTTTTCATAAAACTTAATTTTAACGCTTCTGTGAATGGAATTTCAAAAATCCGAGAGACACAGTTGATGTTAGTAAGTAAAATGTGGTTCAATGAGATGAAAATAATTTTTGGTGAATAGTAACTTTTTACTTTTATTTACCACGGTTAAAAGTAAATAGGGTAATTAAGGGTAAGAATGATATTAATATTACCCTAACACATGTCCTAATTCTATTGGACAAGTGTATCTCGACCAAAAACAACCTTAAGTGTAAAATATTATCATTTAGGCCCACTTGGATTAGATTAGGACATTTATTATTATTTAATTCAAAGAAGAGTTAAAAGAGTTAAAATCATAGTTTATTTACTAAAACATTTTTAATATAGGGTTATACATAAGATAAATTCGATTGTAAATATTTATTAGAAAGCTAAAAATATTTCCTACATAATGTTATTTTATTTATAATTTTTAGACATTAAATAATTTAATTTATTTATGACACAATGATGATGCAGTAATTATCTTATTAATGAAATATTGACATAATTGATGTTATAAACACCAAAATAAATGTAATTTGAGACTTTTTATGAATTACACAAATTTTCTAGGTTACTATGATATATTAGTGTTGATTTAATCAACTTGGTTCGAACATATAATTCTGTTATGACTTTCACAAAAATCATATATCAAATAGTGTCAAAATTGACACAAAATAGTTTTTAAATAAAATATTATATTATTAATTGTTATTTTATTCTTAAAAATCTAAGGTTCGGCCAAATGACTTAGATAAAGATGTATATATTAAGAATAAACAATTTGGGGTTCGTTTGGCATGTTATAGTAAGTGTATTAACCATATAGTGAAAGAAAACAAAAAGACATGGTAAAAGTTAAATTATTTAACTTAGAGTTAAATCTAATTGATAAGGTTAAAATAATACCCTAAACTTGTCTAAATCTTATTGGATGATAGGATTTCGACCCATCCCCACTTTAGCTTCGAAATAAGACCCTTTGGAACCATTATAAACCGATTTTGACTTTAATATAAAATAATATTTTGAGATATTTCTAAGGTGCCCCTCTCCTCCCCTATAAAAGGACACCTCCTCCCCCTCCTCCTCACACCAATTTGAGCTCTCATGCTCGGCCAACCCCTGAAAAAATCTCTTCTCCACTTCCCTAGAATAATCCTAGAGGTTCTGGTCTTCCTCAAAGACCAATTTTAGTGCCCTAAGAGGAGGTCTCAAAGAGGCGCTTCAAAGAAGAGGTAATTACCGTTACCGATTCTTTCATCTTTATTTCTTCTTCCACTTCTTCTTATTAGGTTGTTTCATTATGAAGTAATAACATCAGTATCACTCATATACTGATATGTTATTACAAGTATGAAACAACCCTATTTCACCATCTATCCATCCTACGGAAAAAGAAATCACCGCGCGTGCGTACGTACGGAATACCGTCTCCACGCCGTGGTGTAATCTATTTTCCACCACCACCTTACATGGATGGGTATAATGGTGTAAAGAATAACTATACATAGTTATTACAACATCATATTGATTCTGATAAATTGTATAATCCACTACAATTCAGTTCAATATTTATGGAAATGATATCATCGCTCGTGCGTACGTACGGACTACCGTCTCCACGACGCGATGAGATTCATTCTCAATGATTAACCACTCATGAATGATTATAAAGTATATATAATAAGTTCTAATGAAATATATTACATAATAATGATACTGGAATTATTTATATTTATATGTATGTCATCTACTTAATTCCATTAAATTCAATAAGGAAACGAAAACAGCGTTCATGCGTACGTACGGACTACCGTCTCCTTGAACGGTGTATTTCGTTCCATTTACTGATTTATTATATCTTATGAATATATATATATATGATTTATGTTTTATATTCTGTAATTAAGTAATCATGATCTAAGTAATCATATGAATAATTACAAGTTAAAAACACGAACAACAAATGAGACGATTTTACCCAAAACGCTACTTTAACATGAATTTACAAAAGAACAGGTAATATAAAGTCATAAGTGGACCATATATGATATAATAACAATGAATATGATTCTGTAATAAGTCAATAACATGATTTAAATCATTATACATGAGGTTTGGACACTTACAAAGCAAGTCGGACATAAGGTAAGGGAAATATCACAATCTCATTTTTATCCGAGATTGTTTTTACTTTGGTATTTACTGGGGTGTATTTTATCATCCACATCCATGTTCCCTCAATATGTAATATTATTTCTATCCACCTACAATTTTTTAAGTCCAATTTTACCCTTCTAAGAGTTTTTAGTAAAAGATATGAAAGGAATCTTTTGTCGTTTTTCGTACGAGGTACTTTTTGACTTTTCCGACAAAAGTACGAAGAATGTTTTTTTAACTTATACGACATGAATGGATTTTTAAAACATTACTTCAAAGAAGCTTCCTTTACAAGTTTTCAAGTTTATTTTTAATCAACTTCTTTTATTTTAAAGTTGTATGACATGTTATGAAAGAAAAAATGTTTTTAAAGAAGAAAGGATATTTTCCTCAAGAATGGAGTTCAAGTGTTTAATCAAAATTATTTTCCATCTAAGATAATAAAGAGTTCTGTTTTTATCCCTATTATTACATTGATTTGATCATGTTGTGATGGAATTATTTTTATGAATTCCTTTATCTTATATGAATTGATTTATGATGTCATGATGTTTCAAGAATCCCA
Source organism: Viscum album (assembly GCA_963277665.1). NCBI lineage: Eukaryota > Viridiplantae > Streptophyta > Magnoliopsida > Santalales > Viscaceae > Viscum > Viscum album. The sequence goes on along the minus strand of OY728119.1, from coordinate 588,240,086 downwards.
TTTTTTGTTACATGTGTTATGCGATGATGTATGTTTTATGATTATGTGGCACACATAAGAAAGGATTCATTATAAGATGGGTGGGACCTATATGTCCCTCCAATGCATTGGTTAAAGATTTTATATCTCATGAGATAGACAGGGATGGAACGGTAGGTTATATCGGTTCAGTGAAACAGGACTGAAACGAGGGTTACTCAATTCAGAAAGGGACTTTGTCCACTAAGATAGTCTTGGCAATGAGTCTTGACTAACAAGAAATGATTCTATATTATTATGTGTGAATGCCACAAAGTTTCATGTTTTATGTTATGATTATTTTGATTACATTTCACTGCCATGATTTACCCCATGTTATGAAATTATGATCTCTTTTGCAGGTTATGATTTCCAAAAGTTATGTGCTTATGTATATGATGTGTTTGATATTTCTTTTGTTTACCATTACTGAGCATTTGAGCTCACCCTTTTATGTTTTCTTTTCCCCAGGATATAAAGAAAGGTTTTAGGTAATAAAAAAAAGGAAGATCTTTATGGGAGAATTTGAAGATCTTTCACCACGATTAGAAGTTTACGTTCCGAGTTTCCAAAGACACTAAACTATTACGATCCTTGTGTGTGTATTTTTGTTATGTACCAAGTATTCCGCAAAAGTAATGTAATGTCCATGTACGTCAGGCTTTGGGTCATTACAGTTGGTATCAGAGGAATGGTTTAGTCAACCTTTGGAAACTAGGATGCGAGAACTTTAGTGAGATCCCTAGAGATATTTCTAAGGTATGTCTAGGGATGTCGCTAAGGTTAAGTATACGTATAGTTTATAGTACTAGAATTACGCTAACGATCATAGAATTAAACCTAAGATGTTAGATATTGAAGGTACTCCCCCTTTATTATGTTGTTTTCCCTAGCATGATTTTTGTCTCTCACTCTATTCTTTTTGGGTTTTAGAAAATGGCTGGAAACAAGATGATTCACGATAATGGAGGATATGATGGACAATGGAATGATATTCTTCCAAATGAAATGGGATTTGGATGTCCAAACATCATTATTATGCCGAATCAGCAATCTCATAATATGATCAATAAAGTAAAATTTGGTAAGTTTCCTGACTTGGCTAATAAGAGAAAGATGGAGTTTCATGATGATCATAGAGGAAATAAAGTTCAATTTCCCCTATTTAATTCATGTGGGAAGAGGAATCAAGGAGAATGTTTCAAAGGAACTGGAAGATGCTTTGGGTGTGGAAAATATGGACACAAATCCAGTAAGTGCAAAGGAAAAGGTTCAGTTAACACCAGGGATGAAGATAATGGTATTTCTATGACATCAACAATGGTTAAATGTTTTAAATGTGGAATGTACGGGCATTATGCAAACCAATTCCCTAAGGGAAAGTCTCATGAAGAGAATCAGTATGGTCGTATGGGTAGTATTTATGTTGATGATGATGAAGAGACTACAAATGATATGTGAGATGAAAGAATTGTTGAAGCTCGGTCAATGGTTTAAGAATGTAGTGGAATGATGACATGTTTATCATGTGTAATGTTGTATAAGTAATCTCATGGTACTATGGAATAAAGAGACATCTAAGGATTATTACACTGTTGTCCTTCCTTGAGTTTTGAAAGTGTATGATTAATGGTACAAGTATCCATGAAAGGTTATTCAGATACTTTTGGAAAGTAGATGATAAGTGCATAATGAAAGGATAAGAAGATAATGAGATGTTTGATTGTATTCATGAGCTCATGATTAATATAAGGACTAAGTGATATCATGGTTTGAGTATATAGAATTTTGAGGATTTTGGTATGTGGAAAGTGTTAACTTTAAACTGCATTCATGTTTTCACTAAGGTATTCAAGAGAATACATGATTAAGGACTTTGAATGTTTGGAATGTGACCAACAAAACATATCTTATGATATATGGGGATCAACGATGGTATTAAATCTCTGGTAATCTTTTTCACTATGTTATTAGAGTGGACTGCAGTATTATGGATAATCCTAAAGATTGAAATGTATTATGTTGGACATAAGTGAGTATTGTTTAAGGATAGAAGTTTTTTTTTGATATTATTGATGGGATGTTATAGTAATGTAGTTTTAGAAAAAGGACAACCTGCAGGACGGGCGACAGCCCATCGCTTCGGACAAGGCTGTGGGAATCAAACCCACAACCGAAGTGCGACTGGCCTTTATCGCCTACCACTGACCTACAGAAAGTCCCTGTTTAGTAGAAACTAGTTTTATTATATTAAGAAATATGATATATGAAGTATAAGTCCATTTTAGGAACCATATGTGATTAATCTCACTATAGATCGACTTATGTATATAATTTTTGCTAACATTTTGTTTGAGACAGATGGAATGACCCGTCATTCTATCACATGATCTGCTAACACTTCACGAATAACAAATTCAACTTCATTTATTTAAGAGATGAAGTGGAAATTGTTCAAGGCATGAACAACAGTGAGATTGTACCAAAAAAAGTATTTATTCTAATTCAAATTTTCAACTTTAGGGAAATGATCTTGAAAACCAAAAATGTTGTCCTAGTGATGTTATACCTGATGAATCAGATGGTACCTTAGATCATCACAAATTTATGGATTTGTGATTGTTGGATTTTCCATAGCCATGTTCTCTACCACTCTCCATCAGAACATGATGGTTAGATTTTTCTTCCATATACATATTTTCACCTATGTGGAAACCCAGTGATTAGTTTATTTGGGTAACCGTTACGTTTCATACTTTCGTTTTTAAAGATTGGTTTTGGTATTCCTTTTTACGATGTGGGTTTATATTAAAGAAACTTTCGAATAGTAAACCATTTATAACCCCGACGAATTTCGAGGGCGAAATTCATTTTAAGGGGGGTAGAATGTAACAGCCCAAGATTTTATGAAAAATATTCTTTTTAATTTCACTAATGTCTTGTGTAGTACGCAACACAAAAAGGAGCTTGCACAACACACATCCTTGACTTTCCTTGCATTACACGCAGTCACAACCTTCCTCGATAGCGTGTGTAGTACGTAATACTGAGTTTCACGAAACAACGATATGCTATTAAAATATTATTAAAACTACCCGTTATGAATAGTAATAACCACTTTTTAAATTTTAGAAAATTTAGCTCTCAAAATGGACTTTATTTTTGGATTCAGAGTATCGAATTTAGCCTAAGGTGAAATTTTGGTACTTTTCGGATAACTTTCAGATTCTGATGAATAGTGAAAATTACTAAATTATAATTAAAAACAACTTTTTTAATCGAAATAATTAATAGTGATAAATTATTAATTTGAGTGGTTTTAAAGTATATTTATAATATATTTTTACAATTTAATACAATTTTGGCCATTAGATGTAATTTCACATTTAAACCAGACATAATCAAGTTTCAATCTTTTGATAGATATTGTTTCTTAAAAACACGCTATTTGTTTTAACAGCGGGATTTAATTATAAAATTAATTAATGCAACTTCTATGTAATGAATTTGGTAAAATAGACTTCATTTTTGAATTCGGAATATGAAATATAGCTTAGGATGAAATTTTGGCATTTTTCTGAAAAACATCAATTTTTGATGAATAGTGAAACTACTAAGTGGTAGTTAAAAAACTGAATTTTTCATAAAACATAAATTTACCTCTTCTGTGAATGGAATTTCAAAAATCCGAGAGACACAGTTGATGTCAGTAAGTAAAATGTGGTTCAATGAGTTGAAAATAATTTTTGGTGAATAGTAACTTTTTACTTTTATTTACCACGGTTAAAAGTAAATAGGGTAATTAAGGGTAAGAATGAAATTAATATTACCCTAACACATGTCCTAATTCTATTGGACAAGTGTATCTCGACCAAAAACACACTTAAGTGTAAAATATTATCATTTAGGCCCACTTGGATTAGATTAGGACATTTATTATTATTTAATTCAAAGAAGAGTTAAAAGAGTTAAAATCATAGTTTATTTACTAAAACATTTTTAATATAGGGTTATACATAAGATAAATTCGATTGTAAATATTCATTATAAAGATAAAAAATATTTCCTACATAATGGTATTTTATTTATAATTTTTAGACATTAAATAATTTAATTTATTTATGACACAATGATGATGCAGTAATTATCTTATTAATGAAATATTTACATAATTGATGTTATAAACACCAAAATAAATGTAATTTGAGACTTTTTATGAATTACACTAATTTTCTAGGTTACTATGATATATTAGTGTTGATGTAATCAACTTGGTTCGAACATATAATTCTGTTATGACTTTCACAAAAATCATATATCAAATAGTGTCAAAATTGACACAAAATAGTTTTTAAATCAAATATTATATTATTAATTGTTATTTTATTTCTAAAAATCTAAGGTTCGGCTAAATGACTTAGATAAGGATTTATATATTAAGAATAAACAATTTGGGGTTCGTTTGGCATGTTATAGTAAGTGTATTAACCATATAGTGAAAGAAAACAAAAAGACATAGTAAAAGTTAAATTATTTAACTTAGAGTTAAATCTAATTGATAAGGTTAAAATAATACCATAAACTTGTCTAAATCTTATTGGTTGATAGGATTTCGACCCATCCCCACTTTATCTTCGAAATAAGACCCTTTGGAACCATTATAAACCGATTTTGACTTTAATATAAAATAATATTTTGAGATATTCCTAAGGTGCCCCTCTCCTCCCCTATAAAAGGACACCTCCTCCCCCTCCTCCTCACACCAATTTGAGCTCTCAAGCTCGGCCAACCCCTGCCAAAATCTCTTCTCCACTTCCCTAGAATAATCCTAGAGGTTCTGGTCTTCCTCAAAGACCAATTTTAGTGCCCTAAGAGGAGGTCTCAAAGAGGCGCTTCAAAGAAGAGGTAATTACCGTTACCAATTCTTTCATCTTTATTTCTTCTTCCACTTCTTCTTATTAGGTTGTTTCATTATGAAGTAATAACATTAGTATCACTCATATACTGATATGTTATTATAAGTATGAAACAACCCTATTTTACCATCTATCCATCCTACGGAAAAAGAAATCACCGCGCGTGCGTACGTACGGAATACCGTCTCCACGCCGTGGTGTAATCTATTTTCCACCACCACCTTACATGGATGGGTATAATGGTGTAAAGAATAACTATACATAGTTATTACAACATCATATTGATTCTGATATATTTTATAATCCACTCCAATTCAGTTCAATATTTATGGAAATGATATCATCGCTCGTGCGTACATACGGACTACCGTCTCCACGACGCGATGAGATTCATTCTCAATGATTAACCATTCATGAATGATTATAAAGTATATATAATAAGTTCTAATGAAATATATGACATAATAATGATACTGGAATTATTTATATTTATATGTATGTCATCTACTTAATTCCATTCAATTCAATAAGGAAACGAAAACAGCGTTCATGCGTACGTACGGACTACCGTCTCCTTGAACGGTGTATTTCTTTCCATTTAATGATTTATTATATCTTATGAATATATATATATATGATTTATGTTTTATATTCTGTAATTAAGTAATCATGATCTAAGTAATCATATGAATAATTACAAGTTAAAAACACGAACAACAAATGAGACGATTTTACCCAAAACGCTACTTTAACATGAATTTACAAAAGAACGGGTAATATAAAGTCATAAGTGGACCATATATGATATAATAACAATGAATATGATTCTGGAATAAGTCAATAACATGATTTAAATCATTATACAGGAGGTTTGGACACTTACAAAGCAAGTCGGACATAAGGTAAGGGAAATATCATAATCTCATTTTTATCCGAGATTGTTCTTACTTTGGTATTTACTGGGGTGTATTTTATCATCCACATCCATGTTCCCTCAATATGTAATATTATTTCTATCCACCTACAATTGTTTAAGTCCAATTTTACCCTTCGAAGAGTTTTTAGTAAAAGATATGTAAGGAATCTTTTGTCGTTTTTCGTACGAGGTACTTTTTGACTTTTTCGACAAAAGTACGAAGAATGTTTTTTTTAACTTATACGGCATGAATGGATTTTTAAAACATTACTTCAAAGAAGCTTCCTTTACAAGTTTTCATGTTTATTTTTAATCAACTTGTTTTATTTTAAAGTTGTATGACATGTTATTAAAGAAAAAATGTTTTTGAAGAAGAAAGGATATTTTCCTCAAGAATGGAGTTCAAGTGTTTAATCAAAATTATTTTCCATCTAAGATAATAAAGGGTTCTGTTTTTATCCCTATTATTACATTGATTTGATCATGTTGTGATGGAATTATTTTTATGAATTCCTTTATCTTATATGAATTGATTTATGATGTCATGATGTTTCAAGAATCCCATTTTTTGTTACATGTGTTATGCGATGATGTATGTTTTATGATTATGTGGCACACATAAGAAATGATCCATTATAAGATGGGTGGGACCTATATCTCCCTCCAATGCATTGGGTAAAGATTTTATATCTCCTGAGATAGATAGGGCTGGAACGGTAGGTTATATCGGTTCAGTGAAACAGGACTGAAACGAGGGTTACTCGATTCAGAAAGGGACTTTGTCCACTAAGATAGTCTTGGCAATGAGTCTTGACTAACAAGAAATGATTCTCTATGATTATGTGTGAATGCCACAAAGTTTCATGTTTTATGTTATGATTATTGTGATTACATTTCACTGCCATGATTTACCCCATGTTATGAAATTATGATCTCTTTTGCAGGTTATGATTTCCAAAAGTTATGTGCTTATGTATATGATGTGTTTGATATTTCTTTTGTTTACCCTTACTGAGCATTTGAGCTCACCCTTTTATGTTTTCTTTTCCCCAGGATATAAAGAAAGGTTTTAGGTAATAAAATAAAGGAAGATCTTTATGGGAGATTTTGAAGATCATTCACCACGATTAGAAGTTTGTGTTCCGAGTTTCCAAAGACACTAAACTATTACGATCCTTGTGTGTGTATTTTTGTTATGTACCAAGTATTCCGCAAAAGTAATGTAATGTCCATGTACGTCAGGCTTCGGGTCTTTACAGGCTGACCACGCAGACCTCGGATGCTTAAGTATATCAGATGGATACCACCTATTACCTGAAAGGACTCCCCGTTGTCGCACTGTGAGGCCGATGTCCACTGCCCATGTATATTCACAGCAGATCCGTTTTCTAAAAAACAATATCCCCCCTTTATTATTCCCCCTTCCAAACTACATCTCACAGCAGCGTAGAGACATGTCAGCCAGGTTAGCTATGAAGTTATAAATTTAATAAAGGTTCCCCTATATCCCCCTCAATTCTTTAAGAATCTGAGGGAGTGAAATTGATAAAACTGAACTTTTTTTTAGATTCAAACTCAATTTCATGGTATCACACCACAAATCTATCGAATTTCACTAGTGTTAACATGAAAACACAATTTAGTATATTTATGTTTAGGTTGTGCTACTTCAACTTGTTAAATATTGTTTAAAGTTATTTGAAATAATCACATCTCTATTGAGATTTGATAGCCATTTCATTAACAAAATCATTCATCTATTCTGGGGGTAGAGGGCTGTTGCGGGCTCGAATGTTGTTGGCAGTGGGCAGAAATGAAGGTGGAAGGGGGCTGGTGTGGGCTGGATGTGGCTGGAGTACGGCCAAATCACGGCATTATCGCGGCATGACCGCGGTGTCACCCCGGTGTAACCACAGTGTGATGACGTTGTGACCGCGGCATGATCGTTGTGTGTTGGCCCGATCCAACGGCATCTGCAGGGAAGCATCTTCGAGCCATGAGCGAAGGGAATGAGAGGAGGTGGGGAAAAATTCCGGTCATCGCCCCACCGGCAGAAATTGTGATTAGTCAGTCTCATCATTGATCACATGACTCATGGAATACTATCACTTAGAACTGTCGTGGGGTGTCGTTCTGGATCAGGGCCAAATCACGGCGTGACCATGGTGTGACCGTGGCATGACCACAGTGTGTTGGCCTGGTCCAGCGACATCTGCGGGGCAGCATCTTCCACATAGTTTCAAATAGGACGATATGGATGGTATAAGAGGATGTTTTCTCAGAATATTTAATGAAATGAATGCTAATCTGTGATTACTAGAGGATTGGATGACCCCTGATATACCTAATTCGGTGAGGGCTCAAATGAAGGTGGAAAGGGGATGGAATGTTGGTGGAAGGGGGATGGTTGCAGGTGCTAGGGGGATGGTGCGGGCTGATTCCAAGGTGGCCAGGGGGCTGTTGTGGGCTTGGATGGTGGTGGCAGCGGGCTGAAATGAAGGTTGAAGGGGCTGGTGTAGGCTGGATGTGGTTGTAGTAGGGTTAAATCACAGCATTACCATGGCATGACCATGGCCTGACCGCGGCCTGACCACAGCATGTTGGCCCGGTCCAGCGACATCTTTGGGGTAGGATCTTCTGCCCATGAGTGAAGGGAACGATATGAGGCGGGGAAACATTCTAGCCATCGCCCCACCGGAAAAAATTTTGATTAGTCAGTCTCAACATTTATCAAAAGACTCATGTAATACTATCACTGTGCACCGCCGTAGGGTGTCATTCTGTAGCAGGTCCAAATCACGGCGTGACCGTGGTGTGACCATGTTGTGACTGCAGCGTGTTGGCCCAGTCCTGCGACATCCGCAGGGCCTCATCTTCCACTTATTTTCAAATAGGATGATATGGATGGCATGAGATGATTTTTTCTGAGATGATTTAATGAAATAAATCCTAATATGTGATGACTAGAGGGTTGTATGACCCTTGATATACCAAATTTGGTGAGGGATCGAATGCAGGTGGAAGGGGGCTGGAATGCTGGTGGAAGGGGGATGGTTGCAGGTGCTGGGGGGATGGTGCGGGCTGATTCGAAGGTGGTAGGGGGGCTGCTGCGGGCTGGAATGCTGGTTGTAGCGGGCTGAAATGAAGGTGGAAGGGGCTGGTGTGGGCTGGATGTGGCTGGATCAAGGCCAAATCACGACATTACCGCGACATGACCGCGGCGTGACCGCTACGTGTTGGCCCGGTCCAGCGACATATTTGGGGCCACATCTTCTACATAGATTCAAATAGGATTGTATGGATGGCATGATAGGATGTTTTCTTAGAAGATTTAATGAAATTAATGCTAATATGTTATAACTAGAGGATTGGATGAGCCCTGATATACCTAATTTTGTGAGGTATGGAGATCTAGAAATGTGTAAGAATACCTAGAGGAATACCACATTGGATCAGGAAAATCACTGTTTACATAACATGTAATCTAACATTACCGGTACTATGGGACCCCTGGGCAGTGGAACTAGGCTTTTTGTTGGATTTAAATAACACATGCCATGTGACATGGTCACACAACATGGGACCCATCTTAAAAGTCTAACGGCACTTAAAGAGTGTCTTGGTTCAAAAAATCATTTTAATAAAAAGTGGGAAACCCCCTAAAAGGATATAAAAAGGGTCAAGTACGATGTGTCCTTTATGATTAACAACAACATCAAGTATAAGGAAAACTTTAATGTAATAATGTTAAGAAAGGTATACTGGTGTGATCTTTCGCAGACAGTGCACCTATGTTGGATGGGTTTTATTAAAAAACCATGACTTATTTATCAAACATAATAATTATCTTAACTAAAACATATTCAATAATTGCAATTTTATATAGACATGAAAAATTAAGAAGGCAACTAAATGCAATTTAATACATTCAACAATTAAATATGCTATGAGAAGAACCCTACCTCAACCTCAAGAGGTGTTTGCTTTTGACGAAGACAACTCGAATCTTCCTTTTTTCGCCTACACGCATATGCAACTTAACATATATATATAAGGACACATAGCCCCAATGTAAATATTTTAATGGCCAAATATGAACAAGGGGGTCCTTAGATATATGTTTATACTTACATATACCCCTTTACACTTAGACGCATATGTATTTTTCATATCTATATATAAGCACACCTAGACCTAATATATATATATATATATTCATACTACCATGAGTGAATATATATAAAAGGGGAAATTATATATGAATATGCCTACCTATGCATACACATGTAAGCCTTCGTCAACGGCGACTCGAACCCACCTCAATGAAATCTGAAACACACAACAAAAATATAAGGAACCCAAAAATCAAAAAATCCCTAATTAAAATAGGCCCAAAGAATAAAAAAATAAACCTTACCCAAATCTGTAACTCATTTTCTTCGATGGTGGTGGATAGAACCGTTCTTATCATATGAAACCACTTATAAGAAAACAGTGGGAAAAGAAATGAGATATAACAACTTCTTATATATATGTGATATGTGTGTCAACTGTACATGATAAATGATACATGAATCCATAACCAAATGTATTTATCCATTCTGATTCATCTCTTTTGAATTTAGAAACTTCTAGTTTCACACATATATCGTCTAGAGTTCCAATACTTTCAAATAGGAACTAAACATTCTTCAACATACTCTAAACATCCTACGATCCCTTGTCAATAATAAAAATTAGATAATTCAACTCTTATAACTCATGGATAACATAGAAAACCATTGTTTTTCCTTTTCGAAGGCCTTGGTCAATGGATCAAAGTAGGTGTAACATAATATGAGGGAAACAAAAACTTGATCATATTTCCCATGAGAATACAATGTCATCCAAATTAGATGATTTGTTGATTAATTTTGACTCAACATTATTCGGTAATAACAACATTACTAATTAGAAACCCATCGCACCACAATCCTAAGCATGCATTATTACCACAAAATCATGAAACTACCTTTAATCAATAATTCATAAAAAAAATATCATTTCCAAAACACTAGACCCTAAGGTTTATCATAATAATCTAAGGGATACTCTCCTAAAAACCTAGAATAACAACCAAACCCCACACATTCACCCCTGATAATAAGAAATCAGCCACCCCTTAACTAATCTAACAAAAAACTTCCTAATACAAATACACAAAAAATCTCCCAGAAATCACCAAAATTTCCTATATTGAGAGTTTTACATCAAAATATCAATAAAACCCCCAACAAGATCCACCAACTTGAGGGACTACCACCAACCCAAACCCAAAAGGAAAATCCAACCCATACACAATACATAACAATCATACTCCAAACAACTAGGAATCTAATATCCTAACAAACCAACTAAATGTTTTCATCCACCATATAAACATGATTAAGATATCATAAATCAAAAAAACACATGAAAAACACTATGCCCTACTGACCCCACCCCCCTCATGCACCCCTCCCATATGCCCTACAGACCCACCCCCTTCCACCCCTCCCCACTGCCCTACAGCCCCCCTCGCCTTCCTGAACCACTCCCCTATGCCCTGCAGACCCCCCCTCCCTCCTCCCCACTACCCTACAGACACCCCCCTGTCCTCCTGCACCAGTCCCCCCGTGCCCCAGAAAATTCCCCCTCCAGTCCCCTCCCCCCTCCAGACCTTCGACACCCTCCCCCACTCCCCCATCCCTCCAGCACCTCTCCCCTACAGACCCCCCTGCCCTCCTACACCCTCCCCTATGCCCTGTAGACCCTCCCCCCTTTCACCCCTCTCCACTACCCTGCAGACCCCCTTCCCTCCTGCACCCCTCCCCTATACCCTACATACCCCCCGTGCACCCTCCCCCCTGACCTCCTCCCCACTGCCCTGCAGACCCCCCCTGCCCCAGTAAATTCCCCCCTCCAGACACTGGACACCCCCCAACCCCCCCTGCACCTCTCCCCAGCAGACCCCCTCCCCCCCCCCCGCCCTCTTTCACCCCTCCCCTATGACCTACAGACCCTCCCCACCCGGACAAGACCCCTTCCCCTTGCCAAATGCCATAGAAAAACAAATCCACGCTACTCCACCTCGAGCTCACAACCCGGCAGAAAACAAAAATGCAGCCTGTTCATCAAGACACAAGCATTGGAAATTACTCTTCCACCAAATTTAGTAATATGTGATCATTTAATAGAGAAACTAACAAATAGAAACATAGATTCAATAAGGTGGGAAACTACCTCTATTATCATGTTTAATATGGTGTGAAAACTATAAATTACAGTAGACAGAAAAAAGGACACATTGTACACGGTTTAGGTAATTATACAAGATTTTTCAAAGATTATATCATCATAAAAAATGAAGAAAAATGGATTCTTGAAGCTATTGAATTTAACATCCTGCAATTAAAGGACATACCTGACTATAGAGACATTAAGAGAGCTTCCCAAGAAGGATTTGCAGCATGGAAAAATAAGAGGAACCATCCTTAATCAGGAACATTCCTTAAACTGATGACGAGTCTATCCCTTCACTTATGCAATACCATAAAATAATTAATAACAAGACAATTCATCACTAAATATTAGAATAATACATGAATGATTGAAGAAAGGGATGGAAAAAAAGAGACATAAACACATACATAACATTGTTTGGTTCCATGTGTAGAAGTAAATAAAATAGATGACACCATAACTCATCCAACCATTCAAAATATTGGATCAATGGCATGAATGATAAACCATCATTTTCTTCTTCTAGGACAGGTATCTGCAAAAATTCCCAAATGAAACAGAAGTTTTCTTCTCCATGTAAAATCACATATATCATTTTTTTATGAAAGCTAGTTCTTACATTGGAAAATAGCGAACAAATCAATTTCATGGTTGACAATGTTTTAGTAGGATCATTGGCATCCATACCAAGCAAGGAATTGGATAATAAAATTGTCAATAGATCAATGTATGAATTAGAAAAAACAGAATCATCTAACTTTTCATAAGAATTAGACAAGGAAGAGAAGAAATGTGATCTCCCAGAAAAGGCCACTCATGTTACATGAGTTTTCAACTAGTGATTGGTTGTAATATGTGAGAAGGTACATGGTTATGTTTTCCAACGTATGGATTTAAACTAACATGAAAAACACATTTATATCTTCAATAATTGAATATGGAAGAATTATTACTAACCGACTCAAGAGCCATATGGAAGCCAGATTCCAGAATTGATGTCACCCTACCCGCAAACCAACACACCAACTGTGGGATCGTCTCCTCATTTTTTTTGAATAGCAAGAATGGGAATTGATTTTAGGATGTCTATTTCAATTTTTGGGTATTCTATATTTTAATCCCCATGGTCAATCGTACCTAGAAACTTTTCTAAGTGTGGGATCAAACCAAGATAGGGTACCAACAGTGCAAGCCTGAGCAACCGTACCTAGAAATTTTAATTTCTCATTCTTTTATCTCAAAATTATTAATAAAAAAATATAATTTATAGGAGATATAATTGTATCATTTCATACTCAAGTAATGCACCATCAATTATTCCACTCTAAGTCCACATGATTCCTAATCAATGCTTAAAAAGGTGGGTTTGATTTAGACATAAAATCTCTCCATTTAACAAAGAATATGTTTCCAATATGAAATAAAACTACTGATCACATTTTTCAAGATTCACCAAACTAGTTTTTTAGGCTGGGAAAATTGATTGATACCAATTTTTATAATGATTCTCATGGAAAATTTCAAACCTATTTTTTTACCCACTTTATCACATAGGTGAAAACATTCAAATTATGTAGCATGTTTTAATTTCAGAAAACAACCCCGAAACTTATTCAATAATTTATATAAATTCCACTAATTTAATAAAATCAAACCCCCATATAGTATTATTTTATTTTTTTAATCATGAATTAAATATTATGAAATCATAACCATTCAATAATACCTCTTTCAATCACCTTCCAAAATTCTCATTTTGAAGATGTGATAATTGTAGAAGATTCTTCAAAACCATCCCTACTTTTCTAACCTTCAAAGAGAAACTACAGTTTTCGAAGTTAATAATGATCCAATTTTGAATAGTACTAAATGTTCGATCAATTTAAAAATGGATATCTTCACCTTAATTTCCAACATTGATATATTTTTCATCATCATTAAGGATGATTATTTCATCATATATTCTTTAGAAAACCAATTGATAGATTATTTTATAATGGAGCATTATTCATTTTATTTTATAGTTTTTGATCTCTTACAAACCTTATTTAGTTATCTCCTTGATAACATGCTACAAATTCAATTATTAACACTATAATCACATATGTACAACACATGTGATAGGGAATAAGATAAAACTTCTTATTCCTCAATGTGAACAGAATGGTTTTGAGAATTTTCTCAGCTATCACCATTATTCCTACATGGAAATATTTTTTTCTTTTCAAATATTAATCTTCTCTAAAAACTAGAACTCTTTTTTAACTCTCTTCTTAGTTGTAACCATAGAAAAATAAATTGAAAAAACCATTTTATTCTTCCCTTTCATAAATAAAATACTCTACTTTCTTTGAAAATTGGACTTCACATAAATCTTATTCCCTGTTCTTATTCTTCTTCTTTTTTAGTGAAACCAATATACACTAGATATCCTATTTAAATTATCCTTAATCCATAAAAATTATTCAGAATATATTCAGTTTTGGATCTATTCTCTCCTTCAATACTAAAGGAATTTTTCTATATGACTCAATATCAGTTATCTCTTCTTGATGCAAGGATTTTTCATTCTTGGAATGATAGTTTCAAACTGACAATTTCTTTGACATGAAATATATATATATATATGTGTGTGTGTGTGTGTGATACATGAAACAATATCCATTATATTAATTCTGTTCTTTCTCTCTTATCTGTAAACATTATACCATGTGAATACTACATTTTTATTTACTATAATTCTCAATAATTAAATATTCATGATATCTTGACATTTCAAAACTCCCACGACTTCTCATCATAATTATTTGTATCTTTATACAGACTTGTAGACACCAATTCATAAAAAACTCCATGTATGCATAAATTATATATAAAAATATTCAAGGTTCCATCTCATCATTTCATGGTGTAATGATTTCTGTAAAACATTAAGTTATGAAATGGAATCATGAATCACTATATTTCTTAACGATATTTATGTTGATGAAGAACAGGTCACTATGAATCAACATATTTAGTTTATCATATTTTAGTTTCTTTTGCTAAGCATAATTTGATAATTCTTTCAGATAAGTATTATAATTTATAATGTCTTACATAATTCCCTCAAAAGTCTTATGAAGTTTGAGTCTTATGAAATTTCCTCAAAAGTCTTTCAACCCTATATTCATCCATTTGTATCTAAAAAATATAACCTATGAAGATCTTTTCACATACCATATAATTGCTACGATTCTTGAATATGGCGTGAGTTTCTCATGATATCACATTATGTATCACTCTATAATTATAGTGCGGTTAAACTATAATCATGACACAAACTAAATAATTTAAGAAGAAAACCTATAATATATCATATCAAGTACCAATGACTGAGTTTTTAAATGATGAAAAATAGTTTGGTTTGATGTGTCCCACACCAGACTTCTGTTTGTGAGACCTCTTATTTATTACCTATTACACTCCTTAGTCTGTCATTCAAATCCATTATGGTCATGGTTCTATCATGATTTCCTATACATTGGTTTTAACCATCACTCTACACCAATAAAAAATTGGTGCACTCTCCTCAGGTCGTTTTTTTACCAACACAGTCTTTTATACATTCCATCCTAACTAGAATGACGTTAATCTTGGCCACCTGTAACTGATGACTTAGCTTCTTGGGTAGTGTTTTATTAAGGTATTTTTTTTAAATCCTTCTCCAAAATTTGAAACAAATAGAAAAATCATAAGGGTCAACTCATTAAAATTTCACTCATAATCCAAGTTAAAAAACAACTCAAACAAAAACATTCCTTTTCAAATATAACAATATCCTATTCTCCAATAATATCAACATTCTTTTAATCTTCCTCGACTTCATCTATGTATTCTCCCGAATATATTTTTACTTTCCAAGCTTATATACATAACAAAGGAACATCTAAAATGCCTTCATCATACACTTATAAGATTCATCATTATAAATTCTCCATTCAACTCAAATCATTATTTAAATTTCATTTTCAATTTCCATTTTTAAAACTAAAATATTCCAAGAAAAAATAATCTTGGAAGAAATTCAAGAACACTTAAAACATTTTTTACTTTATATTAATGAATCTCTAAAACTCCAAAGGTAAGGTATTCCCTCTTCATATGAGGAATGAAAAGTATTTCATAATCAAAGTCAAAACATAAAATATGTGTCTCTAAATATCATTTACTTAATATAATGTCACACCTCCCTTAGGTACCCTTCTTCTCAACAAAACTATGTTCTCTAACCTGATTCCAAGATATTATTTTCCGTAAATTCTTATAGATTGCATATTGAAACTAATATTAATTGAAACAACAAAAACGTTGGAAAAAATAAAACACACACAATGTGCGATAAACAACACTAACTTCTATGTATTAAAACTGAAGAATGAATGTCATAATTATAATATTCAATACAATAAATTGACCTACTATCATGCAACTATAAATTGATAAATAAAGGACTTCAATAAGACCCTATATAATATCCTCTATATGATTGTGAAAAAGGATAATAGATCTTATTCTAATAATATCTTTCATGATTTGGGGGAATATCTAAACACAAAACATACTAGTAAAAAAGAAACCCAATATCGTCTAGTATATGTGAGAGAAGTATCATTCAATTTTCAGAATATGGGAAGTCCTAGACATAGATTGATGAGATATAACGAGTTTATGAGAAAATGTTATTCACATTATATAACCATGGAGTCTATTAAAAGCATGTCACATGAGAATTTAACCAGAAGGTTCACATCTGCTAATTCATTCGTGGAGAATTAGTATTTTTCATGAGAATGCCAATGATACAGGGAACAAAGCCTCTAATTCTAGAAAAGAAATGGTAATGACCTTACATCATCCATAAGGTCCACTCCAATGGGATTATTCCCTGATCACAATGGATAAAGGGAATATTAAACCTTATACCAGCATAAGATTTATAATGAAATAAATTACATATCCTTAGCTAAAAGTGAGTTTCATATGAATTTAAACTACTTGGATATGGTCCTTGTCATATAACCTTTAAATTGATGGAACTAAATTTCCTTTTTCATGATGTCAAATTGCATAGTATATAATCCTTATCACATGGTGTTCTACTAAACGACAACATATCAACCCCACATAACCCTTAAACTACATGGAGTGGTTTGTATCATATGAAAAGGATTACTTACATGAGATTGAGATCCATAAAAGATTCTAAAAATACGGTTTCCCCTATCTATGACCCAATGTCTAGATAAAAAAACATCATGTTCAATAACCACATATTACTTAATCCATATTATCATGATATATGCTGTGAATACCAAATCACTTATCTTAAGGTCAACCAAAATTCTTATCTTATTCAAACCACCAAATCTATCCAAGTGTTTTGGATCTTTACCTCATTAATACAAGGTCTTCCAATGTCCTTACATTATTATAGAACTATGTTAATCTATCTTTGTGATGAGACCTTATTCACATCATTTTTCCTTCCTTCTATCACCATGACACTCATATATTTCATTACCCTTTCCACTATGTATAATTCATATATATATATAGAATTTTTTCAAGAAAAATATGTGTCTTGATTACTATTGTCATAGGATATATTGTGAAACCAGGACACACTATCTTACGGCCAACCAAAAGTATCATTCCCACCAATTTCATATCTTATTTTGGAATGTGGTCCCTTGTTGATTCACACAAAGTCGCCTCCAATAACCCTTCATCTAGATGAAATATTTTCATTTTATTTTTGTGTTTGATCTAGATCTGCATAGGGACCATTTTACCAAGAACTATTTGTATCCTGACTCTTGTTATTATAAGATATGTTGTAACCCCAAGTTTTTTTTTCTATGTTCCATCCAAGAATTCCATTTCTATCCCATTTCCCATCAATATTCTGACACTCAAGATTACTTATTCACGTAGGATTCTCCTTCATCAACCCTACACCAGGATGGGAATTCTTATACCTTCGCAGAGATATCTATAGTTTGATTACTATTATTTTAGGTTATATAATGACATCCAGATAACCTTTCATGGACCAAATTTTAAATTTTAATGCACTAAAAGTCCTCCCTAATTTTCCTCAAGGACACAATACCTATCGGCCTTGAACTAGAAACTAGCTTTAAAATATCATTTTCCTTTGTAATATAATTTTTAACATGAGCATTTGAGTCCCCAAAAATTTTCCATGTATACTAGTAATGTATACATAAAATATTGATAGACACCTCTATCAGGAGATGTTAAATACACAATGTATCTAACCTACCTATAACCAACCAAAGGCATGTCCTTTCCCTGAAGGATAAGAGCCAATAATCTTATATTCTTTCAATAACAATACAGTAGAACCTATAATTCATGTTTGGCCAACATCTATCCTTGGTATGATTTTTCAAATGTATGGTAGTAGACACACCATTTCAAATATAGTTTGTGATTATCCCAGTCTACCCATATGCATTTTATCATTATATAATTTAAATGACAAAAGTTATTTCCATAATTTAAAAGGTTTTAAAATAATTATGGATTTAAAATCCCCTTTTGTTTATCACATTCCTTTTGATTAGACTGAACTCTCTGACTTGCATGACTTTCTGAGAGACTCTCTAATATGTCTTAAATTTTTGTTGTGTATATAAAAATAACGAAAGATGACTCAATTAAAATTAAAATAAGTGAAAAATAGTCCAAATATCATAATAAATATAAATTAAAATCAAATTAACATATCTAGATCAGATCATACAAATACCCCTCATAAAAAATTTCTCCAAAAATGAGAAAGGTTAAAAATAAAGTACTTACAGAGGAAATGGACTCCGCTGCAGCTATAAGCGAAGCAAGTATAAGAACCCTGAAAAAACCAAGTTGTAAGGAGGTAAAAAGGAAGGAGGAAAGGAGGCATGTCAGGGTGATGTGTTAGTAGGGATGAAAGTAGTAGAAGCAAGGTGTGGCTAAGTGAGATAATTATGGACATGGTGAAGGGGTGGAGGAGACAAGGAAGCAAGGCTAGGGGCACAGAAAGGATCGGGTTGGTAGGGAGGTGGTGAGGCGGGTGGGTGGAGAGGAGCGGTAGTGGAGGCACACAGCGAAGCAGCCTCCGCTGGTTTTCTGGGTTAGAGATTCGAGGAGGGAACAATGAGACCGTGCCGGAGCCGCATCGAAACCGTGCTGTAGAAAATTCAGAGAAGGAGAGTCACGGGGAGGTGGGGTGGCCGCGTCAGATACATCAGGAGAGGAGGAGGACCGTGAGAGGAAGGAGGATCGTGGGGGTAGTGGGGATGAGAAATTCCCGAGGGCAGGGGGGGAAAGGGATCGCGTGGGGCGCTATTTCCATAGACATCAAAAACAGTCGTGGGTATAAGTGATCTATACCCACTGTTTTTATTGTCTGTGGCTGTAGATCCATAGCTATAAGTCCAAATTCTAGTACTGTAGTGTAATATATAACATTTCCATTGATTCCCCATTATATCCATCAATGAAATTCGACACTTTAATTTTTACTTTCATATAAATAATTGTAGAATTTGATCTTAGAACCATCCTATAAACTTTTTATTTTGTGTATTTGATATCCATACATCATCCCGTGATGGATTCAAAACTATAAGAATTTCTTTTTTTCAACAAATTATTTGTCAAAATCTACACTATTATGTAAAATGTAAAGGTTAACTTTCTCTCACTCATGATGGTAATTGTAACAAAATCTTTTCTGAAAATACATTCACCCATAAGGCATCCACTCTAATAATAAATTGGGAGATTGATGCAGTAAACATATGATTGGAAAATGGCATGTAATTTTATGAAATCTCCAAGAATATATCTTCATTCAATACAACCTTATAGAAATTTTTTAATCATGACATACACTTTAAAAATCATCATATACCATTCAATTCGGTACATCCATCTATTATTTACCTGACCACATAGTTGAACCTATGTAAACAATTGAACCATTAGGTGGACTATTATATCAAATAATAGTGATGGGAAGTATACCTCTAACTCACATAATATGACTGCAATCTCATTACTCATTATGGGAAACATCGTTGTGTCTATAAATTTACTACATATGTATTTGAAAAATAATCAATGTCTTATAGATGTATGTAATTAGTTTTTATAAGGAATTCAACCTAAATTTTTAGGAATCAAATTTTGGGTCAAAACACGAATGTCGTTTGATTTTTGTCCATGTTACTTCAAATTTTTCATTGACATTCTATTCTATGTATTTGATGAATACAATTCATGAAATTTTACACCATTAAATAAATTGAAAAATGGTAATTTTTCTTATTTGGAAATTGTGAAAGATATTTGAGGAAGAAAATTACTCCATTTACCCTTCACTAGTTTCAACCCTTCACTTATCATAATTTCAATCATATCCAACATAGCTTTGATGTCAATGTTTTTTCCTTAGAACATTTTTTTATATTCCAATAAAAATAAAAAATAAATTTTTTCTAGTTATATGAATCCAATAAAATTTATGAAATACATACAATTTCAAAATTATAATTCAAATAAAATTGATCTCTTTTTTCAATATGATCATGTAAGGGTTTTCAAAAATATTTTATCGAAAACAATTTAATTTTTTTTACTTTATCGAATAGTTGACAACCAGTTTATAGAGATTGTGTTTTACATTTTTCGGTATTCCCATCGAATGATGACATCCAAGATCAATATTTATTTCATTATGGAAAAATTTTCTGATGTACTAAAAACACAATCTTTGATGATTGTTTCAATCAAATTGAGTGTGTGCATTCTTCACAAATGAGACACCGCAACATTCATTTAATGCAATAGTGGTAAAAATTTTCCATGGTATAAAAGTCAATTATCATCACATTCAACATACCCCTTAATGTGATTTTTTTTCTTATATGAGCATTATACATTGTAATGCTAGTATCCTACATCAATTTCTGATATTCAATAAGTGGATTAAAATAGAAATAAATATCATTACGATGTTTATTTGGTCCATATATAATCTTGGACAACATAATATATTTTCACTTATTACATAAACATGGTTGAAAGTTTTAATTTACCAACAAGATGGGTCATGTACTATGATTACTACTATATAAACCAATAATATTTATTCCATCTGTAGATAATTCAAGATGAATTTTTCTCATCTCACTTCCAAATTCATGATAATCCACATAAATTTTCTTTCATTGGGATGAATATGTTGGATGATAATGGTTCCCCTCTTTAATTATTATATATAAATGACACGTATATTGTGGAATGGTTTCATGACATCCATATAATAGTCTAAACCATTTAATGATTGGAAATTACCATACATATTTTATGGACTTGATTCAATTTTAATGTACTGATAAGCACCATAGATTATGTATTTTATGATTGAAGCATGGTCCTTGTGAAACAATATGAAATCATTAGGAAAAGTATTTATTTTTTAGAGATCATGACTATTGAATGTATATTTTTTTACCATCACATGTTTTACATTGAAGTTCATTCTCTTTTAGTAGAATATCATTCTAGAGACCAAGTATTTTTGTAAAGCGAGTGTCGTTCCATCAGGATCCAACTTTCAAATTATATAACATTAATACAGCTGAAAATGAGTTGTATTTAGTTAAAAAATGTATAAAATAGTCTTGTAGAACAAATATTTAACTCATAAACCAACTTTTTACAATCATTATGGTCATATTAAATTACCATTTTCATTTGTTCCATGTGATCTCCATCCTCATTTAAACCAGTATTCATGTCAAATGACTTATAAACCACAGTACCATCCTAATAGGTCCACACATTATGTTTTAACTTTCTTTGTGGAATATTTATAACTATATTCTATTATGTGAAAATTAAAATGTTCATTTAACACTTTTCTAATAATTGTCTTGAATAAATACTACATAAACAAGATCAAAAGATTTTAAAAGTGTTGTCAGCATGAATTTGTGAAAACTCGATGAACTCTTTAACTTCATCTTGAAAATCTTTGTCATATAAGTATAATTGATGAATTTTATTTTCATATCCATCCTATTAGATTCATAAAATAATCATTTTTATAAAAAAATACACATAAGTTACTAATTATCAAATGTGAAATTTATAGATAATTCTAATAAGGGGAACCAAGCATTTGATTGTTTCAAATTATCTCAATATGCCTTGTATGAAAGGTGTAATTTAATTTAGGAAATTAAATAGTTCTATATGGTAGGTATTATCTCATGAATTTATTGAAGGTGATGAACGGTACCCGATAATGGATTTATAATGCTTAAATTAGTTCAAAAAACATAGTTTCATGTATTCAAGAGATGAGGATGAGTTTCAAGAAACAAAATAAAATATTAATTGTTTGACATATGAAGATTATGAGGATGATATTGGTCTCCTTAAATATAAATTATATTTGAATGTGGGTTGGAATAGCACTGGAAATCATTACTTATTTTGTTTCTTGAAGAGTAAAAGTTTCTCAGGCACACAATGGTTTGACAAATGAATTGATCTTAAAATACATGTTAAGAGTGCCCTTAATCTTTTATAACCCTTTCCCCATTCCCAATGGGTTGATATTCCGGATCACCTTGGATTTAGTATACAAGAAACACAATCCCTTTTATTGAAAAATTATTTCATAAAGACAACATTATGATCTAATAGTGGAAATAGATGCATGATTTCCTAGTACTGCTTATTTTCAACACTATGGAGTGGATACTTGTTGGTATAAAAACAATAAAACATAGAAATCATCATCCATATAATGAATGAAATAATAATTAGATGAATTCATAGAAATAGGTTTAGTGAAAGATGTTAATGTTCTTATGACTATGAAATTTCCTACATTTCATATTGAAATCAACGTTATTACAAAATAGTTTGAAAGAGACCAACACCTTTTAAATTACCACATTGTAAATTAAAATTTCCAAAATCATTTAATAAAAAAATTAGAAATAAAAAAGTCATATTTTTGAATTTTATAACCCCTATTGAAAGCCATTTTTAATTACACTTGAAAACAAAACATTTTTTTTCAAAACCCTTATTGCAATACTCATCAAACAATGATTCACTGTTTTATTTCACCCTTACACCACTATATTAAATAGATTTTATAATATAAATTCCAATTATTATAAAAAATATAATTCTAATTTTATTAATTTTTTTAAAATTTATCACATATTAAATGGTAAATTGTATGTTTTTTGGGGATTTCATTGTAGGAGGAGTTGATTTGGAGGGTCGGAGATGATTCAAAAAGAAAATAGGCCACACTTCATGGAATCCCAATGAAACTTGTCCACAATTTTAGATATTCCTAGACATACTTCATCTAAATGGGATGAAGTCTTGTGTAATGATCCAAAATTATATTTTATGAAACTTATGTCAATAAAACCAACCTCAATTCGCCTATCTTCCAGCACAATAGAAGTAATCTATCTAGGGAACTTAATCTATATGATGTCAAAAGTTAGGTTCATTATTTTAAGAATATATCCAATTTTTGATGTCTAGTGGCCACAAAATTTTAAATAGAGATAGTAAATAAGAACTCCAAAAAATATCATCATTTTTTCAAGTCGATATATGATTTTTTACTAGTACAAAACTAAGATAAAATTGGTATATACAAATATGGGTTCCCAAAACCACCTCCATTCTTGGAAATAAAAAGGAACCTTGGGCACCTCATTTATAATTTTGATGAAGATAGTGAAGTGATAAATATTTTGAGTTGAAGTTGATTCCTATAATTTTCTTGGCGGTATTTTAGCTCCCAATCATCATATATAGAGGTGAAATGAAGAATGGGATCCAACTGATCTTATTTCTCCTGTCAATGGAGGGATTAATGGTGGGAAATAATTTTTTAGGAGATACACCTATTGTAAAGGGAGTTATATAACATGTAATACTAAATGACTGAGTCATTTTTGGTTTTAAAATATTTCCTTAAAAAATATATTACATCGATTTATGTTTTAATTCTTTGTTTGATTAAACTGAATGGATTTCTCTTTAGTTTAACTGATTACTGTGAAGTTTTCACTATATAACCCTTGTTTTTCAAATTCAAGAGGACATTAATTATTTTCTTCACAAAATATTTGAGAATAAAATTCTCTTTGGAATTTATTATTCTGTGAATAAGATCATTCGTTGGCTATAATATTTTTAGTTTATCATTTGGTTCAAAAGGTTTTGACAAAATAAAATGGAATGTAATTGGGATTCTGATGAATTTAAACCAAAGGCATACATAAAACCTTAATTAATTTATATGAATAATGAAATTTAAATAAGTGTATTGATCTCAAAATGAACACATTTTTCTGATATTTTAAAAATCCATTTTATGGTAAACTATAAAACTCTTTAAATTAAGTTATTTTATTTTTAAAACCATTCTCAAAACCACCTATACTTTTTAGTCATTTTTCTTGAAATTTAACAATATAAACCACTAATACTCCTTGGGAAATGACCTAATATCTTCGATATACTATAAAAGCATTATAAAATCATAATCAATTTTAATTATTATAATAATTCATTTAAATTTTGGCACAATTTCTGTGGGGAACTTCTGTTTTCAGTGTGTGTTTTTTAAGATAATTTTAAATTTTATGATTATTTATATCTTTTATCATATACCTTTTCATATATTTTTGTGTTATGGTTTTTTTTCATTTTTAGTTCTTTTGAATGAAAAATTCTACTTCGAGAGATTTTACTCCTTTCGAACCTGAACTAGAGAAGATCCTACATTAGTGGGACATAGAAACACAGAAGAAACCTTTGAAAGAGGACACACCACAACATGAGACTTTTTTAGACCCATCTTATTCCGGAAACACAATTGAAACTATACATTACGTGTATAACAAGAATGAAAAAATTTTACACTAAAACCAATAACATTTCTTAATGTATAGATCCATCCCATATACATTTAAATACAATGTGATTCACCTAATTTTTAACTACTATGTTGTTTATTTTACTTATTAACATTATTCCATGGACTCGATGTTGAAGAACCACCAAATAAATTAAAATCTTTCCATGCACTGTGTTCATAATTAAAACATGATGATGCTAATGAATAAAAATTTAATCTTAGGTATTTTCAATTATATTTTTATGAAATAAAAAAATAATGATAATATTATGTTAGTTTCTCAAATAGGGTATGAGAATAAATTAATTTTTTTAAAAAAAATACTTCCCAACCTCTCAAAATGCAACTATAAGGAAATAAATTGGTGGTATAATTTAATCAAAATTGGAAACACACCATGAATATTTATAATGATTTAAAATTTTGTCTTCTTGTTGTCCATACTACCAAATAAGTGATCAACTTTTAATAAATTTTTTTGAAGGTTTAATTCATATTGATCTTACAATGATATATGTTGATCTAAGTGTTTTATTAGTGGATAATACACCAATTTCTGCAAGAAACCAAATAAAAATATGATAATGAACACTCACAAGTTCGTTTAAATGAACAATAAACTCATTTTAGGTGTCCATGAGGGGATAATATTAATGTTTGAGAAGAATGTGGACATGATATTTGAATCGGTAAGTACACTTCTCTGAAAACATGATTTTTCCCATGGAAATACCAATCTTCTCCTCTCTTCAATTATTATACCTATTCTTATAACACCCACTATTCTGACCAATTACCTAAATTAATAGAACCTTATAAGAGTTGTGAGAAAATATTTCTAGGAATACCCTAAAACAAAACCATTAGGAAAGTGTCATGCTATATAACTAAACCATGGAAAAAATATACCTTATACTATTTGAAATATGGGTATTAAAACTAATCCAACAAATATGGAACCAAATGGGGAAGAGTTTTCATCTAGCACCACCACCTAGAAATCCTAAACCTCCATAATGACCATTCTAAAAAACCACTACAAAACCCAATCCTAGCATAGAATACATGACAAAACAACTAGTTATAAAAAAATCACTAATTCAAAAAAATCACACAAGCATCCGTAAAAGACATAATAACAAAATTATGATAACTTTCCAACTCATGTGGTGAATTGAAAATTCATGGTTTGGGTAAACTACCTTATCAACCACAAGATAAACCTTTGTATAAAGTAAATTTTAGTTGCATCACCATTAAGAGTAATTAAGATATTAAAATCCAAATGAACCCACTATTAGAGTCTCCCCCTCTAAAGGAAACAACAATCCCAATCATTTAGAATTATTCAAATAAAAAAATTCCTTGTCTAGAGAGAAATAACTACAAAAATAAAGAGTGTGTCTATTAATGATCCATCTAGACCAACCATTGTTCTTTTGTTTACCCAAATAGACACCCATACAAGGAAAAAAAATAAACTAAACATGATAATGAAATCAGGAAAATTTTAAAAAAATTATAGGTTAACATCCCCTTGATTGATGTTATGAAGAAAATTCCTTGATTAGACAATTTTCTAAAGGAGATGTGAACACATTGAAGGTGAAATATAGGTGATAAAAAAGGTGAACTTAGGGAAGAACATCTCATAATTGATAAATTCATCACATCCCACCTAATTCAATGATCCTTGAATATTTTCGATTCTAGGTACCATTGGGGGGAACTTGTTTTTCAATGTTATTCTTGATTTGGGTGCTCCAATAAATTTACATAATCACTCTATTTAATCTTCACCGGAGGATGAATAATTGAATACCAAATGAGTTGTTGTTAAAATAGAAAACTAGAGTACCACACACCATGATGTTGTGTTATAGGATGTTCTTGTGAGGGAAAACATTTTATTTTTTTCTTACTAATTTTTAGGTGCTTAAAATGAAAGATGATATGATGAATGAAAATGGACAAATTATATTCATATTCCATTTCATTAAAACCTCAAAAACCATATTTAATTTCCACAATGGTACATTATCTATAAATAATCGTGGTGACATTTTACACTTCGACATCCTTGATTCCATGAAGCATCCCTTAGAATATAATTCCTCACATTAAGTGGATATTGTTAATGTACTCCCTTTCCCACAAAAAAAATCATATTTTATTTCCCAATATCCCCTTTTTTATATTTCATCATTTATAGAAATTATAGGTGATGAATCATGTGTTTAATGTTTTAGTGTTCTAGAATAATTTCATTGATGATTTTTAATCATTGATTATTTAAGAAATGAGGATCATATAACTATTGATGATACTATTATTCATGTAAAATATTTTTCCATTTCTGAGGATGTAGCCAATGTATAGTTAGATGAAAAAATTTACTTCCCAATTTCACATTACTCCCATAAATCAAAACCCCACTTAAATTGGAACTTCTACCACTACCTCAAAATTTGGAATATTCATATCTTCTAAATGTAAACAAGTCGTCGGTCATCATTTCGAGTTCACTCTCTCTAGGGAATTGAAAATTACTATCCTTTTTAAAGAGTATAAACAAGCATTGGGATGGATACTTTCATAAATTATAGGTATTAACACATAAATTTTCACGCAGTATATATTGTTAAATAATGAGGCTAAACTAGTGAGAAAGTCACAACATCGACTAAACCCAAACATACAAGTTTTTTTTAAAAATGATGTATTAAAATTATAGATTGTTTGAATCATTTACCTCATCCCTGATATCCAATGGTTCAATTGAATGTATGCAGTTCCTAAAAAACTAGTTTTACCATGATTAAAAATGAACGAAATGAATTGGTTCGATGCCGTGTGAAAAATTGTTTTTCTGCCTGTATAGACTATCACTGAATAAACACACACACCAGGAATAATAATTTCCCATTACAGTTTGTTTTCCAAAATCTATAGAGGAAAACATGGATGTCAAACTATAATTTCCTCTATCAGTATTTTATACACTATAATATCTATATTTTCCCTGAGGATCGGGAAAAGACAACCATTACATTCACTTTTAGCATGTTTTCATTTATAAGTATGTCAACTGGTAAGTGTAATTCTCAAGGCACATTCAATGGATGCATGGATAAAATTGTCTGTATAACTTTGATAATTTCATGGAATTATTCATATATTATTTAATTATTTAAGGATACTCTTTTGATGAGTGATTGAGTAGTATTTGTTCTGTCATACATAAATACATTGAAAATAATCTCATATTATATATGAAAAATTCCATTTCATGGTGAAACAAGCTATAATACTTGGGAATGAAATTTATAGTGATGGTATACGAGTAGATAAATTTAATGTGAAATTCATTTCTTACCTATCTTTCCAAAGGAATGAGTGGTATATAAAATATTTCTTAGGTTATGTTATATTTTATCATCATTTCATCTGTGAAATTATTATGATTTCACCCCCTCTCCCGAGTACTAAAAAAATAATTTATTTTTTGTAAAAAAAATGTGGTGAATATTTTAACAAATTGAAATGGAGTCTCACATAATCACTAGGAATCCATACACCTTGGGGGGATTTACCATTTTAGCTCCTGTATTCCCCATCTAACCATTTTGTTAGGGTAGTATTATCATAAAGGGTTAATCGAGCTCTATATGTAATAGACTATACATCACACACAATGGACCCTACCCAAGAAAACTACACTACAACTAAAAAATAATTCATTTACTTTGATTTTTCGTTGGATAAATTTATGTTATAACTTTTAGGGACAAAAGTCATTTTGTTATCAGATCATGAAATCATCCGATAACTCTTTAAGAAAATAGATTCCAAGCTATATATCAATCACTGGATACTCCAACTTCAAGGATTCAACAAAAAAATAGGAATTTAATATGATCAAATAATGTGGTGGCTAACTAAATCAATAGGATCCATCCATCCTTGGGCATTGACTAATCCCCCTATGTTCCCATAAATGACATGTTTCCTAATTAGAAAATATACCATGTGAAATATGTTATTCCTTGGAATACTGATATTGTGAATTATTTGGTAGAATATTGAATTCCTACAAATCTCAATAAAAACCTAGATAAATATCTATAACATGTGTCATGATGATATATTTTGGATCACCCATAACATTGGATCACTTGTAGTGTTCAAGTCCATGGGTTTTTTCTAGATAGTGAGTTTATCTCTATCCTTAGACTCTTCCATTTTCTTTCTTTTGAGGGCCTCATTGGTCCAAAATGGAAAACTCAAAAGTTCCTCGATATAGGTATCTTTTTCGAACATTTTTTATAGATACCCATGATCTATGAAAATATTTTCCTCACTATCACACAATGGGAAATGTCTGTAAGAGAATTTGAATTCCATAACAACCCTTTCTCTTCCATTATATTTTTTTGAGGCATTGAATTTATCGTTCCATTTCACAGTTCCTTAGAAAACATGAACGTTATTTTACAAATTTTAGTAGATGTCAGAATGGGTGGAGGAATGAGCCATGAGGAAAGATGATTATATGACAGTCCTGTAATTTTTGAGAACCATTTTTTTTGACGTTTTGGAATACCTAGGTTTTTCATCAATGACCTTGGTTCCCATTTCTATGGTAGAAAAAGGTAATCAGTTTTCATCGGCATGGGGTCAGGCTTCATGTTTCTACTTATTTCCAACCACAAACCAAGAGCCAAGTTGACGTATTGAATAGAGAGGTAAATAATTCATTAAAAATGATACAACACAATAGAAAACATTGGAGTCTTTGAATATATGATTATTTATGGGCATATCGTACTCCCTTTTGGAATCCCATTTTAATTACAACTTATCAAATTCTGTTTGAAAATAGTTTCCCCTTTTTTTGAAATATAGAACCCAGCCTATTGGGCTATTAAAACAATGTATTCCTCACCATTTTGGTGCAGCTAATCAGAGGAATTTTTATATTCATGTGCTACAGTAAATGTGTA
The DNA here is from genome assembly GCA_963277665.1 of Viscum album. Lineage (NCBI taxonomy): Eukaryota > Viridiplantae > Streptophyta > Magnoliopsida > Santalales > Viscaceae > Viscum > Viscum album. Next base: position 588,209,951 of record OY728119.1, on the reverse strand, counting down.
TATATTCATTTGGGAACTCTAATATCTAAAGGGAGTGAACTGAGGATTCCCATGACCGTATCATCCTTCATCTTCATTTCCAAATTGGGAATAAGTTCCTCATTTTCAATGAAATAATGATGTTTCATCCATGTAATATTTTTCCCAATAGTTTTTCCCATAAACTAATAATAATTTTTCCATTTGGTGTTGTTAATGTTAAAAATGAGGAAAAAACAAACCTTCAGTATCAATGTGCATTGGTTAAAGCACTTTCATAAAGCCCGTCTAGAGTCCCTAATAGACGAACTCCATATTCCAGATGCAACCTACTAATGACTCCAACCAGTTTATATCCATCCATCTCACATTATTTTTTATTACATTTAGGATATTGTATACTCTATGTGTGTATGGATGGGTTCATTCCTCGGTTAGTCAGCTATTTTCATCATGTTTCTTCTTTTTCTATTTTTTCTTGCTGAATAATATTGTTACCTTCCCACTCATTTTACCGCTCACGGTTGTGCGTAAATATTCATATTTAATTCACATTTAATCAAGGAATTTAGGTAAAATGTATGAGGAATTTCCATATTTCATGTTGTTTTAACATTTAAAAAAATCAGTGATATATTGTTTATTTTGGTATGGATTTAACATCGAGGTGTGACATTTACTAGTAAATTTCTTATTTGTCAGTGATTTGATTGGTTGTACCATTTTGAGACTATTTATAAGAATGGAAGCCTTTGTATGAGTCATTTATAGGAAAATTAGGTCACTTAATATCTCCATACATATTTACACATAACCATGAAGTGTGAATTTTTATTACTCAATAGAATGTAAATAACAGTTAGCTTCATATTTTTTCTAGATTGCCTAAATAATTTTCCCTACACTCATTCCTTGTATAATATTTTTCATTATTGTACTATATTAACCTATGTGTGTGTTCTTATTATCTGACTATTGAACACCCTAAAATAATTAATATTAAAAAAAATTAAAAAAATTAAAAAACCCAAAACAAAAACACAAAAATATGGGTTTTTTCTTGACAAGATCAAAAACCATTCCACATATACAATTGATATTTTTATAACTATTACAATATGTTTCATGATGAGATCAAACAAGGTTTGAGTGATGATTGTGAGATTTGATCTGAGATTCCATTTTTATAAAAAGGAGAATAAAAATAAATGAGTGGAGTTATGAAATATAAAACATATGGGGATATCTAGTTCAAGATCCTTAGGATTGACATTTCAGAATGAATAAATTATTGGGTTTTTAAATATTATTTCAATGGATGTATGTCAGGTTCGGTGGAAAAAATCATTTAAGCATAATTGCTTTTTTAAAATTTCCAATATTTACTTGATAGAATGTGAAAAGAATAAGATGAAATGGTTTCCAGACACACACACAGACACGTGGAGAGTTAGTGACATTATTGATTTTTTAATTGTTTCATCATATTGGTATCATTAAACATCATTAATTTATTTCCAATACAATTTCTGAGACATCTTTTTCTATTATCATAGAGAATAACTTCTTGGTGTGATTTTTTCTTTGATCCCAATGTTATTTGGAATTAATTTTTTATTTATTGTTCAATATTCATGACGTTGGGGATATATTCATGTATACTATAACACACTTATGTTTTATGGTATATATCTTCTTAAATAAATTCAATTCATTTCATAACTTCTATTGCATACAACACCAAGCTTAAATAAACAAAAATATATTATGAAATAGTAATGTCACCATTATGAATAGTCTTTCTAGAAAGATAGTAGTAACATCACTTATGAATTTATAAAAAAAGTATTTATTCCACAAAAGTAAATATTATATATTTATATCATAGAATATGTAAATAAATGTTTAAAATGAAAAATTATGTGATGGTATTTTCATCAAACATAAATAATTATTTATAATTTAATAAATAATATAATTATTGAAATGAAATATTATTTTTAAAAATATGTTCATAAATTAATATTTTGTTTTGTCATGATTGCAATATATTTTTCTTAGACCTTAATTACTTTTACAATGTGTCACAAAATAAGTTATAATTTTAAAATAGGGAATATTCGAATAAATAATGATTTTAGTAAAGAGATAATTTTCTTGTATTTATAAATTGTTTCCACAAAATTGATTTCAATTTTCAATTCCGCATGTATAAATTATTTAATGGTTATTTTTTGGTAATTTTCTGATATAAATCATTTTTCAATAAATAGTAAAAATACTGACTTCACGTAACCACTGTAACTTAAATTACATCACTCATGCTCTATAAGTGACATAATTAATTATAGTACTTAATGTTTGGATAATATATATTTATTTTGGAAAGTTATTCATTAAAAATAGTAACCTCAATTTTCAATCCTAGAAAGTATTTTCTAATTCCAAAAGTCAAAATTCATTCATTAAAATATCAATTTTTTTCTTTCAACATAACTTTTTAATAAATTAATGAATTTTAATAATGAAGTTGTTTTATAGTCTTAAAATCATTAAATTATATTTATATATAATTTATATTGTAAAAAACTCTCTAATAGAAGTCTCTCCTTTGATATAATATTTTATTTAATATTTTATTTTTAAAATTCCCCACTCTTCTAGTATGAATAAACCCTCCCACTTCCCTTGGAAACCAATCATTCCTCCATTTAAAATACAAATAACATCCCAAATCCACCCAATTAAGCCTCTAAAGATTCCAATGGATGTTCTAGTTCCATCCAACTCTAATGACTAAGGTATTTTTACTGTTGTGAAAGAGAATTCACACCAAAGAGAGAATAATTTTCCATTAAATCCTTCCACTTTCTTTATTCTCCTTCTTCTTTTCCCAATTCCTTTCAATACCATATACTTTAAAATTAATTATATATTACATTAACATTATATTATTGATTTTAACTTACTATAATTATTATCCATATGACATAAAAAAATTACGGTATTGTTTTATTCTTACGACAATGTCCTGTTAATGGTTGGTTAACAACCTACGAAGACATTTCCAAAAAAAATTCTTATAAAAACATTCTTGGATGGACAATATGAATTTTATATAATTAATAAATATTTAATTACATTAATTCTATGCTTATAGAATTAATTATACTAATCTATCATTTTTATTTAATAAATAGAGAAATCGGGGGAAAATTAGAAATGTTTATGAAAAACATGATATCAAAATGCATCAATTTCATGAAAATAATAATTAATAAATATAATAAAATAATTATAATTTATTAATTTTTTTATAAATTACTATAATTTTATTATGTATAAGTGTTTTAGTAAATATATGTTTGTTTTTTAGGAGGCCTAAAAATTGACACTATTATATAGGAATTAAGGTAAATGACTTAATCTAAATTCAAATTTCATTGAGACTTACATCGTATTGTTTAACTAATCATTTTTATATGGATTATATAATACTCATTTGAGATAAATTTTCATTTGAAATTTTATTTACCTTTAATAATCATATTTTGTTGTATCAAGGATATAATTAATGTCTAAGCTCTCTAGCATTTTTATATACAGTTCTTATATTGAACAATTGATAAATTTATATTTCCTACTCAATACAGATAGTTTTTTAAATAATATAATTATTAAACTAAATCTATCAGTTACTAATGTTTTGGAATTTAATTGACAAATTGGGCCCTACTTTATATCCCCTCGATGCATTGATAAGTCTAATGAGACAAAACAGATGGCACCAAACCCTTCATGTTTCTTTCAAAAAATAATTAGATGAGTATGCACCAAAAAACGTAAACCATCATTCTGGTATGATGGTACATGTTATAAATAATTTTTTTTGAATAATTCATAATTTTTATTAATATTGTATTCAGTTTTCATTATCCATAGTATTTTCACTATGACAAAATTTATGATGCTTTTACATTCTTAGAATATTGATGGTTTTTTTAAGATGTATCTAGACTATATGACATATTTTTACGATTCATTTAATTGTATCACAAGTATACCATTATAGTTTGGGATATAATATAACCATTTGATATGTTAATTATTCTATAAACATTACCATTAAACTCTAGATCTATATATATCAACACTATAAAGGAAGATTTCATCATGTATATCTATTTGTACACATGATATGGTAATCTAAAAGTTCTATAAAGTTGGGACTAGAAAATCAACTATTACAACATCATACACTAGTGAATTTTATTATTTTAAATTCTTTAATAAATATATAGAGTTATTTCTATATCATTCATTGTCTTCATTAATGGTGAAATCAATTATGGGTCAAAAATTCCATAAAATAATGTTGCATAATTTTGAATGCAATGTGTATAATGATTATTAATTAAAATGACACATTTTTATAATGTCTCATTATATTTAAATATTTTAAATACATATTATAATTGACTTACATGAAAAATAATTTCATGATGTTTATACACAAAAAAATCTAATTAAAATATTTATGATTTATATATTTAAAACCATCATAATCATATCAAAACCATGAATTTTAGAATCCAATGGAACCTCATAAACATATAAAAAAAGATATATATGTTGATAATATATCAAATCAATAACAATCATTCTTTAATATCATAATGTCTTGTACTTGTTATTTTCTAAAAAGTATGTCTCTATCATTAAAGTATTTTTGTAAAACAAATATACAAACACAAATAAATATATATATTAAATTGTTAAAAAAATTAACACAAATATTAAATAAATAATAGTATATACAAAAAACCTCGATGGAAATTTTTTTGACAAGTCTATATTTTCAAATTAAAAAAATAAATGATAATTTGTCCAACTATAGAGACCTCAATGGTATGGAATGGTACTCTTGTTAATTTTTATATAATATCATATAGCTTAACCATATGATGGTATACATTTATCTATTGATTATATATAGTAACCTAATATAATATTCAATCCATTATAAAAAAATATGATACTGGGGATCCTCAATAAATAACCCAGAGTAGATGGGATGTTGTGTTGTAGGAGGTGTATTATTTCATATGTAGGTTTAGGTGGAGGAGTGGGATAAATAGAAGAATTATGGGGTGTAGGCTATGAAATCCAAAACTTTATTTTCTTGTATACAATCAGTGAATATACCAAATCTATAATCCTTTAATCCATCATCTCACCTATCACCTTAATTTTGGATTATAAATATTCTATTTTATTATATACATCATTGGATGATGATTCCCTAGAACAGCTAAAGACTATTTTGACTGATACACCCACCTTATATCATCATATGTTACCAATGTGTTCATGTTTTTCTAATTTAATGGCTAAAATATCCCTCATATCCTTATATATTGAGGTATCATGTATTATTTTCTCCACAAGGTATTCATATATTTAATATTTGAAAATTTTATTTCAGAATCAAAATCTATAAATAGTTTCAATAACATACCTAACTCCTTCTAATAATATATTCTACATTACATGACTCTTCTTTAAGATATTTTCCATCTTTACTCCTTCAAACCCTCTTCTATTTTTCATTTATATCAAAGGGATTTAGGGTGAACCTCTACATATTCTAAATACTTAGCTCTATTTTTTTTAAATTAATCACCTGTCATTTGTTTCCAAAAACAAATACCCTCCATGAGATAAAGTATGTGGGAATATGTTTTTCGTATAATATCAATTGGTGAGATCACATATATTATTTGTAAATCAAGGTAAAAAATCAATAATATGATCATTATTATACAACAAATTCTAAAAGGAGTAATTACACATAACAAAAATGTTTATTTTCATATTATTTTGAAAATCCTCTTACATGTAAATTCATATTTAAAAGGATATATATCACATATATTTTTATTTTTTCATACACAAAAAATGAAATATAATGAAAGGGTTGATTTAAAATCCCTTTTTCTCTCAGTTTCTATAGATATACACGTATTCCATCCAATGGCCCAAAGGCATTAAAATATTTTATTAAATAACAAAGACCCCTTTTGAGGGGAGAAGGGGGAAACCCAAACAGACTTCATAGACATAGGACAAATCAACCTGATGGAAAAAGAGAAAAACCAGAAAGACAACACAAATATGCCCCTCCCTAGCATTTGATCATGATGAAGCTCTCCACTGTGTAAGACATTTTGACAAGAAAGTTTCCTGTGTCAAAGTAAAGGCCCAATGAGATGGCTGATGCCATACCCTCTCAACAACCATATCTGAAACGCACTGCATAGATGAACTGCTAGCTCCGGATCCTCCGTTGAAGCATTCTATATAGTCAAATCTGGTTTCACAGCTTTCCTACATTCAAAAACCAACCAACCATACAAAAAACTTCTACCATTGCACTGTATGACAAATTTCAAAATTCTCTGGACATCACATGGACCAGCCTTCTCACATCAAGGCCTCCACACATCCAAAAACAAATCACCAGTTAAGAGATCAAAGACATAAACCATCTCCGAAAACCCATCGCCACCAACAATTCCACCCACGAAGAACACCATTGACCACCCGAAGCACACATCCATCATATCATAACACGAAGGACCTGGATCAAGTCCAACCCCCCCCCCCTATAGAAGACCAGGAAATGACCTCGCCAATGCCATAGAATGCCGAATCGAGTCCAGGCCCACCGTAGAAGACCAGGAAACGACCTCAACCTTCACAACAGAGACAGATCTGAATAAATTTCACCACAGAGGATCGAATCATGATCACCTATCGATACGCCACCAAGGAGAACCGCCAGACCACCCGTCGCGGCAGGAGATGGATCACAACCACCCCTCACCATGGAGAATCTGGAAAACACTACACCGCCCAGGATGATAGTCGATCTAATAGGAATGCCTCAAAGAACCACGTCGTTGTCGCATCGAGCAGTTTGATGTGCCACCGAGGATGAAAACCACAACCCTTCGTCATCAGAGAAAATTCCCGACCACCCCATGACATGGGTGACTGAGATATATTTCCATTGTCTACATTTCTCCAATCAAAAATAAAAATCCTAATTTTCATTCGACATTTCATTGAAGAAAATGACTTATTTTTTTGAATTCATACCACTAGGATTACTTTATTGTCAAACTTAATATATATCCTATAGTTTGGGGTATGAGAAATAGATAATTTTGGTAATCATTTACTACCATAGTTACCAAGCCTGATAGCCAATATTTCCCATTGGATGTAGAAGTCTCATGTGTAGAAGAATAAAGGGGCTCTTAAGTATAAGTATTTGTACGTTTCTCTCAGGAATATCATTCTGACTCATCTATTTTTTTTAACATTATCCCATAAATAAATTTAATAATTAGTAAAATAATATATCAATCCAACTGTTATATGTAAAATTCACTAATAAATGGAAAAAATTACCACAAAAAACATATGTAAAACAAACAAATTTTCATTCTTATTTGGTATATTAGTAATCTAAGATTCTAAAAAATATGATGAAATTAATGAGATATGAAAAACTATTAGAATTGGAAAAAAAACTCTGTAAAATATTATTCAAATAAAACTGTTACGCATAACTTTAAATAATAATTTTAAAAAGATAAAAAATACAATATAAAACACACTTTATCATCTATATTATCCTAGTCAATAATAATATTAAAATATAAAAATAATTTTATGAAACAAGAAATGATATGTAATGAAGAAACAAAATCATATTTAAAAATTTATTCAAATTTAATAATTACATATAAAAATCCTTTAAAATTTTTTACAAAATACAAAATTAATATTAATAAATAATCAAAAATATATTTTAAAATAAACGTTTTATGTAAAAAAATTAAATATAAATTAAGTAATTTTTAGTGGAATTTAAAAAGGTAAAATAAATAAATTAAGATGTGTTACCTATAATATTAGGTGATAAATAAAGGTTTTTTCTCCTAGATTACTTCTTCGTGATTATTCTGTGTTGCACAATCCATTTTTGTGAAATGGACCTCAATATTATGTATTAACCATTCCATTAATATATGTATCCCATATAAATCATCTCTATTATGAATATTTTGATCACCAAAATAATATTTTTCCCGTTAAAATTGAAATTTTACTCAACATTTGATGGATCATGAAAAAATAGTTTTCCCCCATTTTATTTCATGATAAAAGGATCAGTATTGTGTTCCAATCTATTCTGATTGACTAGTTCAGTATAAAATGTTCCTTGTCTGAAATTGTTGTTACAAATAACCCATTTTCAGTTAAACACTATAAATTTAATTTAAAAATAACCAACCTATAATATTTCATCAATAACAACATAATATTAACATGACATAGAGATTGAATTTTTTCTCTTGTACTCAAAAAATGCAATGCTTCTGATAACATCAATCCACTACTATTATATACATCACGTTTGTTTTCCTGATGTTTGGTATAAAATATATATCCATTAATGTCATTATTAGACCATCTTATCATTTTTAATCTTGGGACTCTCATTATCTATCTGAGTGTTTTTTATACATCTGATCTACCATGCATAGTCTCTTTAAACCATGGAAAAATAATTTTTTTGATCACTAAATTTCCACATGTCATTATTCTTTTAGATTAATATGAAATTAGATATATATTTGTGCATCATATATTTTATTCAAGATTCATAAATATACCTTATCAACTTTTTCACCTGTAAATTATTTTAATTTAAATCAATGGATCCTCATTCCACTAAAAGTGAATAATTCATCAAAAAATGTAAAGAATCTTATGTGATCTAATACAAAAAATTAGTTTTTAGAAATCTTTGAAAATACCTTAGAAATATATATATATAAATAAAGGATTTTAAATCATTTTCATTATTAAAATATCCATTAAATATCTTCATATACCTTTAAAAAGGAAACATACAATATATATATATACAAGAAAAAAAATTATTTCTTACAATAAATTAACAGTTAAACATTCCATGATAGAAAAAAATAAGGTGGAAAGTACATTTATATTTGATAAAGTATAAAAACTGCATCAATAAATAATTTTTCATCGAATTTAGATCACTCACATTGTTAAAAATGAAATTGAAAAACCTAACACGTCTTTATAATATTAATTATGACATGAATTGTAACATTATTACATAAAAAACTATAAGTATTTGTTGTATAATTAAATGAAAATAATGAGATTTCATTCCTATTAACATCAAACCATTTAGTGAGATAAACTAATTTTACATTTGATGAATAATCAAGAGATACATTGTTACCCTGGAGTCACAATAAAAAACTAATTCCCCCATGATAATGTTAAAAAATTCAATGATATGTTTGATTATCTCTTTTTACGAGTGGGAACTAACCCCAACCAAATTCCCATTGATAGTAAGTCCAAGAAAACATTCAACACTTTTTTAGTATTGCCTTTTATGTCAATATATGTTCTAATAAAACTTTCACAAATAATCTTCTCAATCTCAATGACATCAATTTTATTTTTAACCTCATGATATCTCAAATATAGATGCTCAAAAACTATGGATCATTTCTTCCATATATTTGTATCATTACCATATTTTATTTCTACTCCAAATGTGACATCAATTTTTTTAACATTATCAAATTATTGATCACATTAAAAATTAATTAGTGTAAGTTAAGATTCTCATGAGATTTTGAATGCCTTTTTTATTCTTTGATAATAGTGTTTATAGAAAAACATTTATTACTCGTATATATTATTTTTCTCCCATGTTGAGGTAGACAATATAAATTCCCTTCATCGGAAATTTTACATGCTTTATACCCCCTTACACTATATCCAATCTAATTTACCCTTGATGAGAATTAATTAATGGGGAATATAATCACTAAATTCAATTAAACATATTACATTTTATAATAATCATAAAAATCAATACTGTCCTCCCATTAAAGTCTAAAATCATCAATTTTTTTGTGAAAATAAAACATAAATTTCATTCTCAGAATGTTTTGGTTTTGGAATCATTATGATCAACATGATAAATTTCTAATTCATAAAACAAAATATGGATATAAGTTATACATTAATGATAAAACTATTCATGAACTCTTTTTCTTACTTCTGAACAAATTTGGGACAATTCTATCTTTCATAGTCTAGGATTGATATTTATAACTTCATTTCTAATAGTAATAAATTGTTGATAAAATTCCTTCCATTTTGGATACTCTAATGGATGATTTAATTTTCTATTACATAAACACTTATATACATTACTTCTTAATTTTTTTACATCATTTGAATTTATAAATAACTATTTTTTAAAAATTAATGTTATGAAGATACATAATTACCTTACGAGGAGTCTTGATAACTACTAAATCAATATTTGAATTTTCTTTCATCTTATAATATGATTTCTTATATTTGGGAAACTCAAACAAACATTCTTATTCCTTCCTATATAGAACAAAGTAATTTCGGTAGGCGTGTATCCTCTTATACCCCAAAACCATTGGGAAAAATATTCTCTTCCCATTATAATGGGAATCTGGATGATCATTATGTTTAGAAATTTTGTATTTCATTAGATATAGGAACTCTATCAAACCAATGTTACTCCTTCCATTTATTTTATTCATGTTTATCAATATTAACACCATTGAAAAAAATTATTATCGTAAAAATTATCCTCATTATTATATTTTGAATTCTTCACAATTTGACCATGTCAAATCCTTTGATTGTAACATAAATTAAAATCTTGTAAAATAAAAGTATCTATGATTTCATTTCTTAAAAAAAATTAAATATTTAAACATTTTTAGAATTAAATAAAAAGTTTTTGTTTCAAAATTTTTTTGGGGAATTTTCCAATAAGAATCAACTCTTGTTTCATAATCATCACTTGTTTTAATAAATCTAATCCAACTACGACTGATTATATTGAACTGAGAATTTTATTTAAGAAATTTAAGTTTATATATATTTAGTTTTAAATTAAAATTAAATCATAAATAAAAATAGTAAAAATTTAAATTATTCACAATTAAAATAAAAATAATAAATTTCATATATATAACTATCCAAAAAATGAATGGTATAAAATTAAAAATTTAATCAGGGACATCAAAAGGTGATCCACTACTAAATTTTTTGGAGTTATTTGTATTACAGATTTTTTATAATTAAATATATAATTTTTTCTTAATATATATATAAATATCATATTATAAATTACCAAATGATTTTTGAATGTCATGGTTTTTATAGTTTATTTATATTAAAATTGAATATAAATACATATTTTATAAATATAATATAATAACTGATGTATAATTTTTTATTTATTTCATAAAATATTACAACATTTAGGAAAATATAAAATAATATAGAAATACTATCATGCACTAAATGATATAATTTTAGAATGTTTTTTAGAGGATCTTTTAACCATATAAAAAACAATTTACAATTATATTAATACTATTATATTAATATATAATTCACAAAAGGTGAATTTTTTTTAATATCCTATGTCACAATGTTTCATAGTGAAATTTTTATTAAAAAATATTTTATTCACATTATAATGTTTCATAGAAAAACAATCTACAACATAATTCTTGACACGTCAAGAAATAAATAAGAAATATGATAAAATTATACGTAAAAGATTTCATATTTATCATGAAAAATAAAAAATAAATAGAAACTCATATTCTCTAAAATACATAATTTAGAGAGATTAAATAATGGAAGGTGATGATTGAATAGATTCATGATTATGAAGGGGATAATTGGATGGTGATGTGAATGGTGATGATGGTGGTGGTGAAGTGAAAGGTCACTACGGAGAATGGTGATTGCAGGGAAGAGGAAGAGAGATTGACAGTAGAGGTTTTGATGAGGAGAGATATGGGTTTATATCCAGGGATAAATCAAGAGAGTCTAACTAAAATTAAGTGATGGTGTTAGTTAACTATTTTTTTAATAGTTTTATATGTAAATTATTTTTTAACTAGTATAAAAAATAAATTTATAAAATATTTGTTTAATTTATTATATTTTAACTGATGTAACAAATAAAAATTTGACATCAGCTAATGAATATCTGATTTAAAAAATGTGTCTTATTAAATAAAATTTTATCAAATTATTTCTATGTCAATCATAAAATAACTGATGATAAAATGTGACCTAGAAATATTTTTTTACAATATCTATAATATAATTGATATAAAAAATCAACATTTTACATCGACCATTTAATAACCAAAATGGAAATGTCGGTATGATAATGTTTTAAATCAGTTCATAACAACGAATGTAAAAAATAAACTATATTATAAATTAAAATTAAAATATTTGTTATAATAATTCATAAATATTCATTAATTTTACTAATTAAGATATAAAAAAATTTACAGAAAAAAAATTATGAATTATATATCTTTTTAAATTCTGATGAATTTATCTTCATTTCAAAAAACCTGATAATCAATTAATGTATGATCAAGGATTTTTCGTACATGTATAAATTTTTTTACCATACTATTAAAATTATAAATAACATAATTTAAACTTAAAATAAAAAACAAATACAATAAAAATATGGCTGAAAACAAAATATTTTTGTTTCTCTAATAATTAGTAGAAAATAATTTCTTTCATTACTCAAACATTTTATTGATCAACTTTATACATTTTATTAATAATTAAATAATCTTTATTAAAAATTATCATTGGTATCATTCCTAAAAATTATTTAATTGGGAAAAAATGAATAATTCAACAAAATAGTTCAAAAAATATCTTCATAATCAATTATATATTCTAAAGTGAACTCAAACAATTTTATATTAAAAATTCATATATTTATCAATTTCATTATTTATAAATGCTTTTCGGTTTTTAGTAGTAAAATAATATTCACTTAAGATTACATTTTTATGCATCCCAAGCTATTGAACACATTAAATTTCATAAAAGAAAAATATATTCTAAAATCATGGTTTATCACACCATGAGTCAGTTCCATAGTTTATTGACATGAGATTTAGTATCAATACAACAAATAATTCCTTTTACAACTAATATTAGTATTTATCTATGCTAAAAAATCATGAACCACTGGAATTTGATTACATCCCTATGGTTTTATCAGCGCTAGAAAAGTGAAGATAAAAGGGCATATTGTAGCATGATTTTAAATTTATAGCACCCTAAACTGCCTAAAACAAAATCAAGAAACAATAAAAAACTTGTACAAATATGAATTTTAAGTGAAATAAAATTCACAACAAAATTAACAGAAAATAACGCAATATTATATTGATTTCAAAAAATGGATTATAAATTTTTAATAGTAAGTAGAAATTATCACATTCATTATAAAATATTTCTTTTTCTTTTTCTTTGGAACACAACCCCCACTCATGCTACTACAAAACAAAATAACCCTATTCGAGAAAAATAATGCACCTGTATAAGGAAATAATTCTTCTCTTGGTAATAATATAAAAAATAAATTAAATAGGGAGTTTTTAATTTAAACTGAACATTGAGTCATACGAAAAACAATATGTATCAAATTGATTTGTGGTTGATTCTTTCAGGTAACAATATTTCTCATTTATCTTCAGGAATTTTCTCTTTAAAAATTATCTCAACATGTATAAGATAAACAAATTCTGGAAATTAATTTGTTAATTTCATATAGAATTATGATAAAACAATCTAGGTGTGTTTTATGGATTTTGGGAATGTGATGCAATTTTTAAACTAAAATGTATGATATATTTTTAAAACATGACCATGGAGTCATATTGGCCACACCTTGAATAATATTGTTATTAGTTAAATTATAAATTCCCCAAATTACATATGGATAATTTTCTAATTTATTAAAATAATATGAATGCATTTTCATGGTTCTGAGTATGTCACTTCTGTTTTTTACAAAAATTTCATTTTAAACTGTAAACAAGAACGTTCCATCATATCAGTTACATAACATGTTGGATATATGTGATATTGGTTCCTACGTTTGAAAAATGAATTATAAAACATTTTCCTAAATTATCATGAAAATCAAAGAGTTTTATATTATTTTTCAATGAGTGGCGCTTTTGAACTAAAATTTCAAATTAAAACTGATAATAAACACATTGATTTATACCAGGAACATCATTTAACTTATTAATATGTGTTTAATTAGTACACATAAAACTCATTTATGGATAGTTCCCTTAATGTATCAAAAAAATATAAATGTGTTTCCTTAGTTTTGAGTATGTCAATTGTCTTTTTACTAAATTTGATGTCAGTTTTATATAAGAAGACACACTTGGAGTCATTCTTATCCCACAGGGAATTTTATTGTGGTTCATCTGATTCCTACACATCAAAAACAACTTGTGTATTATTTTCACAATGTATTAAATAATTCTATGTTTTTTTTATTGTTTTTAAGTATGTCACTTGTGTTATTTAATAAACTATCATTTTAGACTAGAAACATGTACTTTCAGTCATACCAATCACATTGTCTATCAGTTTTATGTGAGAATAATTATTATACTTCACAATTGAAATAAGGGTATTTGTCCAAAATTATCTAGAAAATCGTAGAGTTCTTTCTTTGTTTCCCTTGAGTGATACATTTTGAACAAAAAAAATCTATTTTTAAACTGATAAAGGAAACATCGAGTAATATCAGGAACATCATGTATTATATTTAGGTGATTTTAATTCATACACATATAAAATGACTTATTTATGATTTTCCTAAAATATAAAAATTATAGAAATTGTTTTTCTTAATTTTTAGTATGCCAGTATTATTTCTTACAAAAATTAATTTCAATTTAAATAAAATGACACACATAGAGTCACACTAGTCAAATTGTGCAGCATATTGCAGTGAAGATTTTTACCACCCAAAAAAGGCTTCTGGATCCTTTTACTATAGTTTCAAAATAATCCAAATTTTTTTCTCAGTTTTGAGTATGTAAGTATTCTTTTTATGAAATTATTTTCAATTTTAAATAATAAAAAAACGCTTGGAGTCATGCATATCAAAACATGGATCATATTGAGGATAGGGTGATTCCTAGTAAAAATAAAACACTAATGTGTTTTCTTTATTGTGAGTATTTCAATTTTCATTTGTACAAAAAAATCATTTAAAATTGCAAACACACACTTTGAGTCATATCGATCAAATTTTGTCATAATTTAACATGAGACTGATTCATACACATCAAAAAAATTTATATGAATCATTTTCCTCAATTAAGAATATAATCAATTCTTTTTTCTTAGTTTTTAGTGAGTGAACCATTTTGAAATAAAATTTTAATATTAAACTGATAATGGACACTTTGATCCATACCGGGTACATCATCTATCAAATTATTTTTTAGATGATTCTTGCACTTCAAAAATCACTTATGAATCATTTGTAAAAATTATAAAAACAATCTAAATACCTTTTCATGGCTTAAGAGTATTTGAATTTTCTTTTTTACTAAAATTATTTTCAACATTAATCAATTTATCTTATTTTAAGGAATAAAATAGTGGTACAAATTAGGTATTTTTATAAGACATTTTAATCCATTATAAATCATTTACCCCATTTTTATAGTATTAAACTTCATTATACCCCTTTATAACATCCAAATGACAGTAAGATCTAGCATATCCTTTAATTATTCCTAGATTATTCTATAGATTAGTATACCATTTTCAATAATATAAGTGATGATAAAATCTAACATATCATCATCATTATTTGATAATGAAAATGGGAACATCCATATACTCATATATATTTTTAGATATTGGTTATGAGTTTCTATGAATGATCTTGTGAACATGGATCAGTTTACATAATGAGTGTGAGCATGCATTTTTGTGATAAACTAATGGAAACTTTTTTTTGGTGATACAATTAACAAGTAAATATATTCATAATAAGGATAGGTGAAAAAATACCCATGTAATGAATATGAGATTCTATTTGGCATAATGATGGGATGATTTAGATTCACATCATGTACATTCAAAATAGTCAGTTTCAGTCAAACCATTTCACTAATTGAAACTTGATGTGTTTCTTGTATAGATTTCACAAGCATTTGTGATATTATATAAAAAATCTAATTTATTACCTAATATATAAAATAATGCCACCACCCACCAAAGTGAAACTATAGTATTATTCTTTTATTCTATCATTTACCACCACCCATGAAGGAACCCAAAAGAGGGAATTAGTCTTCTTTTATTCAAAAAATGGTGACGAAATAAACGAAAAAATTATTTAGAAAATGATTAGATAATTAACTGAATATGTAGTAGAAAGTCACCTCTTTATGATTCCTATATATATTCTGACACCATGTTTTCTAATCATTTCTAAAAAAATTGATTTTCTGCGTTAGAATTATCATTGAGAAACAAATGAAAAATAATATATAATTATTCTGAAAGTAATTCTTAACACCCCAAATATATTTATAAAGTCATATATCACACAATATCACAAACAATTAGGGTAATAACCTAAATTTGTTAACAAAAATGTAACACCCGAGGCTTTTATGTTATATAAATCATCAAAGGAATCTTTTTCTACACAACACTTGCTTGGCTTGCTTTACACGCAGTCGCGACCTTCCTCTATAGCTTGCGTCGTAAGCAATACCGAGTTTCACTAAACAACAATATGCTATTAAAACTAG